>JAJMGB010000014.1:0-386816 GCA_030568535.1 Suhomyces anneliseae | reverse complement strand
GGAGGATGGCTGCAAAATGCAGAAAAGCTGGAAAAGTGGAAAATGGGTGCGAAGATGAAGGATTAGGTGGGAGAAGAGAGGAAGAGGGGGTAAGGGGATATCGGGGGAAAGTGGGAGGTAGAGAGAGGAGGGAGCAGAGGGTATGGGTGGGGTTGTAGGGTGGTTGTGGACGGTGTGTGTGGGTTGTGGGAGTGTAGGGTGGGAACTGGGGTTGTGGAGGTGGATTGGGGGCGTTTTCGGGCCCGTTTGGGCGCAATTGGGGGCAGGAGGACGGGGAAAACGGGGAGATGGGGGATTTGGTGGTTGTGGAGGTGGTGGATGGGGTGGTTAAGGCGTGCGGGCGACGGGGAGGCCAGAGGGGGCGGCCCAGGGGTTTATATAGTAGAGGGGGGACTGCATAATTTAAAAGTGGTGGATCGGTCATTATATTCAAGTTTGAAGGTTTTTATTGTATTTTTACGTAGTTTATTTATTTGTAATATATGTGTTCAATACCTCGAGTTTGCTTGTTGTCTTTGAATTCATAGTCTGTAGCTACGTTTAGGATTTTCCTGTTCTAGTATTGCTTCCAAGATCATTAAATTCTGTTCATTTTTGAAGTTTGATATTACTAACTAAAGATCATTATATGTTTTAACTACTTTAAAATAGTTCTTTTCCAGCTACTTTATTCTAATTCTTTTAAGAAGTTATCATCATAAAAAATTTAAATTATTAACTCATAAAACCCTAAATGAATATGGGTATTAGAATTAAATTTCATTGTTCATACAAAGATTCCTTCAGGAACTAAAGAGATAGTAAAACCTTAATTCAATGGATAGACCTGAAATAAAGAGAATGATTATTAATTGTAACAGGGTTTAAATTAAAAAAATAGAATACTATCGATAATTTAAATGATCATCTGAACCTTTCAATCATTTAATAACAATTGAGGATTCATATAATCGAACGCGATATTATTTTTGCTTCTATAATACGTTTGGTTATTGTGCAAAATAATTAGCTACATTTAAGTTTACTGATGAGCGTCTATTAATCATACCTTCGTTTGTCATTAACATAATGACAATTTCCAACCAAAATCATTACAAATATCTATCCAATCGATACATACACCACCAGAAGAATTTCTTCTCCAACTTTCTTTGACTATGTGCAAAATTCTCTTGATATTACCGACTTTATAATTGGAATAAATTTTCAAAATTTTTCTTTCTAATATAGATCTATCATATTCAGTACATGCTGAGATTCCACATAGTAATAATGACATATTGAAAGCACCTTTCAAATTAGTTTCAACCAATTCATTGATAATTTTCATTGAACCAAGTAACAAATTCTGTACTTCACTTGAATTTGGTTGAAGCTGTTTGAAGTATAAAGCTAAATACATCTTACAGGTTATTCTGTATAATTCGAATAACTTAAGATGCTTGTCCCTATCTTCTTCTGTTGGTAGTTGATCTATTTGTTGTTGGATTGGCTTGCAATATTTAACTTTATTTTTCAATTCATCGTGAGAAGAATCAATATTTTCAAAATGAGCCAATCTTCTGGAATGAATTTGAACAATATTCTTTGATTCACCAGAGTTTAATTCATCATTAAGTTTAACAGTATTCATTTTAATCTTGGAATAAGAGTTCATAATTTCTCCTAATAATAAAACGATTGGTTGTATACAACCTTGGAAAGGATCAATACCATATTCTTCATGTCCCAGCTTTGTTGTTTGAAAGATATCGTTGTAATTACTTAATAAGCACCTAGTACCATTGGTTAATGTTTCAGAAGACATAACATCATGGAATTGGAAATTTGCAAGTAAGAATTTACAATCATTAGAATGATTAAAATCATTCATGAATTTTCTAACACCACCATATGCACCAAGTAAGTCACAACATTTAACAAAAATTGTGTGCCAATTGTTAGTATCACCAGAACAAATCTGGATTCCTATGTTGATCAAGTAATATGCAAGTGTGACAAGGTAGTCGTATTTGTTCAGTAAAGATTTGTTAGCACTATCTTTTGATTTTTGAAGATAATAATTGACAACTTCGTGGTTTGCATCGGTATGAAACAAAGCACCCCATGCTGCTAGAGCATTCAGAATAGACTCATTGGTCATACCAAGGGCAAAGAATGTTTTAAGGAAATAATTGGATGATCTAGGACTAACTGACAAGAGATCAGCAACATTACTTTCAAAGTAATTAAGGTAGATAAGACCAGTATCATCAAGAAATAAATTAAATGTGGAGGATGGTTGTGATAAGATTGGAGCATATTCACTTAATAATCCTTGAAGGGATGGATCATTAAGGAGATCTGGAAATGGTGACAGGGTCTTGCTAAGGGCCATATGATGACTTTCAAGGAATTCAGAAAGGGAGCTAGGTTTAGGAGATGGTGTCAGAGAGAATGGTACTATTTGATTGGAACCAACATCGGTTGCTATTTCATCAAGATTGAAAGTACCATTTGTGATTTCAGTGATCTTAGATGATCCCTTGATCATTTCAGAGTCATCATCTTCTTCTGTTTTAAGTATGGCGTCCATTTCATTGAGACGGTTTCCTTGACCCAGAATCAGCTGTATTCCATCTGTTGGGTTTATAACTTCGTTTATCTTGGCTTCTTCCACTAGAGCCCTTATTCTTTCCTTCTCTATGGAGTTCTGGATTGATTCTATATCGTTGGAGTTCTCGATCCCCACGGACTCCTCATCTCCTTCATCATTCTTGACCTTCACTAACCCGTAGTGCTTGATCTCCCACTCACAACTGAGTCCTCTCTTTTGACAGAATATACAAACAGGGCGGACCTCATCACACTTCTTTTTCCGCTTACGGCACGTTAGACATCCGGTCTTTGATCTTTTCTTTGCAGGCTTCTCCACACGAGCGGCACTGGCGCCCCGATCGTTCTTGGCGTTGAGGTCAAACGTGGAGAACATGGTTTGGTTGGCAAAAGGTCATCATCATCAATTTGGTTAATTTGGTGAGAGTGATGATGATAGGTAGGCGCACGACACACATTATTAACGAATCATGTAATTTTACTAAAAGGGTCCAGAGTCAAGGAAAAAATATATAGAAAATATCTTTAAAATCATTTATAATTATATTATCAGTATGTGTCAGCCGGTTAACCATATAGTGGTGATCAGCAGAAGTTTATTTATTGAATAGAAGAGCTGATTGGCTTATCAAATGAGGGATTAAAAGAAATATCTTAAAAGGGTAATTATTACCTTTGAAATACCGCTTGTTTCGCAGATCTTGCTTAGTTATTTCTGTTGCATCTTCTAGTGCTATTCCTCATATAATTTCTGGTCAATTATACTGTCTAACGTTTATTCTTGATTACATCATCTGATAAGATGCTCTGATTACTAATTAAACGCTTATATGCAGAACACGCAAGGCTGTATTTATCAACGGTCAAGATCCATCAAAGATCCACTTCGTAAACAGTATTACAGTACCAAAATAGCCACCTGGACTCTCTTTCTCGTCTATTAAGATACCATGAGATTGACCAAGATTTATAGACAGCTTTCGTGGACCGATAGGCTTTTGCCAATCATCATTATTTTGGCAATTGTTGTTGGGATCCTTATCTCAGTATACTCTCCATCAGCCAAAGATGCCTTTGACACTTCGGCTTCTCTTGTAGGAGTATCTGTTCCGTTAGCTATAGGGTTGATTGTGATGATGATACCGCCTATCTGTAAGATGGAGTGGGAAAACTTCTTCACATTAATTAAAAACAAACAGTTAATTAATCAAATAGTGATATCACTTGTATTAAACTGGATAGTATGTCCATTTTTGATGTTTGGACTTGCATGGATGGCCTTATTTGACCATCCAGAATATAGAATTGGTATTATTATGATTGGTATGGCAAGATGTATTGCTATGGTTATTCTTTGGAACGAATTAGCTGGTGGTGATAATACCCTTTGTGTGATCCTTGTTCTTGTTAACAGTTTACTTCAAATTGTGCTTTATGCCCCATATCAAATCTTTTTCTGCTATGTTATAACTGGTGATAAGCAAGTTGGAGGAGTCAATTATTCCTTGGTTGCAAAAAGTGTAGGTGTATTTTTAGGTATCCCATTAGCAGCTGGTTTTGTTATTAGACTTGCTGGTCTTTATATAATGGGACGTGAAAAATTCACCAGAGTTGGTCTTAAATTTATTGGTCCTTGGGCTTTGATTGGTTTGATCTATACTATTTTAGTAATTTTCATCCAAAAGGGTGATATTTTTATTAAAAATATTGGCTCGGCCTTCTTATGCTTTATTCCATTGACTGTGTACTTCTTAGTTGCTTGGTTTGGTACTTTTGTTTTGGTAAGATATTTGTCTGCAAAATTCTACACTAGAGAACAATCCAAGAATGTTGGTGAAAAGGAGAACCTTTTATGTGGATGTGAAGACCAAAAAATTGCTGATGCTGCTAAGGCTAAGAATTGGGTATCAACTTGTAGTGCTAGTTATGGAGAAACAGCCACCCAAGCTTTCACCGCCGCATCCAACAACTTTGAATTGAGTTTATCCATTGCCATTTCTGTCTATGGATCTGGAAGCAAACAAAGTATTGCAGCCACTTTCGGTCCTTTATTGGAAGTACCTATTTTATTGGCATTGACAGTTGTTTCTAGACTTCTTAGAGAATCTTGCTTGTGGAGAGATGTAAAAGAAGAACAAGAAATTGAAGAAGATGCTCCACAATCAGGATGTAGAACTTCTGCTTGTGCTTAAGGATAAAATAGAAAGTTGCAATAATAGATAGATATTACCATGGTATGTCCAGGAATATCATGTGATCTGCCAAAACAGGCAATTAGCGCCTTTAAAGTTATGTCAATGTCAAAGTTAATGTGGCACTTAACGTCTTCTCACGTGAATACTATAGATCCATTATTAACCAGTGTCCCCTAAAGTTGTCAAATATAGTTTAATCCCACTGAAGGTGGCTTATATATATCATATTGTTAATGAATAATGTGAAACGATAAAGATGAAACAGGTTAAATAGAATCTGAATTGTAATTAATAGCATTAGATATGGCATCGTTATATCAAGAACCATTATATACTTGATTTTATTAATAGATCATTGGGAATATTGCAACACCCAGCCTATATCTTATCAATTATCACCAATTGCTGGAGCCACAATTTAGAAATCAATAATTAATAGATATATAAATATGGAATAATATCTTGATACAATATATACCAGAAAAAATGGGAATTCTCGAGCCGATAAGTCGTATGAAATGGGGGTTTATTCCTGTCAGAAGAGTGGTGGACGAGAATGACGAACAAACTGTGGATAGTGACTTGAGTTCAGAAAAGATAGATGAAAAGCAACCTGAAGATAAGATCTCTGTCAATGATTTGCAGCCGAAAGTATACGAGTATAGAGATGAAAAAGATCGTAAATGGTGGAAATTCTTTGATGAATTTGAATATAGAGTTACTTCTAAATCCAAAAAGAACAGAAAATGGTACAAATGGTTTCATGATGATGATACTCCAGAAGAAAAGAGGGTCATTTGGAAACTAGATGTGTTGCTCACGTTCTATTCTTTAATGGCTTACTGGATCAGATACCTTGATCAAACAAACCTTACCAATGCATACATTGGTGGTTTAAAGGAAGCAATTGGTATGAAGGGTAATGATTTTGTCAATACTCAAGTAATGTACACTGTTGGAAATATTATTTTCCAAATTCCTTTTATGTACATTCTATATGCCCTTCCACTTAATTATGTGTTACCAACACTTGATATATTTTGGTCTATTTTAACTGTTGCTACCTATAGAGTTACCTCAGTTGGTCAATTAAAGACTATTCGGTTTTTTATTGGAGGATTCGAATCTTCATTATATATTGCCTACCATGCATTGTTTGCTTCTTGGTTTAAGAATAGTACTGGAGAGATAGTGAGAAGAGCAGGTTTCTTCTACTTTGGACAATTTTTAGGTATTTTGACATCTGGTTTACTTTCTGGTGCTATTGAAAGACACATGAAAAATGTTAATGGTCACGAAGCATGGCAATGGATTTTTATTATTGACGGTATAATTTCTGCTGTGGTTGGTGTGCTTGGGTTTTATATGATTCCAGGAACTCCACAAGACTGTTACAGTGCCTTTTTAACTGATGATGAGATTAGAATTGCTAGAAAAAGAATGAAAGATGATCAGAAAGATGCAAAACCAAGAGAAAATGTGGTGAAGTACTTTTTTGATAAAACAATTTGGAAATCTATATTCTCTTCTTGGCACGTCTATGTTGTTACTATATGGTGTACATTCTTATGGAATAATAATAGTGGTACTTCTGGAGCCTATGCATTATGGCTTCAATCACTTAAAAATAGTCAAGGTGAACCAAGATTTGATGCTGGAAAGCTACAGGATCTTACTGCACTTACACCAGCATTAGGTATCTTATGGCTTATTCTTACCTGCAGCATAGCTGATTTCTTTGAATCAAGATGGGCTGCAATCACATTTTCCCAGACATTTAATGTAATAGGTAACACTATTTTAGCGGTATGGGATGTCTCAGAAGGAGCTAAATGGTTTGCATTCTGTTTGCAATATTTTGGATGGTCGATGTCTCCTTCTTTATATACTTGGCAAGGTGATATCTGTAGAAAAGATATTCGTGAGAGACAAGTTGTGTTGGTTATAATGAATATGCTTGCGCAACAAACTACAGCATGGACGTCAGTGTTGGTTTGGAAGACGGTAGAGGCTCCAAGGTATCTCAAAGGTTTCTCATTCACGGCTGCGAATGGTTTAGCTGCTCTTTTATGGACCTTTGTCGTATTGTATTTTTACAAACGTCAAGAAAGAAATTATGCAAAAGAAAATGGAATTATTCTTTATAATTCAGCCATAGATCCTGATTTCGTTCCAGGTGAGGAGACAGAAGAAACAGTTTCCAGTCATAAAAGTGATTAAATATAATATATGAGCAACTTAAAATAGAAAAGTATGCTTTAAATAAGGTTTATAGTAAGTATAGAAATAAAATAAGACAAAAATTCATTTCTATGGCAATGAATACAGTAAAAAGATTAATTAACCAATAAGTGTCAAACGTTAGGTTTGAACTATACTAATATTAACAGTCTACTTGACTAGTTACATTTCAGTTACGTAATCAATATCAAATGGAGGGTTGGCCGAGTGGTCTAAGGCGGTAGACTTAAGATCTACTGGACAGTGTCCGCGCGAGTTCGAACCTCGCATCCTTCATTATTTTTTGCATTTTCGAAAGCATATTACCTGATGATGTAATCGAGTTCTCTTTTTTTATGCAGATTTAGATATAGTTATGATCCCATTCCACTACGATATTATACGTAGATTAAGATCTGTTGGAGGTCATTAAAGTTTGGAAAAAGAAACGGGAATTCAGTTGGGTGAGCGGTTACTAATCGATTACGTAACTTTTCACAATTTTCAGCAATACTTGAATTCATTCTATTTCATTCAATTGGAAAAACTCTACCGTGAAACTCTAGTTTAATTATTGTAACGGTCTATTAATTTTGAAATATTTAGGGGTATAAAATTACATGCAAAAAAGAAATAAAATGCTAGAAATCAAGTCATTGATATAGTGTAACTAGACACTTTTTCATAAATGACTTAAATCGTTAACTGATTGTTTTACAAAGCAGCAATGAGTTTTCTTGGGGTATAGTTTGGTTGTAAGTCAACATCAGAAGAAGCAACTTCGTTACCTAACTTGTAGACGGTTTGAACGTAACCTTGATCGTTTAAGACAACGAAATCAGCATCACAACCAACATTCAAGAAACCCTTTTGGTTTTCTAAACCAACAGAACGAGCAGCATTATTGGTGACGGTCTTGACAGCTTCAGCCAAGGTAGCATTGGTCCATTTCATCAAGTTACGGATACAAGCTGGTAAAGTGGTAGCAGCACCGGCTAAAGTATCAGTACCCTTTAAGTATAATTTGAAACCATCTTTGATGATGACTTGGTCATCCCATTTGTAAGAGCCATCTGGTAAACCAATCAAGTGCATAGCATCAGTGACCAAGACACATTTTTCATTGTTAGACTTGTAAGCTAAAGCAGCCATAGATGGGTTGATGTGAACACCATCACAGATTAAACCAAAGTATGGAGTGTGAACGCCAGCGTTTGGAGAGTTGATAAGACCAACAACACCAGCATCTCTGTGGTGAGGTTGAGGCATAGCATTGTATAAGTGAGTAATCATGGTAGCACCGTTATCAATGGCCTTTAAACCAGTTTCATAATCAGCCATGGTGTGACCAATGGAGAAGACGATCTTCTTCTTCTTGATAAGAGGAATTAAATCCAAGACACCTGGGATTTCTGGTGCAGCGGTCAAGATACAGACATTTTCCACCAAGTTCTTTTCACCACCATAGATTCTATCCAATTGTGATTCACCTTCCTTGGCATTGACGAAGGTTTCAACAGGGTGACAACCCTTCTTTTCAATGTTGATGAAAGGACCTTCAATGTGAGCACCAAGAGAGTCGGTCTTGTCGTTAACTCTGGATTTCTTGTAGAATGGCAATACCTTTTGGTAAACTTCAGGGAAGTTAGAAGTAACAGTAGGACAGATAGCAGTGACACCAGTACCCAAGTACTTGGTCATAGCATCTTGGTAGAAACGGTAGAAAGCACGAATATCTTCTTCGTCAGAGTTACCGTTCAAACTAGAAAAATTCAAACCATAGATACCATTGTTCTGGATATCAATGAAACCTGGAGCCAAGTATTGGCCCTTCAAGTCAATGGAAGTAACAACACCAGAATGAGGACGTTCACAGATCTTTTGAGTAGCATTGTCGACCCACAAGTCGGTATCTCTCAAGACCTTACCGTTATCTATCAAATGACAGTTGGTGTATTTAGTATAACTCATCTTGGAAATTTGGGGGGTTGTGCGCGGTAAAGTAGTAGTAACAGTAGATTAAGGGAGTAGTTGATAGCAGCGGCAAATTAGTACCAAGTATCAGCAATTAGCAATTAGCAGTTAGCAATTAAGCAATTAGTAATTAAGGAAAGGATTCAAGGGAAGTCAGGAAACTACCGTTATTATATATAGATGTACAAAGATAATAGGAAACGTTGTTGTTTAAGTAATGATGAAAAGGTCAGGGTTCATCGGTGCCATCGCGGGTTGGAACATGACTGAAGCGGATGGAAAATGTAACCTCGCACAACGGTTGCAGCAATAATAATGGGGGAAAAAAGGCAAAAATGTAACATCATCTTTAGTGAGCACTGATGTCACGTTACAGAGTATGAGGGTTATTGGGGAGGGGGGATTTAACTTAGTGAGGGAAAAAAAAGGTTACTATAGTACCGCTATTGTAGAGCACTAACCAAATAACCAGGGCCAAGTTGTACTACCACCAATAAATATATACAACATCACCGATTCCGCCTTTTACACAAACCAAATCTTTTTTTTTTCTTTTATTTTTATATTTCTTCACAGTTATATAAATATCTTTGGTTACGCCTAGTTTTTCAATACCCCATATTCGCACCACGCTTATCACTAATTTTTAAATACAACCCCATTCATGATGAAGCAAGTCACCTTTTCTGGTCCACAAGAGGCCTCCACTTACCTCGCCAACCACATCATCAAGCGTATCAATGATTTCAAGCCAACTGCCCAAAAACCATTTGTTCTTGGTCTTCCAACTGGTTCTTCTCCAGAAGGTGTTTATGCCAAGTTAATTGATGCTAACAAGAAGGGACTCGTCACTTTTAAGAATGTTGTCACCTTCAACATGGACGAGTACTTAGGTCTCGCTCCTTCCAATGACCAATCATACCACTACTTCATGTACAACAAGTTCTTTAACCATATCGATATTCCAAGAGAAAATATCAATATCTTGAACGGTTTGGCTAAAGACGTTGAAGAAGAATGTCGTAGATACGAAAACAAGATCAAGTCCTTTGGTCGTATCCACTTATTTATGGGTGGTTTAGGTCCTGAAGGTCACCTTGCTTTCAATGAAGCTGGTTCTTCCAGATATTCTGTCACCAGAAAGGTTTCTTTGGTCGAATCTACCATCAAGGCTAACTCCAGATTCTTTGACAATGATCTTTCCAAGGTTCCAAAGTTTGCCCTTAGTGTTGGTATTTCCACCATCTTAGACAATTCTGATGAAATTGCCATTATCGTTATGGGTGCAAACAAGGCCTTTGCCTTAGACAAGACCGTTCACGGTTACAAGAACGATGCTGACTACCCATCTTCTTACTTGCAAGACCACCAAAACGTCTTGATTGTCTGCGACACTGAAGCTGCCGGAATCAAGGCTAAGCTCTAAGCAGTTTAAGCCATTATAACTCTAAATAATACTTTCAATTGTCACCTATAAGGCAATTGAGAGTCCAATAAGGGCACCCTTCATTGACTGAGGATCCCTCCTACAAACACTAACACACCACCCACAATAGGGAACTATATAGCTACTACTTTAGCATTACCCACCATCATATTCACCCATATAATAGATAATAATGTAAATATTTACGAACAATTGAGTTGTAGCCTAATAAATTACGAACATGCAAAGATAAAGATAGAAGATACGAGAAACCGATGATCAATTCTTTTAGTAACAAAACCGTAAGATTTCTTCACTGTAGCATCAATCAGGCCCCCAGGGTCTTTTAAGCCCCACAAATTGTCCTAATACAAAAAAAGATTAGATAATCCATGTAACGATTGACTGAGGAAAAAAAAATGGTACCTACCCCAGATGTTGCACTGAATTTTTAAGGTGCAATGATTAGTGAGAGACAGTCACCGAATTTCATAAGGTATTACATAAATTCTCCACAGTTACATCAAGTAGCCCCTATTAGTATTCCGCATTTGGACTCGGCGAACAGCGACCAATTACTGATAAACCCGGTGACATTTAGCATTTAGCGCATCTACATGACCCAAACTAGTCGTACTACCACTACTACACCCCTGTATCAGCCCCACTTACCGTAGGTAGTAATATATTTTAAACCGTAACCTTTGGGGGTTTAGCCTCTCTGTAACGTGATAGTTAAGCCACCAACAAATTTCTGTTCAACATAGTTACACTCAATGGGACCGTTGAGCGATGGTTTTTGCCTCGTTGGTATGTGACGAGGCCCCTCATAATTGGTTTATTTTCTCGGTTAAAGTTATCCCACAAAACCCCAGGTATTTTCTATTTTTGAAGCTGGCCAAGTAGTACTTTTTCGTTTGGTTACACTCCGATAAAGACTGGGGAAACAATCAAAAAATTGAAATTAAAATTAAAATTCATAAAGCTAATACTACTCAATTATACTTGTATTATTTTTGGAGGGTCTAGTGGTATCGAAGTATTAATTGGTTCCTGTTACTGATACCTCTAATTTTCAATTTTTTTTTTGCTTGATCTCGACTGCAACGTCACGGTTTGTAGACTATTGTTAGATTTCTCTACAATGTAACTTCGTCTCAAACAGACCAATAGTTGATGAAATACGAGACTATGGTAACCGAGTTTCTGGGGTTTCAAGTTGTGGAGTCCATGAGGTCATTGGTGAATTTCTTGAACTATTCTCCCCAACATTTGGTTTATCATATCTTTGATCAATTGCAGCCATGAAGAATTCGGTAACATCTCAATTTTTTTCCAAGTATCTCGTCATTTCTCTACTTCGACAATATTGCTACTATGTAATTCTTATCTTTTATTAGACTACTAATTGAATTAAGCCCCCTTTGAAGACATCCGCAGTTTGATTAAATCTCTCAATAATTTTTGTCGATAGTGCATATATCAACTTCTAGGTTATACTACTGTGTTTTCTACAATTAATGCTTTCGCAATTATCTTTTTCGTGAATCATGCAATGAGTCTATAGACTATTTTACAACCGAGCCAGCTCTGAATAGAAGGCAGCACCAATAGCAGCTCCAATAATAGAACTATTTTCCACCAACTTGAAATCCACAGTAACTCCCAATTTTTGTACTGCATCATTACTATTAACATAAGTTTTAATTAATTCACGATAAGCATTGAAATAAGTAATGACAGAACCAACATAACCTATATTGACAGCCTTGGTTTCATCATCTTTATTATGAGTTTTAAGAAGCTTAATAAATGCAACAATGCAAATAGCCACAATAAATGCAGCACGCTTAATTATGGAATTCACCACAATTTTAAGAACTTGAATATCTTCACGAGTAATAGCTTCCACTGGCCAGTCATATTCATCAGAAAGACGGCTTATAATACCATCAATATCATCTGATTCAGATACTTGACAAACAAGTGCACCATGAATACCATCATAACTATCTTCAAGAATAGGTTTTAACTGTGAGGTAGAAAGATTATTAAATATTTCTCTTGCCTTGATTAAATCAACCAAAACTAAACGAGTTAATTCTGGTAAATATCTACCAGAAGTCATAAGTTCAGTTGGTTGTAAAATGGAATTTGTTTGAGGATCTGTAGTCATGTAAGGCTTATAAAGGAATTGAAAGTTTTCAAATCTAGGTTCTATGATATAATCGTATTTTGTTGGGAGATAAGGTAACATTTGATCACCAAAAAGGGATAATTCAGTATTGAATAAAGTTTTTCCAGCTGAAGTAGCATTTGACCATAATTTATCTTTATGAATACCTTCACCATGATCAAGAGCACAACACATATTAAATCCTGTACCAAGGACTAATGCAAGTTTCATATATTTATCTAAAAATCTTCCAGCTGAATAAACAGCTAAAGAATCATTTAAGATAATTTTAATATCAATATTTAAACCATTTTCAGCTAATACCACTTCTTCTAAAATGGATTTAAGATCTTTATTATAAATTTCAGGAGCAATGGAATAACCTTTACTAACATGAACAATATTACCATTATTATGAGAAGTAGTTTGTAATGGGAAAGACCAAGTAATACCAGTCTTGATCTCAGGAGAATCTTTAGTAATAACATGTTGACTTGAAAGGATTTCATTAATTTTAGAAGAAATAAATTTGAAAAAACCTCTGTCAATTACTTTAAAATCATTAGCAATAGTCCATTGCTTTTCAGTAACCACATGAATTCTAGAACCTGCATCTACACCAGGAGCAGGAGCATCAATGGAGACAACGGCAATTCTTAAGGTAGAACCACCCAAGTCAATGCAAAGAAAATCACCAAATTCTTCACCACTTGGATTAATATTAAAATTTGGTAACATAGTAATTGAAGAATTTTGAGATAATGCAGTAGAAAAATCATCTACAAGCAAATTAGCTTGAGAACTTAAAACTGTATCATTAACATTATGAGTGAAAAGACCAGAAACTTCAGCAGTGGCATCACAAACATTTACTGAATGAAGAGAAGAATCTGGAGTTGAACCTAAAGGAGAATCTGGTGACAGTGAAAGATCAACCGAGACTTCAGGATGTCCCTTAGTAGGAAGCGCTGATACAGATACAGGAACAGGAACTGGAACTGGAACGGCAAGTGGTTTGGAGGTGGCCAAAGTTGGGGGTGTGATAGTGGCCCCGAGCATGTTATGAAGCATCTGATGGGTATGTATGTATATATTATGGGGGTAGTATATATATACTTTCTCAAAAGACAAACAGCAGTCCGGGGGGGCCTAGGAGGGTTTTATATATAAATATTGTTTAAGATGGTGATGTTGCATTTGATGTAGCGTGCGAGTACCATAGGTTACTACGAGGTAGTACTCGAGTGTATATACTACTACGACGAGTATCAATACTACAGGTTGTAGGTTGTAGAGAAGGGTAGTATTTGCGGGTTTGGTTTATATGCAGGACGCCATTTTAAGTCCCATCCCACCAAGTTTTCCATCCTTGCACTGAACCATTGATCTAGTGATTTGTAACAGAAAAAAAAAAAAGTACCAACCCATCGATGTTGCGGGTTACAGGTTACAAAAGAGAAAAAATTAAGACATTGCTAATAACATAAATTAATACTGCGGGGCAATGGGGTAACATAACAAATAAAAACATAATAGTAAAATAAATAGATATTAAAAAAAAAAAAAAAAAACGACATTACATTCGAGATGTGGGTTCGGGATAATCCCCGATTCCCGTTTAGGGATTTGGGGTTTTGGGGTTCTGTGTGAGGTTGTGTGAGGGTTTGGGGGATGGGGGAGAGGCCAGTCGTTCGTACAATCACAGTCACATGGTTTAGGTTACTTGGCTACATTATTTTTCCAACACGTAGTATTTTGGTTTTATGGTTGCATTTTTTGATAGCGGGTTACAGTGGCTGGGTGCAGGAGAAGGCGTGCCCGCTAAAGCAAAAAACCTGGTTGTGTGCAGGAAAGAATAGGAGTAGACTATTAAATTTTTCTCTCGCGAAATGGTACCTGATAACATGTTACATATTAAAAAACGATTATTAGGGTTAGTCCACTTTTTTACTGTGGAGTGGAGTTAAGTGGGGGAGCCACCACCGAGAAAGAGACTGAAAGAGAGAGAGAGAGAGAGACTGAAAGAGAGACATACTCACATTTATTTGTAAATTTTATTTTCTTTTTTTAAATATAACTTAATTGTCACCGATAGAGTTAGACTTTGCAATCTTAGATAATCGGTCTCCATGCACATCTGCTGCCGCAGTAGCACTTCTGGTGCTACTACTGTTACTATTACGGGCACGAGAGCTGCTACTGGCATTAGGGTCTTCTGTATCAAGTAACACATCTCGTAACTTTTTCTTGACTTGTACCATTGCTTCATCTCCCATCTTAGTTACAACAACCATAGCTGGACGTAACATACCCATGGTGTGTAACACATATACTCCTGCTGCCACCAAGAGTAAAAGAGAAAAGAAAAATGGGTTACGCAGAATTGCAACAATCTTACCCCATCCAAGAACAACCATAATCACCCAAACATAATATGGGATTTGGGTTACATGTTGGATGATCAGACGTTTGGTTTCAACAAATTGTGCATCTGCTTCACGCTTAAACTTTGATGCCACATATTGTTTATCTTCGGAACCGAGAATTTGCGAAAATGGTGCAGATTCGGTCTCGTCATCTGAGTCCGAATCTTCATCTTCGGAATCGGAATGGATTTTTGAAGCACTGCCGCTCACGTGACCGTACTGTTTCATTTTCTTTTCACTATATGGTGGTACAACCTCACCTTTACTAGTTTTTAAAACTGCGAGAACTGGTATAACCAGTTCAGCATGGGTACGTGCACGGGCGAAATTGGTTTCTAATTCATCCACCTTTTGATAAAGACGTGGCATACCATTTTCATCATATCTGAACCAATCTTCAAACTTTTCCTTCATCAACTGAAGAACTGTTTCTTTAGTGATAAGGCGATGAATAGTACTATGAAGAGCCACCCAAGCTTGAACGGATAATCTTTCGACTCCCTGCATATTGACTTCTTTGCTCGTGCCGAGCCCAAAATCTGGGGTAGTCTCGTCTGCTCCAGTATATTTCAGTTTAAGTTCAGAAACCAATTGATGGAAACGTTCCATTACACGGTCCCAAGTTTGTTCGTTTGGTTCTGCCAATTCCTTTTGAATGGTTTTGGTTAATCCAGTTTCGATCTTACCACTGGCTTTAGTAATAATAGAATTCAATTCAATCACTTGTTGTTTAGCAATAGCACCATTGATCTTGGTTTGAATTTCATCCATAAATTCAGTACTTTGAAGTTCTCCTAATGAAATGAAGGCCAAAGCTTTGGTAATGGTACCCAAATGAATTTTCTCTAATTCTTGAACACCTTGGTAGAAAGTCTTATCTTTCTTACCCTTTAATTTCTTAAGTTCAGTAGTAAACTTGCCAACTCCTGATTCAACAATCCATTTGGCATGTAAATCGAACAGTTCACGTAATTTATTGTGAAGTTTTTCTCTTAAAACAAGTCTCTTTTGTTCATAAATAGATTGGTTGTATTTGGAAGCACTAATATCATAATCTTCAAGGGCTTCTTCTCTTAAATCAACCATGGTTAAACCCATTTGTTCATAATCCATAGAATCTCCAGGAACTTTGTCTTCAAAGAAACCTTGAGATTTAACCAAAAATTCTTCATATACACTGTTTAAAATCTCATCACACTTGAATTTAGCCACTAAGATTTGTTGAGTTGGTAAATCTAAATCCTTATTATTATCAATTTGATCCCAACAGTTTTCAGCATACATGGTCCAACCATCTACTGGGATTTGGTGATGGTAATTTGGTTTGAAGAGTTCTTTCTTGACCACTAATCTGTCACCAAGAAGCTTAACATCTTTGGTAAACTCATCTGGTTGAAGAACTTTATGGTGTAATGCATGGAAATCAACATCGAAGAAATCAGAAAATTTAAGGTGAGCCAATTCAGAAGGTTTACTAAGATCTTCCCACATTTTGTTTAAATCAGCAATTAAAGTACCAGCCAAATTTTGAAGAGGAGTAACACCAATATGATCTCTAATAACAATCAAAAGTAAGACCTTATGGTTATTATGTTCTAATTTGGATTTACCGAAAAGGGACAAGTTCACTTCAAAAACAGTTTTAAGAAGTCCCATATTAGCACCTTGATATAAACCAACTTGGGTTTCCCATATATTGACAATCAAAATTTCCGAGGTGGACAATGCAAATAAGGCGGCCTTTCTTTCAAAATCTTGATCTTCACCTCTTTCTCTACCGTCAGTACCTTCTACATCCATTACAAACACATTTTCACTGGACTTGGCGGTTACGGTAGTATTAACGGCAGGAGAATAAGCCATCCAAATACCCTTGGTGGTTTGTTGACGACGGGATTCTTCCATGACATCGAAATTCGTGTTGAAGAGCCTGTTTAACAAGGTGGATTTACCGGTAGATTGTGATCCAAACACAGATATGATATGATAATCATTACCCACGATCTGGCCTGGAGTAGTAGCACTATTGATATAACTCATGATGTTTTGATTGAACTCCTTGTTTTCATTGATGATCTGAATGGCATCTTGGATATGATGTTGATCAATTGGTACAAACGATGAAGAAGACGACGAGAGAGTTGGACTGGTAGAGCCTCGGGCATTTGATGGGGATGGGACCTCTGGCTGGTCGGTGGCAGTATTGGACTTAGGAGAAGTAGTGGACGGAGTCAAGATCTCCACGGGCTCTTCGAAGTCCACGGTAGGTGGAGGCAAACCTGAATCGTCAGACATTGAGTTGTTGGTGGTGGAAAGAATTGGGGTTGAATGGTGAGATAAAGGTTTGGTTTTATGGTTGTGATGTAAATGACACCGATCCCTGTGAAAATATGTCGCACGCGCAAAGTGTTTAGGGACGCTACACCGCGGTAGAAGACAGGGTGTACCAGGGTGTAGCGGGAGCGGCTGAGGGAAAATAATGAGATTTATTTTAGATCTAGGGAGAATGTCGTGGTGGGGCAGTGGGGCAATGGGGGGAAAAAATAGCGAGGGTTACCCCAGTTAGCGAGACAGCAAACCACCTACCTAGCCGAAACTTGGATGACCTGGTAGACAGGGATACAGTGACAGGACAACGGGTGGTACAGAACTACATAGGCGAGATTTAGAAGGATTAGCGAGACATCGAGGATCGGGTTTTGAGGGAAACCCACTAGATCTCAAAATCAGGGGATCCCGGTGGTGATTGTGATTGTGATCGTGTCGCTGGACCCCAACTTGTGTCGCTAGCACTAGATTTAGCGCATATGGTCGGGCCGAAGGAATCACATGAAAAAGATAAAGAAGTGTAAAACAAACCAAGAAAGAGAAAGCTTGGGAGAAGTGAAAGTAGACGTATTGTTGAGAGTAGGCGGTGTGCCAGTTTTAGTGCTGGGTCACAACCGATACAATTACGAGAGTAGAGTAGGTCTATTAAGTTAACTACTCGAATAATATTAATACTGTAATACCAAAAAACTAGAATAAATATGGTAAAAATTAGAGACTAAAAGTGACTATTTGTTACTTGTTTATTTATTCAGTGTCTTGTTTTCTACTAGTGGTAAGTTTTTTTTCATTTTAGGTTGGGACTAGTGGATAGTCAGATGTGCACTTATACTAAACTATAAGAATTTGGGCCAATAATCACCAAATAAAGGGGAAAAATTTCGAAAAAATCATTAAACTTATTTCTTGACCAAATGGATGTGTTTATTAGCCATTGTAACATTTAATCTATTAATTATTTGTCAATTCTTTATTTTCTTAATTTGTCATTTTTCCAGTTTTTTGCAAACACTCACTATATCTCAACCAAATATGCGAACACTTGCCTGGTTTCAGTAATGAATTGGAACCATAACAAATACATGTGTTGCGAAAGAACTGTTTTGATCAATAGTAAACACCACCAAATACCACAATTTGCAGCTTCTAGTGTTCTTATAAAGCAAACAAAAAGTCTACTTGCACATCTAATGGTTACTACTAATAATTCGCAACCAATTCTATTTTACAACTCCACGAATACACCCAAGAACATCTTACCATACTTGTAACCGAATTGTTCCGTATATAATACCAAAGGTCCCACATGTCATATTACTTATCAACACCTTGATCTTTTTTTTTAAACCATTTCTTCTTTTTCCCTCTTCTATTCTTCATAATGTTACCAGTAACTATCTAAGCATCAATTTATTATTTGATAATTCTACAAAAAAATTGGTATTTGTTGGTCTACATTTAATTTAATTTTATCTTATTCTTTGTATTGATCATTAGGTCTGTATGATCGAGAGGCTACTGCCTCAATATCACAGAAAGAACCAGCTATATAATAATTAACAGTGTTGCTTTTTTGACCAGCTAAGCAACAACCACCCTTTAAATTTATCAATTCCTTTATCAAATCTACTAATAAAGGAGACAAAAGTCAAAGGGACCAGTCTAAATCCATGAATTTTGATTTATATATTTAAAATTTTTATCTTTTGTTGTATGATTCGACTCTTAAAGCTTTTGGGTCAATTCTGGAACAACTTCGTTCAAGTCAGCAACTAAACCAACATCAGCGACGTTGAAAATAGCAGCTTCTGGGTCCTTGTTGATGGCAACAATGGTCTTAGAGTCCTTCATACCAGCTAAATGTTGAATAGCACCACTGACACCAACAGCCACGTATAATTCAGGTGCAACAATCTTACCAGTTTGACCAACTTGTAAAGAGTTATCACAGAAACCAGAATCAACAGCAGCACGACTGGCACCAATAGCAGCATTCAATTTTTCAGCCAATGGACCCATCAATGCATCGAAAGTTTCCTTATTCTTTAAACCACGTCCTCCAGAGACAACTCTACTAGCAGAACCTAATTCTGGTCTTTCAGAAGTAACCAAATCTTCACTAACGAATTCAGTACGGTTTTGAGATTCTACTTCAGCCACTTCTTCAATTGAAACAGCAGAAGAACCAATTTCAGCTTGAGGAAAAGCAGAACCTCTAACTGAAGCAAGTTTTAATTTATCATTAGATTTAACAGTAGATAATGCGTTACCAGCATAAATTGGTCTAACAAAAGTATCTTCAGAAACAACCTTAGTAATATCAGAAACTGGTTGAACATCCAATATAGCTCCAACACGAGGTAAAACTGATTTACCAACAGCAGAAGCAGGAGTGACGAAATGAGTCCAATCCAGAGAAGACTCTAAAATGGATTTGATCAATGGTGATAACTCTTCGGCCAAATAATGATTATAACGGTCACCTTTAGCAACCAATACCTTGGTAACACCATTGGCTTTAGCTACTTGATCAGCAGCAGCTTCACCATCAGGACCAGCTACTAAAGCAATGATTGGTTTACCAATAGCACTAGCAGCTGTAAGGGTGGACAAAGAAGCTGGGGTGGCTTTTCCGCCGGCGGTTTCCACGAAGGCAAGAGTGTCTAGTCTTGGGACAGAGCGGGAGAACGCTCTAGAGAAATTGCGGAGCATCTTGGGGGTGTTGATTGAGTCATTTGGTGCTTGATTGAGATATAGTGAAAAATCACGTGGTCTGACTCTCCGGTCAACGGTGACTTGGCCGTGAACGGAGATTATGAGTGCGATAAGCCAAGAGAGAGGGAAGCGAAGGAAGAGAAAGGACGGGAAGAGATGAGGCAAAGGGAGGGAAAATGGTGGAAGGAGTGTCACGGGACCAGAATGGACGTTTTTGGGATTTTATTGAAATTTTACAAGTTGGGTTTGCTAAGAAGTTGGGGTTAGTGGTGTCTTAGTGGTGGTGTGTTTGTCTTATTATGAGCCAAGACAGGTAATGAAAAAAGGTGAATTGTATGAATAAGAATGGAGTGTAGAATTATTCAATTATAATAGGGAAAAGTGATTTATGAGGTTAATTTGGTTATTCGGACAATATTCGCTTTATTAGTATGGACAATATTTAAAACTATAGTTATATTTGCATTAGGAAGAAGAACGTAAAAAATTTAAAAAGAGAACAAATTGATAGAGTAAATTTAAATTCAGGGCTAATCTTCCATGGTTTATAGACTAGAGTTTTTGGGGTTAATTATTAGATATATGGTTGTTATTAATTGTCAATTTTACTTGCAAACAGGTCCCAAATGTTAATATAGAAAATTAACCTACAAAAAAATTATGAAAAAATCCAGAAAACACCACTGCTAGTGAATTAAGTCATGAAACCCCTTTCTGGTCCAATTACAATGGTTATAACGTCTTTTTAACCTAGTTTATATAAAATTTTACATTTTGTAGTGCGCGGTTCAATTTGAATTTCCTCAATTACCACCTTTTAGCCAACTTGAGCTACCATAAAATTATAAAATTCAAAATAAGTCGAATATGAGTTCACGCGACTAAAGCATCACGAATGTGAATATCATTGAATAGCAGCCATTACTGAAAATATCCGATTTAGTAGCCCTATATTTGGTATTAATTATGGGAAAAGTTTATGGAAAAAGCTCATAAAAAACCATAAAGCCAGAATTTTTGACGTAAAAAATTATCCATGTCCGTAATAAATGCGTCATTTATTACTATCAACATGTTTTTATAGTTATAACTTGTTTATTGCAACAGATTATCACCACTCCTATATATTCATATATCTTAATATGGGTGTGCTAAAAATAGAAACCAGCCAAGAATTTCCTTGCTATATCAAAAATCAAAAATATTATACTAGCTACAATGTAATTCTGAACTCCATTTCCTGATACTTAGTCCCTTTACATTGGATTGGGTCAATGTTTCGGGTATTATATTACGTAATATACACCATATTATTACGTAATCCAAATCTTCTTAGAAGCCCGTATCTCGATCTATAGCACCATTTTGATACAAACAAAACCATCCTCTTATGTATCCTACCCCTCTGTATCCCCTCCTGCTATACACTCCATGACTAATTAAATCGCTCCCATTGGTCAGTGGTGACAGATCACTGCAACGCGGCTAACACACACCACAGTTATTCCACCAATTTCTACCAATTTTCAGCTCATAAGCTGAAAAACCTCGTACTATTCCCTGTGAACCACCACCAATGCACCGCCACACCTCATACCCCTGTAACCAACTGAAAATGGCAGTATTTTCAACCTACTGTTGCTCGTATCTTTTGATCTTGTGTCATTTATTACTCCTGCACATAACCGACACACCCTTCAGTTGCCTAGTCATCACGTGGGGTAATACAGTACCCATACAATAGTGATCAGTGACCTTTTATTCATCTCTATACCAACAATTCCCGCCATGAGCGACTCCAGCAAATCCACCGCTGGTCCCTCCAGAGTCCCACGACTGGTAGAGGTATCCCACGAGGCACGTGTCACCAGCCCTTCACCTGCCCGCCATATTTCTACCCGTAGAGTCATTGCTCCACAGTCTAAAACTAATAGTGCTAGCGGTAGCGGTAGCGCCAGTACAAATGGGTTTTCACGAGAAAGACAACCACTTCTAGACCCTAGCCACCTGAGCCACCAAGGAACTTCCGATTACCTTACCATGCATCATATTCCGCCACATTTGGCGCTGCATTTACGTCCCGATTCCGATGTTGATTCGGTAGTTTACAGATCTACTCCTATGGGTCACCAACCTAGTGGAGCCAGTTTCCAGCCTTCAGAAACGTCTTCCTCGGGCGAAAGCACCACCGTGCACTTTGGCGGCCACGAGTATGTCCCTACTGCTGCTCAGCATTGGGAGAGCTTGACTTGGTCAGAGATTCTTCCTTACTATTTGCCTATCTTGTCGTGGCTTCCCAAATATGATCTTCTGTACTTGTTGGGAGATCTTATTGGAGGATTGACATTGGTATTTTTCCAACTTCCATTATCACTTTCTTATGCTACCACTTTGGCCCGTGTTCCTGTGGTTTCTGGTCTCTATTCTCTTGGGGTGGCTCCTTTGATTTACCTTATCTTTGGTAGTGTACCTCAGATGGTGGTGGGTCCTGAAGGTCCTATCTCATTAGTAGTAGGCCAAGCAATTGAACCATACTTACATCATGCCAAGAAGAAGAATTTGGACCCTATGGAATACGTGGTGGCCATTACTCTTGTCAGTGGTGCCACATTATTGGGGTTCGGTTTAGGTAGATTCGGTTTCTTAGACAATATCTTATGTGGATCGTTACTTAAGGGGTTTATCAGTGGTGTAGGTATTGTCATGATAATCAATTCCTCCGTGCTGGCATTGGGACTTCTGAAACTCGCCAAGGAAATTAGTGATGATCCTGAACAAATGGATATCCATTCTCCTTTTGATAAAATGGTATTCTTATACCAAAACTATAAGAAAGCTCACCCATTGAGTCTTAAAGTCAGTCTTGTTGGGTTTCTTATTATTATGGCTGTCAGAATTTACAAAAAACGTGCTGCTAAAAGGTCCGATAAATGGTCTAAAAGAACTGTTTATATTCCAGAAATCTTACTTGTGGTCGGTGCTTCTACCTGGTTGTGTTCCCAGTACCGTTGGGATCAATCTGGTATTGATATTATTGGAAAAGTCCATAGTGATGGTGAAATTATTCTCTATAACCCATTTGCTCCTAAGATGTGGCCTTTAATTAAACAATTTGGTACTGCTGGTTTCCTTTCTGCTATGCTTGGATTTTTCGAATCTACTACTGCTTCCAAATCTTTAGGTTCTGCTTATGATTTACCCATTTCATCCAATCGTGAATTGGTAGCTTTGGGATTCATTAATATTATCAATTCGATTTTTGGTGCATTACCTGCTTTTGGTGGTTATGGTAGAAGTAAAATCAATGCCATTTCAGCAAAAACAACTGTTTCTGGTGCAATTATGGGTTTATGTACCTTAATGACTTTGTTCAACCTTTTAGATTATTTATACTATGTTCCAGAGTGTATGTTGAGTGTTATTTCTGGAGTCATTGGTATTTCATTGGTTGAAGAAGCTCCATATGAATTATATTTCCATTGGAAAAGTAGAGGAAATAATGAATTGATTACTTTTGGTGTCACTGTTATTACCACTATTTTCTTTTCCATTGAAGCTGGTGTTGCAGTTGGATTAATTTATTCATTAATTAGAGTGGTTCGTCATTCTGCATCTTCTCGTATTCAAATTTTGGGTCGTTATCCTGGTTCAAATAATTTCTTGGATGCTGATTTACCAGTTAACACCATTGAAAAGAATGAACATCATAAATCATTATCTAGTGCCAACTTGGATCTTTTTAATGATGATAATTTGACTCATTTGAATACCTTGGCTCTTGAAGAAATTGAAGGATGTATGATCATTAAGATTCCAGAACCTTTGACTTTTACCAATAGTAGTGATTTAAGGTCACGTCTTCTCAGAGTGGAATTGTATGGATCTACCAAAGCACACCCAGCCCTGAAAAGAAGTAGAGATGCCAATATGACCAATTATGTTATTTTCGATTTACATGGAATGACAGAATTGGATTCTTCAGCTGCTCGTATTTTATGGGATTTATTAGATGGTTACAGAAAAAGAGATATTAAATCATTTTTTGTCAGAGTTTATAATAGTGAAAAGTTAAGAAAACGTCTTCATAATACCGGAATTGTGGATTTGTTAATTGACAGTTTAGAAAAGGTAAATTATTTTTCAGTTCAGAATATGATTTCTCAGGATAGATTGGGTGCAGAATTATTATCAGGATTTACTGAATCTAGTCCATTTGATATCAATGATGCTAGTCAAATCTTTGATTTGATTGAAAGTCGGGATTCTCCATTTTTCAATCATATTAGTGATGCATTAAAGGTTATTGATTTTTATGAAATGAGTGGACAGAACCAGAGAAGTTCTGAGTTTTTGGAGGTAGATCAAATGGAAAGAAGATCTAGTCTTCCAGGGATAGTCTGAAAAATGAATGAATAGAAGTTACCAAGTAAGAAATAATCCAGGATTTCAAGTGATGTTTTTTCACGAGTTGAAATATCATTTTGGGTCCAGTCAATCGCTCAAGTTTGGTAATTTGCATGATAGTTTTAATTGCATGATTATATTAATATACGAAGAAACGATTAAGTGTAGAAAAGGAAAAGAAAAAAAAAGGAAGAGGAATAACCCAAAGCCGTAAGTAAATTGTAGGATAACAGGACACAGCTGTGAACAATGTAGTGGAGGTTATATATGTTTTGGAGAATGAAGAACTATTAATTACGCAATCTATTACTAATCTTATGTATTACCAGAAGAACACTAATAAGTTCCAGGTAAACAGCCCACGAGCCACAACGTAGACCAATTAAATGAACAGAACTGATATTAAATTTCTGGTCCAGTTCTATATCTTGTTATCTTGTATTTTTCTAGTATTTTTCTTCTCTTATCTTGTCTTGTTTATGATGTGACATATTCATATTTAGTCTGTCGCGTTACTGTCACAAATGTCACCAATGTCACTATTCATCATGTCGCGTGTCGCGTGTCGCGCCTACCTTTTATCAAACGCGACTCAAAACTCTCCCATAACCACACCATCACATACTTTATACCCAGCGTTTCCCATCCACAATGTCCTTGGAAACAGATGACGCCCAGCGCGAGCTTGCCATCAAAGAAGAGTACAATCTCTGGCGGAAGAATTGTCGTTATATGTACGAATTTGTTAGTGAAACCGCGTTAACCTGGCCTTCATTAACTATTCAATGGTTACCAGAATATGAAGAAAGTAACGGAGTTTTGGATGCCAAGTTACTTCTTGGTACTCACACTTCAGGCAACGATACCAATTATTTGAAGATTGCTTCCACCCAAGTTCCAGGAAACAATCCAGGTGGTGGAAAGCCCAATTCCAGAATCAAGATTACCAAGAAGTTTAATAATCTGTTTGAAATCAATAGAGCCCGTTATATGCCCCAAGACTCTGGTATTGTGGCTACTATCAACGGAGAAGGTCAAGTGGATCTTTATAATATCAAGGAAGATGCTGCTAAGGCTTACAGCCACTTTGAACCTCATACCGCCAATGGTTACGGGTTATCATGGAGTGGATTCACCAAGGGTCATTTGTTGACTGCTTCTGACGATCAAACCGTGGTAAATACTGATACTTTGACCGGAAAGCAGCTTTTCAAGGGATCCAGCCATCAAGATATAGTCAATGACGTCAAATGGCATCCATTGGATGCAAATTCCTTTGGTACTGTGTCTGATGATAAGTATACCTATTTGTACGATGCCAGAACCCCACAAGAACCAGTTTTGAGACACTACAATGCTGAATCCAAGGGTATCAACGCCATCTCTTTTTCCACTTTATCAAAAAATTTGGTTGCTGTTGGTAATACCAATTCTAATATCTGCTTGTTAGATATCAGACGACTCACCAACAAGGCTGAAAACACCGAAGGTTTACTTCACACCATGATGGGTCACTCTGATTCTATCACCTGTTTGGAATTTTCTCCTTATTATGATGGTATTATTGCTTCTGGTTCTCAAGATCGTAGATTGATTATTTGGGATTTATTCAAGATTGGAGAAGAACAACAACAAGAAGATGCCGAAGATGGATGTCCTGAATTGTTTATGATGCACGCAGGTCATACTGGTGCTGTTACTGACTTGAGTTGGTGTCCTTACAAGCCATGGACTTTGGGATCGGTTGCAGATGATAATATTGTTCATTTGTGGGAAATTGGAGAGAGTATTTTAGAAGCTGAAAAGCTGGTGGAGATAGATGATAAGGATTTGGAGTAATTATAAGATTGCTTGACAAAGAAATAAAGAAGAAGAATATCGCCCAGCTAGACTAGAACAAGAGTGACAAAATTTGTAATGAAAATATTATAATATTGTCTTTTCAGTCTATTCTATTTCGGTTTGGGTTGAGTAAAATCTAGTGGGTCCAAAAGTCGGAACGAGGGTCTGTTATACTCGTTCTTGTGTATATTAGCGTAAATGAACAGTAATTATATTGTAATTCATTGAGAATCTCTGTAGAAAATTACTGTAATTAATCCAAATACTAGTAGATATAAGAGAATGAATAAGATATAGTTATTAGTTATCAATATCAGGTTGCAACTGAATTGTAAGTGATGTCGTTGAGCAATAAATACAAATACTCTGGGGTTTTAAACACTATAACAATTAAACATTACTTCAAGTAGACCTTTCTTGGCTGCTCATATGTTCGATATCCTTTTAGTAGTAACCTGGTTAGTTACAATTCTCTTTGGATCAGTTTGGTTGGTATATTTCACTATTTTTCACTTATCTATTCAAATCAAAATTTCAGTACAGTGACCAAGGACAAGCACCGAATTCCGAGTCCCACTTTATTCAATTACTTTAACTGAAACTTTAAATATAATCTATAGTTACACTATAATTACTACTACAGTTACTACTACAGTTACTTCTTATTGGCTGCAAATTCAGCAGCATTAGTCGTATCTTATTATCTAGATGTCTTGTGAGCCGCACTCAACAAGATCAGAGGACTCTCCAGTGTAGCCGAGGACCAGTCCAGATTAGTCACTACACAGGGACCACGGAAATAAGGACACAACACTAAAAGAACGGTAATTTACTTCCATCTCAGCATCGAATCCTAAACACCATCAACTTCTGGTCTATCAAATGTCTTTGGTTGTTTCCGCTTTTCTCCGGTACCACTAGCATCACCTGAGGGTCTAGGTCGCTGTGGCAGCTCGCCAGTGTTCTCTTACGCCGGCCACCACCGGCGACCCGGTACCCCGCTGTACTTCACCCTAGACGTCAGGTGTGCTTGGCAGAGAAAGTCGCACCAAACCCCACTATTTCAGTCACCAGTCACTAGACCAGTCACTGGCACTAGACACATGTCACTGGACCAGTGAGAACTACACACTAAACATCAGTAACAATAGACACAATAGACACAACAGTCGCCCGATACACACCACACCACCACACACCACTACACAGTAGTAACACCTATATATAGAACATATACGACACATATACTTACCCATATACGACGACCAGTACTACCTAGACAGTCACAACTGTACCCAGTCAATTACAGACGGAGTCCCGCACTAGTTCCCAGTACATCCGCTCGCTAGCAACTCTCGCCAAACCCTCTCAAACCCTCGCTAAACTCCCCCTAGTTCTGGCCAGTTCTCGCGAGCTCTCGCTAGTTTCATTAGTCTCGGTCCTCGTCGGTGTTGGTCATTTTCGCGTCCTTTTTGTCTTTTTCAAAAGGTCCAATCCACTTGATAATTTTTACAACAAAAAAGACACTCCCCCCCAAGTAGTAATTCTCTTTGATCATTACCACAATCATGTCAGATTTCCCACCAAACTTATCCATAAGGCCTTTAACCGTTGAAGATCTTTCCGCTTGTCTCGAATTAGAAGGTAAAGGGTTCCCAGAAGCCGAAAGAGGTACTGAAGAAAAGTTCCGTTATCGTTTAACCACTTGTCCAGAATTGTGTTCTGGTTTATTCATTAGAGAATACAATCAAAAGTATAATGCCATCAACTTACCAGAAGTAGCTGAAAAGTTAGACAAAGAAGGTCAACCAGCTGGTGAAAGTGAAGATGAATCTACCAATCTTCCAATTAGATCCTCAGTTACCAAGGAAACTTTGATTGGTCATATTATTGCCACCAAGACTTATAATCCAACCATTGATGAAGCTTCTATGGAATTACCATCTGAATCCGACCCTACTGCTGGTCATATTGAAAGATCTAGATACATTGGTATTCACGCCTTGGTTATTGATCCAGAATGGCAAGGTAAGAACCTTGGTACTTTGTTGATGCACGATTATATTCAAAAGTTATCTAACCAAGACTTGGGTGATAAGGTGATATTGATTGCCCACGAACACTTGACTCCATTCTACGAAAAGATCGGTTTCAACAACTTAGGTAAGAGTAAGTGTACTTTTGCTGGTGCCACTTGGTACGATTTGGCTATTGATTTGATAGCCGAAGAAGACCTTTAAACGTGTTAACACCTTTAAATTCCTTATATTCCTTAAATTCCTTGAATCCTTGAACTTTATGAAAAAAAAAATAAAAACCACAAATGAATGGATTGATGTTATTTGTTTAGAAAGTATTTGGTATGATTTTACTTACCTTACTTTACCTGGACGCCAATCCACGAAAGAAAACAAACTGGTTGTTGAAGATATGATTGCATTACTACCTATATGAATCCAGGACAATGTCAAAACACCGTGGTATACTGGCCAAAGTGCTGGTTTACTGTTCAGAGAAAGACCATGTCTTTCTTAGTTTTTAGAGCTATTAAAGCACCCATCCCATCCCAGTTAGTGTCTTTTCTGGCACTTTATTTCATTTTAAATCCAGCAGAATTTGAAGGTTCTTTTATTATTGAATTCTCCAGGTCTGCTTGGCTGTCTTCTGCTGAAACACTCAGCAGTATATATATTATAATACAAGTTACGATAAAGCCGACTTTGTTACGGCTGAAAAGCGTTTTTTGTAGTTAGAGTTTTTATCTAAGCTGTAAAGAGCTTGTTAAACGTAGAAATTTGGTATTCTAGTGACAATTCTACTCTATAATTGACTATACTTAGTAGATGGCAGATATAACTTGATTTCGCGCTAATTAGCATAGACCTCTCACTATGCTCTCACTATGCTCTCGCTAAGTCAACGCTGGTTCTCGCTAAAGTCGCCCTAATTTCCCACTAAACTCTCACCCAATTCTCGCTATTTTTCTGTCTCTGTGTCTACCATTCGCGCTAGCTAAAATTTCAACTAATAAACTCACCAACCAACATACTTATCCATACACTTACCGGTTCCTACCAACCATGCTTACCGTTCCCGCCCCAGTGAAGAAAGTCTTCGATACTTTCCCCCTCGCTACATACCCACCAATTGCAAATACCACCCCAGAAAGCATAGAAGACGTAGAGTCTCGCAAGTTCTACTTCCAAGGCCCAGCTACTCCACACCACTTCACTCTTGGAGTCCACAACACCTACAATTACTCCAACAAAGTGATACCGAGCGATCCTGTTTCCTTGGGACAAGCATTGGTGTTGTGTTACAAGAACAAGCTCAAGTTTCCTGCTGTGAATTCCAGTAATAAGTCCAAGTCCAATTCCAAGTCTTCCATAGCCATAATATCGTTCCATGGTTCTCCTGATAACCAATTGCCAGTACTCATTGAAGACCTCAAGGGCCAAAGAGATATTCGTACATACACCTCCATGAACCACAGTATAGCGTCCAAGAACTTTAGTGATCCTGAATTGGTACTAGTTAACCAATCCATAGATCATGTTCTCTTTGATTTGTGGGTTTTGGCACTTCTTACAGAAACACCAGAAACCACTGGTCTTTCCCAGATCTTCAATTTGGATGGTAACCTTGGTACTTTGACCTCAATCGATCTCTTTGAACACATTCCACAATGGCAATCGTTCCAAACACGGTACCCAGCTATTTTCGAGTATGATATTCCACGTGTATCCAGTGGAATTGCCCCAAAGTTACAAGCTCTTTATGAAGTGAAACTTGGAGAACTTGGTCGTCTTTTGGACCTTTTACAGACCTTTATTGAAACTGAAGAAAAGAGCACAGAGAAGGATATAATAGAGTTGAAGTTGTCTGGTTACGTGGTGATGTTTGATAGTTTATTGGGACAAACAAAGGCTGGTAAGATCTTCCAAGAGCACGCTAGTCTTGTGAAAAAGGCCCATGATGTGGTTAAAAGATACTAGTAATGATTGTATATAGATAGTAATAAACCACTGAAATTAAGTGAGATATAGTAGCTGTGGATCTACAAAATGGTATAGTACATGATGGATATCCCATCGTTTTGATATTTATTGTGATTAGTAGGATTGACTCCTGTGATTATAATTATACATTGGTGAGTGAGTGAGTGAGTGGTGGGAATGAAAACGTTGCAAATGTATTGATGAAGGTACTGATTAAAGGGAAAGATAAATGATCTTTGCAACAAATTATGACCTCTGGAATGGCGGTTGTTAACAATTGCACCCATTACTTCGTACTGATCTTTTGTACTGTTCTTTGGCTCAAGCCTTCTGTTAGTGACTTTGCAACACTCGCACCTTTAATTGTTGCAAAACTACTGGTAACACACCAGCTAGGACTGTATGGTGCCACATCCACACCTTCATCCTTTGAATCCTTTGGTCCCTCTGGTCCTTTTGCTTGTTGATGGTCGCACATTCGTCTTCTTTCGTCTTTTGTCTTTTGTCTTTGGTTGTCCTTCTTGTCTAGCTGGTCGCAGGCTCTGGGATCCGTTCCCATACTTGGATATAGTTCTCGTCCAAGAACATCAACTCTCTTTGGCCCTCTTTGACCTCCAAGTCGCCAATACTCACCCATTCTTCGTCCCTTCTCAAGCCTATACTCCATTTGATTCTGTCGTCACCACGGTCGATTTCTAACCCTGAAACCAAGTCGTACTTGATACTGCTCAGGAGCCTGTAGTTTATAGGAGCAGTAGCACCTTCCACGTACTTGGAGACGTCCAACACGTCAGGGAACTTGACCACGGTCTGGTTGCCTCTCTTGGAGCCATCCTCTATGCCTCGGTCTATATGGAAGATCAAGTATGGCGGTAAGGGTTCTACCAACTGGTAGGTTTTGACTTCGTTGACAGACCCAGACCGCTTGAATCCATCGTACTTTTCAAGGAGCTCTTCCATGTCAACTTCCTTGAACTTTCCTTCCTGGGAAAAGACGGGATTAGGAGGTAAATCAAGGGTAAGCATCCAGAACTTGGTGTTGATACTGGACGATTTTTCGTCCACATATTCCACTTTACGATTGACTTCCTTGGTGCTTAAGCCAGTGGTGGTGATCTTGATTGTGCCTTGAAAAGACCGGCTCCAGGGCGTTTTAGACGATTTGATGGTTCTTGAAAGCTGGTTATGGAGCTGGTTGATGAGCCATATAAGGAACTTTTTAGGTGAGTTTTGAACAGTAGTAGAAAATGTCTTTTTACTTTCGCTAGAAACAACTTGGAGGAACTCATGTGGTGAAATATGGCCTTTAAAGAGCTTGGAAGACCATAATTTTTGCACCAATAAGGCAAAACTGGCATTGAGAGCCGATTTCCTTACGATTCTATCCTTTAATTCCGCTTGGTTTGATGTGTTGAGGTAGTAATCTCTCACTGTAGGCACATGGGCCAATGCCTGGAGCACTACGTTGGCGTAGTCGTTGTTCAGGATATTGTTCATTCCAATATATCCCACCATATACTTTTGATGCTTTAAGTCGTATGCTTCTTGTGGTATCACGAAACCCTTTGGATATTTTGGTGCTAGCACCTCGGTGATATCCCTTAACGATTCTTGGGCAGCAGGGTCTGATATTTCATAGTTCTCTGGTAAGATGTATACCTTTTCAGTAGTGAGATTAATATAGACATGATGTCCTGTGGATAATGAATGGGTATATGCTGGAGAAGACTGCGACCTGCCTTGGAAGTATTTCCCGCATACAAGACAGCAATAAGGATTGACATCTGATAACGTTACCAGACATACCTTTTCAAAATCGAAGTCTAGAACGTTTCTGTTGATGGTTTCAAGGTACAAAGTGCTGGAAGATGCAGCCTTCTGCTTCTTGGAAATATGCAGATGCAAGGAAGTATCGCTTTCCTCGGTGTCAGAGCCATTGGCTGCTGCACGCTTTGAATTAGGCGTCATTTGTAGTGATAAACAGTTGGAGATGGTGATGATATGGTATTGTAGATATGGGGCAGGTCACGTGACCAAACAGTAATCAGAGAAGTCCATGTATTAAGCCAGTAGAGGCAAATATAAGACAAATGAGCTACCAAGATAGGAGAAAACGCCTAAGGGCAACACATAGGAACATTTTATCTGTCATTTGTGTCTTGAAACTCCAAGAAAACTGGATGTATAAATGTTGATAACGTAATAATATGTAAAATATTACGTAATCGCACATCTTCCATTTCCTGCACAATACCTCTATCTACATTATGGCTACACTGCTTTAGTTCTAGTTATAATTTAGTAGATTATGGCCTAAATACTCTATTTGGCGGCACTGCCGCTTCAACTGGGTCCTGAACCAAATCTTGAAAAACCCCTCAACAGAATTTCCATCAATTAGTCCAGGTAGGATTAAAGGATCAGTGATTCGTAGAAGATGATAGCCAGTAATAATTATTGGCAGATCCATGTTTCCTAAGTTCATGAGTTGTAAGCTTCACTGGTCGTTAAATTTTGAGGCGAACTAATCACTCCACCTCACATTGGATTGGATTGGATTGAATTGGTTGTTAACTTTCAATTAGTTAATTTACTTATTGAATAGCTAAAGCATTCACGTTACTGGTCAACAAGGAAGTAACATTATCTTCAATCAACTTTTCAGCAGTATCAGACAAATGCTTCTTTGGATCTTGTTTACCCACATATCTAGTCTTCAATTGTTCTTCAGTCAATTCCTTTTCTTCCTGTACTCTTTGGTTGTACAAACCAGCAATCTTGACCATCTTTTCAGTACCTTCTAAGTTTTCGTGTTCCTTGTGGTTGTAATCAATCAATTTCAATCCTGATTGCCAGTTCTTCTTGTGTAAGTTCAAAAGCATATTAGTTTCATAAGTAGTCTTGCTGTAATCAATGTTCAAAGAATAGTAGTGACGGTTTAAACCATGAATCAATGCTTGGATAGATGGCTTGTTCAAGTGACCAACGTTAGAAGTGGTTTGACGTGGTTCTTGTCCCATCATCAATGTGGTAGTATCTATAGTTCTAAAGGCGTCAATAACAACCTTACCTTTAACAGATTGGATAGGATCTAAAACGACCGCCACTGCTCTCTTGTTTAATCTTTCAAAAGATTGCTGAGTATTAACATCGACTGAGGATAACCAACATCCGAAACCAGGGTGGGAATGGTACCATCCTACCACCATTTGATCTCTACCAGTTTGTCTTAACATATCCATCATCTTGGTTTGGAAAACATCATCAACAGCCTCCACACTGACACCAGTACCACTTTGAGGCATTGCGAACACATCAATCACATTGATGGTGAAATCATCCACGAATTCACCCAACATTAAACCCATAACTTCCATTGGAACACCAGCTCTACAGTGTTTCAACATTTTAAGAAGAGCCAATGACGATATGTAAACGGTTTCGGCATTATCTATAGCAGGACCATCATTCTGTGGTGGGGCAGCACCTCCTAAGCCGGCGCCTGATCCTAGTAATCTCTGTAATCTTTCCATTGTAGTTGTAGTTGTATTTGATGAATTGGAATTGAGTGTTGCCACTGGTTTAAGTTATGGTGAGGGTAGCGAATGATTATGTAATATTTGCCTCTTGCTTAGGTAAGTGGCAGATCCAAGGAACTTCACAGAACAATTTTTTTATTATGATGCGTGACTGCAAAAAACGATATTGGCGCTTAGTAGATTTGTATATAGTAAAGAATATTTTGTTAAAAGAGATGATTAGCAAAAGAGAGATTTATTTATAATTAAAGAAATATTATTTATCTGGAATTATAGTGGTACATTGATTTTTTCGTGCAAAATTTTGGGCAATAGCCGCCATGGGTAGTAGTTGCAAAATTGTACTATGGAAACCAATTAGTATTTCACTTTCAATTCAGTAAATCCACAAGAGCCTTAACTGTCACTTAAACATTGTTTCTTAAGATTTATTTTGCTCTTTTTGCTTCCTCTTTTTCTCTGAATTCTCCCGGACAATGGTACCCAAGAATGCTGCTTTCATTCTTTCTCTTAATTCCTTTTCGCTCTTTTCTCTCTCTAATGCATCTTTCTTCTTTTGTTCTTCTGTTCTGGGGTCTCCAGCAGCAGCCATTCTCTGATTGTTCAAGTCTTGGAAGATTCTCTCCAGGGTTTGTAACAGTTTATCTAACCTCTCGCAAACATCAGCAAGTTTTTTCTTATTGTTCTCTTCAGTTCCTGGTCCACTTTCGAGTTCAACTTTGGGAAAGACATGGAGGAAAGCAATATTGCCTTCATCGTCGATTGGAAGCCAACAAAGTTTGTTTTCTTTTGAGTTTGAGTTTGGAAAGTTCATAACGTATTGAAAGATTATAATTCAGGGGAATCTGGTCGCTTTTATAGTCAGATCACTGTGACTTGAAGCTCACCCCATAATTATCCCCCACAAATTCCGTCACCTCTTTTATCAGTATAATTATGCATCCACTCAGCATATATTACCCCTTTTTATGAACCTTCTTTATGGGGTGCAGTGCAATGCTTATTTGCAGCCATCAAAAGTGAACTAAATCCCTCAAAATAAACGTTATAAACACTATAAATTCAACCATATTCCCCATGAATATTGGTCTTGAAACGATCATAGAAATAAATATAATCACGTATTACATCATTGATAGTTGTATATTCAGATTCTCTTTAGAACTGAAACGATTTCCAGACTACACTTCAACGAAAAATTAAAATGACCTGTCACTTCAAGTACTAAAGATGACCAGTCGTCCATTTCTGATAGTGACTTGTTCAAACTCTTCTGGCATATTATTGTACAGTTATAACAAATATTAAAGAGGAAACAGTTCAGTACTTAAAGGTCTGTGCTTACTATGGTGCTCCTTTACATCGGTGGATCTCAAAATATTTGATTTTACTCTTGTACCATTAGCTACATTTATTCAAGAGTGATGAGTACTTCACATACTGGTTGACTTGGTTTGAAGTCAAGGTTGCAAATGCCTTTTGGTCCTGCATGAACTGAAGGTTACATTTATATGTTTCTCAGATAATGAAACGTTTATTGATTTGTCTCACACAAAGCGGGTTGTTCGTTTCCTTCAATATTTGGCAAGATCTCGCTTAAGATAACCCTGTAAGGTCACGCCTGCATACAATCAAAGCCATCTATTTTATGGCTGCCAACGGCTTTAATTCATCCATTCTTCATCACTTTCTTTCTATACCATGTCTATTGGACCAAAATCTTTGATCGGGAAAAAGTACCCAGCCAAGCAACACGCTAAGAATGTTCAAGCTCATTTGACTGAAAAATTGGGTCAAAAGGGTAAGGACTCCGTCTTCTTCATGTCTGGAGAAGACCTCGTTTACCATCAATACAGTGATCAAACCAAGCCTATGAGACAAAACAGATACTTCTTCTACTTGACCGGTTGTGATATTCCAGGTTCTCATGTTTTATTCGAAGGTAAGTCCGATAAATTGACCCTTTACTTACCAAACATTGATTACGAAGATGTTATGTGGTCAGGAATGCCTCTTACTCTTCAACAAGCTAGTGACAAGTTCGATGCTGATGAAGTTAAGTATGTCAGTGACTTAGCTGCCGATTTAGAAAAGATCGGTAACGGTATTTTGACTACTGATATCAACGATTTCAACCGTAAGTTCGAATCTCACTTATCCGCTGGAAGCACTGATTTCTTCTATGCTCTTGATGAATCTCGTTTGATCAAGGACTGGTATGAAATCGAATTAATGCGTCACGCTGCCAAGATCACCGATAACTGTCACAAGGCTGTCATGTCTGCTGTTCCTATCGAAACCAACGAAACTCACATTCATGCCGAATTCACTTACCACGCTTTAAGACAAGGTTCAAAACACCATGCTTATGATCCTATCTGTTGTAGTGGTCCATCATGTTCTACTTTGCACTATGTCAAGAACGATGACGAAATCGAACCAACCAAGAAGTCTGTCTTAATCGATGCCGGTGCCGAATGGAACTGTTACGCTGCTGATGTCACCAGATGTTTCCCAATCAATGGTGACTGGACCAAGGAACACTTGGAAATCTATAACGCTGTTTTACGTATGCAACAAGTCACCATGGATATGATCAAGCCAGGTGCCAGCTGGGATGAAATCCATCTTCAAGCCCACAAAGTCTTGATTGAAGAATTCCTTAAATTAGGTATTTTCAAGTCCGAATACTCTGCTGAAGAATTATTTGAATCCAAGGTTTCTGCTCGTTTCTTCCCTCACGGTTTAGGTCACTTGTTAGGTATGGACACTCACGATGTTGGTGGTCATGCTAACTACTCTGATCCAAACCCATTATTACAATACTTGAGATTGAGAAGAAACTTGGTCAAGGGTATGGTTTTAACTGATGAACCAGGTATCTACTTCTCTCCATTTTTATTGGAAGAAACTTTGAAGGATGAAAACAAGGTTAAGTACATCAACAAGGATGTTTTAGACAAGTACTGGAACATTGGTGGTGTTAGAATCGAAGATGATTTATTGATCACTGAAGATGGTTTCGAAAACCTTACTGGTATCACTTCTGATCCAGTTGAAATTTCCAAGATTATCAAGGCTGGTCTTGACAAGGGAGCTGAAGGTTTCCATAATGTTGTCTAACCAATTTCATACTTTAACGAATTTTAATGGTTAAAATGTTGTAAGACTAATAGGATAGTATAAACTAAATGAACGATGCATCTGAAAATAAATTGACTAAAACAAAAAATCAGTAAATGTAGAGAGTAAAGGAATTTAAGTGACTTTATTTAAATGATGAACATAAATGGTGAAATGTGCTACAATTCTTTAGTAGCGATGAATACTGTTTTAAATAGTGCTGTGAATTATATGCCAGAAGTCCATAAAGGCTTTATTAATTAATTTAAGAAGCTTTATGAAATATCATACTTGCAATGAAGTTTCATGAAGAATATAATTTGCTTCAAATTGATTTTTTTCAACATTTGCAGTAAATGAATAGACGATATATTTGTACACTATCAATGGGTGCAAAATACGATACTATAGTAAACTTGCCATAAGTAGCCCATAGACTGGCCAAACAAGAGCTGAGTTTTAGATACCTAACAACCTCAATACATCTGGAGTGGGTAAACTTATCAAATGTAACAACTAATCTTACCCATCATGATGCTTGATTGTTGAATTAATAGATCATACGGTAGAAGTGGTACAGTTCGTAATACTACCTGATAACCGAACTTTAAAAGTTCGCTTCTTTTCCCCGTTATACCTTACAATCAACGCTTTTATGCCGTCACCCTTTCATTTATTTATAGCATTGTTGGTGCTTTCGGTAACGCTCGTCAATGGTACCATAACTAGAATAACTCGTTTAGCTTTGGGTCTCATCATTGGAATGGATCGATAAAGGTGCAATTGGCTCCAGTAAAAAGTTAAAAGCTAAAGCAGGCTCAGATAGTCAATTGGTTATACGGGTAGCTATTTCTTCTACTCTATATCTTTGCTTACTCTATTACTTTCCAATTGGATCTCTTCTACTTTCTTTCTGATTGGTAGCGCAGCAGTTCGTCTAAAGTTCTACATAACCATTACTATTAGTCTTCGTCGCCCTAGTCACTAAGACAGCAGAAACATTAATACCGTATCGTGTCAATTGTTACCGTCCAGCACGTTCAGCTATACGAGCAACCAATTGTCAATAAGCAATTGTCCATTTCTCACCCCATTTACCACTAGTCACCTTCCACTCACTAACATTAAAGAATAACCTTTTTGATACTGGAGAGAGTGGGTGCCGGGTAACTGCATAGGACCAAAATATCAGGCAGCCTGAACTCCCAACAGTTTTATTTAATTTCTATATATCTTTTTCTTTTCTCCTCTTCTGCCATGCCATGCTTGTTTTTTGCTGCAATTTGCCAGTTTGTGATAACAAAAAAGGTGTCGTAAGCGCCATGGGGTCAAAGCGGCTAGTTTTTGCACGACTCCCCACAAAGCAATCAGAACTTTTGTCACTAAAGTCGCACAATCTCTCAGTGAGAAAGCGCGGAGTCTCAGCCTAGTCTCAGTCTCAGTCCCAGTCTCAGTCTCAGTCTCAGTCTCAATCAAATCATTACCCAAAAACACAACCCTCTTCCAAAAATACACATCACCCTTTTCTAACCCAATTGCCATGGACGAAAACTACGACGTCATTGTCCTCGGTACCGGCTTGACCGAATGTATCCTCTCAGGTCTTCTTTCAGTTGAAGGCAAGAAAGTCTTGCACATTGATAGACAAGACTTCTATGGTGGTGAATCGGCCTCCCTTAACCTTTCTCAACTTTATGCTAAGTTTAAGCCATCAGCTCAAAAGCCTGAACTTAAAGGTAGAGATAGAGATTGGTGTGTTGACTTGATTCCAAAGTTCTTGATGGCCAATGGGGAATTGACCAATATTTTGGTTCATACCGATGTTACCCGGTACATTGAATTTAAACAAATTGGTGGTTCTTACGTGTACCGTAATGGACGTATTGCTAAGGTTCCATCCAATGAAGTTGAAGCCATCAAATCTTCATTGATGGGTATCTTTGAAAAGAGAAGAATGAAGGGTTTCTTAGAATTCATCAGTAAATATGATGATGATGTTCCTTCCACTCATCAAGGTTTAAACTTAGATTCCAATACTATGAATGAAGTTTATAACAAATTCGGTTTGGAAAATGGTACCAAGGATTTCATTGGTCATTCTATGGCTTTATGGCCATCTGATGATTACTTAAATGAAGTTGCTCGTCCTACTTATGAAAGAATTATTTTATATGTTCAATCTGTTGCTAAATATGGTAAATCTCCATACATTTATCCATTATATGGTTTAGGTGAATTACCACAAGGTTTTGCCAGATTATCTGCTATCTATGGTGGTACTTATATGTTGGATACTCCAATTGACGAAGTCTTGTACGATGGTGATAAATTTGCTGGTGTTAAGACCAAGGAAGGTACTGCTCGTGCTCCAATGGTTATTGCTGATCCAACTTACTTCCCAGAAAAGGTTAAGAAGACTGGTGCTAAGGTTATTAGAGCCATGTGTATTATGGATCATCCAGTTCCAAACACTCATGATTTAGATTCTGTTCAAATCATTATTCCTCAAAACCAAGTTGGTAGAAAGCAAGATATTTACATTGCTGTGTTGTCCGATGTCCACTGTGTGGTTCCAAAGGGTTACTACTTGGCTATTGTTTCTACTATCATTGAAACCGACACTCCACATGTTGAATTGGAACCAGCATTCAAATTGTTGGGTCCAAGAATAGATACTTTGATGGGTATTGCTGAATTGTATGAACCAATTGAATCTGGTTCTTCTGATGGTATTTACATCTCTAAGAGTTACGATGCTACTTCCCACTTTGAATCTACCACCGATGATGTTAAGGACTTGTACTTCAGAATCACTGGTAAGCCTTTAGTCTTGAAGAAGAGACCAAATGCTGATGAAGAAGAAGCTTTACAAGGTCTTGATTAAAAGGCTACCACCAATATTAATCTACCGACCAGGACATGCTAATATTAAACTAATCCACTATCAACAATATCAATGATCCTTTGATGAATATGAATGAAAAATATCAAACATTATGAAATTTCACTTTTGCTTTTGCTTTAGTTGGATTATTCTTTTTTTTTTTTCCTTTTCTTTTCTTTTTGCTAGCGAAGATCTCGAGTTTATCTATGAAAGATCTCATTGCTATTATTGATTGGATCTGGTCAATATCGGCATGACTGTGGAATCATTACCTGGGGAAAACCACTTGTGGTGGAAGACAAGTGGTTTTCTTTTTTTATCAGGTTTTGAAAGCCACAGTTGGTATGGTACTTGTGCCTTCCAGTCTCAAGACAATGTCCCCTTTTTTGCAATTCTATTGGGGCCCTCATGAGGTCCCTCATACAGACTTTATAGTAATATACAGTGCGATTTAATATTAAAAAGAACACAGTAGAATCAAGGTAATAAGTAATAGGATAGGTAATAGTACGGTGATCTCGCGCCATAGTGCCACTTCTCACTGTGGCCCTCGGTAAATGATACCGCGAGCACCACTAATTAATAAGCACTAATTGGTGAGTAATAAGATGAAAGACCTAGACAATCCAGGGCCACACCAGGAATTAATAAGCCAAGAGTATAAAAAGGGTCAATTCTGCGTTTATGAAGATGAACCATTACAAACAACAAAGACCAAATCAGCCCTTTTCTCCAATAGGATCCACCCAGTTGATAGACAATAGAGAACTTCTACCGAGACACTTAGCGAGACACTTAGCGAGACATCACCCCAGATATCCATACACAGCTCTAACTATTGCACCCATTGAGCTAACTAGACACAAAAAACACATAAAAATACGCCATTGAGTCCCTACTGATTTATATCAATACTATTACCACCAAACCAATATCTTTACAGTCTTTTTGCCTGTAACCTACCTTATCGTTCATCTTCTACTCCTCGCTACTACTCCACAGTTCGCGCGACATCTTATCGCCAGCTTATCGAGACACTACCCAAGATCCCAAGGATCTACCGGACCGACAATCTCCACCGCCAATTGACCCAACACCACAGTCAATTGACCTAATTATACAGAAAACCCCGCTGGCCAGAACCCCCAACCAGCCCCAGACACTAATAACAACGGATAAGACTCTCCGTTACTCACTTTTCACTGCCGATCTACCAGAAGTACCCGTTTTTTCAGTACTTCTCCAGCTTTAAACAAGACCACCTTTAATCCAAGCAAATGTCCGAATTCCCAGTTATTTTGACCCAGAACTTCACCACCAAGTCTGGCCTTCCTATCACTTTCGGTACTGGTACCGGTACCAAGTGGCAATGGCTCAAAAAGAGTAAGGAAGTGCCTGAATTGACTGAAGAGCTTGTTAGCCTGCTTGAACTTGCCCTTAAGAACGGTTATAACCACATTGATGGTGCTGAAATCTATACCACTCACCCTGAGATCGCCGAGGCCGTCAAGCGTAGCGGTATCGCCAGAGAAGACTTGTTCCTTACCTCCAAGTACAGTACTGGGTTCCGTACCGTTTACGCCAACTCCAAGAACGCTGGTGAAGCTATCGACAAGGCTTTGGCCGATTTGAACACCGACTACTTGGACTTGTACTTGATCCACTCTCCTTACTTTACCGAGGAATACTCATACGGTGAAACCATCGAAAGCGCCTGGCGCCATTTGGTAGACGCCAAGAAGGCCGGTAAAGTTCGCCATATTGGTGTCTCCAACTTCGGTGCTGAACACTTGGAAACTATTTTCAACATCACCGGCGATAAGGAGTTCTACCCACAAGTGAACCAGATCGAGTTCCATCCTTACTTACAAAACCAATCCACTAATATTGTCAAGTACTGTCAAGAACACGGTATTTTGGTGGAAGCTTTTGGTCCATTATCACCACTTTTCAGAGTCAAGAAGGGGGACGAAGTCATTGAAGACCATCCTTTGAAACATTTGCTTCCTAAGTTGTCTGAAAAGTACGAAAAGACCGATGCCCAGATCTTGTTGAGATACACTTACCAAAAGGGCATTTTGCCTATCACCACTTCTTCCCAGGAGGAGAGAATCAAACAGTCTTTGGAAGTTTACGAGTTCGAACTTTCTGACGAAGACGTCAAGTTAATCGACTCTGAAGGTGCCAAGTTCTTCTTTAGAGGCTTCTTTGGTGACTACTACAAGGAGCTTGACGAGAAGAACGGTAACATCTAGATTACCAAAGAAGTGCAATGGTCTGGTACTGCTACGGCCCGGTGCTGTTTCCAGATATGGCATTGCTTTGGTGCCATCTATAGATATATATAGATATGTATAGATATGTATAGACTGAATAATGTTCTACAAGACTTCTTAGAGTATTCAATTTTTCAATTATTGTAGTTATTTTATTATTAAGATCACGGATCTATGTAGGCTATAACGTTTGTTCATGAATTAGTGTCTATCTTCTGTGACACAACCGGCCGGCGTAAAACAATGCTGGGCATACAAAAATGTATTCTTCAATGCAATTTAGAATTATTGGAAAAGTAATGATGCTGCCATATCAACATTGCCTCCAGTCAGTTTCAACGCACTAATGGCTTCTTGACGAGAAAATCCCAATCCTATTAATTGTTCCACATCCTTTTCTGGTGGAACATAATTTTCTGGTTCAGTTCTTTGTCTCTTTGCAGCCGCAGCTCCTGCTGCAGATGATGCACCAGAAGTAGATGTATTATTGACAGGAGTAGAATTGGCAGGAACAACTGGATCGCTGAAGATATTACCTCCTAATCCAGAAGGTCCAGATCCACCTCCTAGTGGTTGACCACCACCGAGACTTCCACTGAACATATCACTTTCAATTTCTGATTCTGGTAAGAATTTGGTTTCGATATTACCTCCAACAACTAAAGTATCTCTACTTAAATCGACAACACACTTGTGTCTTCTTAATAAATCTAAACCGAATAATAAATCGACTTGAGTATCAATAACCATAAATGATGCAGCAATATCAATGTCAGAATCACCAATTCTAATAGGAACACTATGAATCTTACCTTCTATCTTTTGAGACCCCACACCTCTGGCTTCACCTTGGAATCTTTTGTCAATTAAACGGGAAATACCCACTTTTTCAGCCAATCTTGGTGAAATAATGGTGGATTGAGCACCAGTATCCACGAAAGCTTGAACCTTATGGCCATTAACGGTAATATTGATATACAACATGGTAATAGAAGCAAAACTTTCTGGAGTAATATCATAAGCTAATCTCATATTTTCATCAATTTGTTCTTGTCTGATAAGTTCTAAGATACGAGCTTGACTTTCGGCATCATCTGGGTTTTCTTGTAAACGTCTTAATTCTTCTTGATTACCACCATGGCCACCAAAGCCACCACCCATTCCACCTTGTTGGATTTGAGTAGTAACTAAAGATTTGAATTGAGCAGGATCATTTAAAGCTCTATGCATTTGAGGGGAATTACGTTCAAGTTGAGCCTTTAATCTTGGATCATTAAGGAATTGTTGACGGAGTTGTTCTATTTGAGCATCGAATTGAGGTCCCAGTGGAACACCAGCACCAGCACCGCCATTGGAGGCAGCAGCAGGTCTAGTGAGGCCAATGACCACCAAATCGTCTTCTTTTAAGCCCAAATCATCAAGAGTCTTTTGTTCATTTTGAAGGCTCTTGCCGTTATGTTTAAGGACTTGTTGCAGTGGTTCTATATCAGTTTCTGCTTGAAGATAAGCTCTAAAGTCTTGAAGGGAGAGGGAACCTGGAACGTCAACGAGTATGACGTTACCGGAACTTTCTATGGATACACTAAGTTTCATCTGATGTAATTGATATTTGATACTTTTGGAGTTGTGATGTGTGATTGTTATGTTTTATAGTGTTGATGGTGGCAAAACGGTTTATGGGTGCGAACAAAATGGGTGCGAACTGATTGTGGAGGAAGTTCCACTAAATTCCATGAACTTCTGACCTGATAACGAGATAGCGTATACAGGCCAGGTGTTGACAAGGGGGAAGGAATATACAGGCCGAGATAAAGGGACAGTATATGGTGGTAAGAAAGATGAGTAAGCTGTGATGAGTAAGCATAATCGTGGGGTACGATATAGTAGTTTTGATTGAGGTTGATATGAGATGGCAATGGCATGTAGATCGACAAGATAAAGCCTCAATGAGTTGTCTTAGCTTGAGTGGCCCATAAATAGACCTGATTGGACTTTTGGTGGTATCTGATCCCGCCAGCTTATAGTTTAACCGCTTTATGAGTGAATATGACTATAGCTGTTATGAGAGCCAATTTGGCTGTAAAAAGGTCTTGTAACAGGATAAGATCAAGAACCAAAGGGTGTTTGAGATAAGAGGAGAAAGAAATCAACGTAGACTCAGAATGATGAAGAATTGAGTAAGCTTGAGCCAAGTATTAGTCTTTCTCTCGCTTTTCATGGATTGATCTGTTACAGTACTGGAACTATTATGATAAGGTAATGAGATAAGAAGATACCGAACTATGTTGTCACCATTGGATAGATGGTGTTTGGAAACAAATCATCATTAGTCTTCAAACAGTCTTTGTTCTGGGCTCTTTATAGAACCCCTATAGTGTTTGACGCCATGGTTGTTTTTATTATTTTCTCACTTCTAAAAGGCTGCAAATTATATCCATATACAAATGTCAGACTATATAAGAGCAGGAAGAATGACTAAGAAATGAATAAGCTATAAATACAAAGGGATTATTCTATCGTTGATTTGGTTATTCTTTATTAGTTTTGCTTTCCTTTCTTCTTTTAGTTACCTCATACAATGTGTCTTTCTATACTACCACCTTGTTATGCTACTAAGTAGATGAGTACGTTGTCTTGTTGATATGATATAAACAGTTTCCTTTCTTCGCTATTGGTTAGCTCGTTCGATGACTCCTTTAGTTCACTGTTCTTGTTTGTTCCTTTATACTGGAGAAATATGGGCTGTTTTTCAATACGGTTCCAACTACACCTCAACTGGCTTCATTACCATTTCAACACCGCTTGTTCTACAAGTTTCTTTTCGTTTTCTTTATATTATTCTACTATACATAATGTACTGTTGTGCCATTAATGGCTACCACATCGTCATTAACTTCTCCTGACTGCTGACACCTGATGATAACTACCCTGTTATATCACCATAATTGATAGACTATGGATCAAGACCATTCGATAGTACTCGATAGGCTCATTATCACTGCAAGACGTCCAACAGTTCTCTTTTTTCCTCAGTATTATTCAGCATTTCCACCACGACAATCAATGATCTCGTTTGGTCTGTTTAATAGTCCAACCATCAATAATCATCAATTTTATCAAAGATCATGGTAGCTTCACCAAATAGCCACCGAGTTCACACATTTGCTTCGTTTAAGCACTTGGGATGATCATAGAGACTTGGGCACCGTTCAACAACATCTTCTTAATTGGTTGACCCAAAACACCATCGTTGGATTCTTCCACAACGTCTTCTAAAACCATGTTGACGAAATCATCAAAACCAATGAGAGTTCCGGTGAACTCTTTGTCATTGGTCAAGAGGACGCGGATTTTTTGGCCGACACTTTTGTCGATGATCTCCAAAGGTAAGACCGTTTGAGTTTCTGATTCGGACATTTGTTACTGGTAACTATTCAACGCATTGACTTTGATTTTAGGTATAGGGTAGTGCGCGGACAAAATTGCATATTGGCAGTTGGTGAACCAATGACTTTAAGATGAAGCAAGTAATGAGTGATTTATCGCACTAGATATCAGCCATCTATAGTATTGGATAGTGTGATCTTATTTATACAATCAATTTGTGATTCACCAGCTCCTTGGACTTCTAAATTCCGAGATTCAGATATGTGCGTTACGTAATCCATTACGTAACGCGTATACTTTCTACAATTTTTGGTTTTGATTCTACTTTTTGGTCTAGAATGGAGGATCTATAATTAACTATATGACTAATAACCAGTAATAACCTTTTTATTGCAGTGTATCAAATGTAATATTAATGGCTCAGCTCACCATTTCACTCCGATCATTGGGCACTTCACTTATTTTTGTATTGGAAAGTAATACACCAGAATCTTTTTTACCAGTGGTTGGTGGCAGTATTCCGTTATTACTTCTCTTATCTTTCCATCCATCGAAATCAATCAATGCTTGCATACAACCCCATTCGGTAATCTTGTTTTGAAGCCAAACTAAATTGACTGGTTTGGTTAAATAATCGTTACAACCTGCCATCAAGGCATTCTTTTTATCCACAGAAGAGTTTGAAGATGCAGTAAGTGCCACAATAATAACTGGTGATCTAAATATATTTAAATCAAGTTTTTCTTCTGGTTTAAGTACTGTTTGGTTATGGTAATGGGAGTTTGTAAGTTCGTGTTGAGCGAAAACACCAATACGATTGACTTTTTCTAAATGACGGATTTCTTTAGTAGCCTCAATACCGGATTTAACAGGCAATTGAATATCCATCAATACTAAATGATAACCTCCTTGTCTCCATTTATCAATTGCTTCTTGACCATTTTTAGCAATCAGGTAATGGATTCTACGTTTTCTTAAAAATGCACCTAAAATGGCTTGATTAATAGCATTATCTTCAACCACCAAGACGGAAATAGATGGTAACACCTTTTCGGTATTACTCTTTGTACTTGATGATTTAGATGGTTTTTGATCTTGAAGTTTTAATGGTTTCATTTTATCTTTTTCTGCATTTAGGACACTATCAAGACTAGCAAGTGAAGCTCCCGTTATTGGAGAGTCTCTTGTTGGAGAGTTGAGATGATCGGATGATCTTGCACGATCATCATCTTGACGGTCTTGAGTATCATTTTGATCATTAGCTGATGATTCCAGTTGTGGAAGAGATGCATTTAATTGATCATTTAATTGATCAGTAAGTGGGAATGAACCTTCGTTAGGAACACCAATATTAGTTAAGTTTGTAGATGATGTAGGTGGGGATTTAAATGAATCAGTTTTTGATATGATGGAATCGTCTAATGACAATCTCTTTTTGGCAGCAGGATCAATATTTTTAACTCCAGCATGGCCACCGGCTGCTAATGAAAAGTTTTTTGGTAAAAGCAACACTACCTGAGAGTTATCAGAACCTGGTGGTGCAGCAGCAGCTTGTGGTGGAGGGGGAGGTGGTAAATCAGGAGCAGGGGATCTAGATGGATTTGAATCTGTTCTTTTATGCATACTTTGTATGCTACTAGGTACTGGAGATTGTTTGGAAGCGGTAGTTTCTGGGGATATCGATACACCCTTTAAGGAAGAAGATCTGAAACCATATTGAGGTTGTGGTTGATGGAAGTATGGATTCGAACTTAATGGAGTAGATGACTTTTCTTCAGGTCTCATTGGAAGTTGACCTTGTTGACTGAAACTGAAGCTTCCATTGCTAAGTTCTGGTCCCTCTATTATTAAAGAATCTTGCATGTTCATTCCTTTAGGGAAATATTGTTCTATCACTGCCCATACATTTTGATCTGGTTCTAAGAGTATCTGACTGACATTACTAGGGGTAAATGGTGAATGAGGACTTCTTGTAACATCTGTGAATGAATACAGATGTATACTTTTTTTATTAGATGAAGAATTTTGTGGTTTAACTGGGACTTTGATTATAAGATCTGCTGGGTCATAAGTTCTGGCAAGGGAATTGGGAAACTTGTTTATGATTAAGACTTTAAGATCATCGACGAGATCTTGTTGGGTGACAGAGATGGTGGTCGGGGTTCCGTTGGGTTTTTTAACCCAAACACGGCGAGACATGAAGGAATGAAGGGGGGAGGAAAATTCAAGGGTTTATATAGACAAAACTGATAGGAAAGGTTTATGAGGTTGGGGGTGCCCGAGAATTAATGATGTGACCAAGGAACGGATATTGCAGTTGGTGTAATGATAATTGGGGGATAAATTTATTGGGGGCAATCTTTGGAGGTCTCAATGTTTTATGCAAGTCGATTGGATGTCTTTGAAACCAGGATCAACCAGGAATGCAGACAAAAATAGAAAATCAACGTGTTTTGACGTCACTTGAAGGTCAAATGGCCAGTATATTAAGATATTAGCAGTATAGTAACACTTTTTAGTTGTGTTTAAGTGCCTAGATATTAGTGGGTGGGCCAATATTAAATAGTATTTTTATTATTGATTAAATTTATTGTTTGTCCGACATTTTTTAAATTAATTTTAGGTGCGCTTCCTACAGGATCTGGGGGTCGGACTTGTCGGTGTACAGAATTTTGCAGTTGAAAAAGTCGGCAAGATACGTATATGCATAAAGCACCAATTGATACGGCGCTTTGTGGGGAGTCGAGATTACTACCGTGCCAAAGTAATGAACAAAGTGGATTTTTACTACTATAAGTAAAGTCCCCACTAATAGTAAAGTTCACTATAGTATAATAGAAGTATCCCACGTTTTGTAGTAACTAAATAAAGGATATACAACGAGAAATCAATCTATAAAAAACTTACATGTTACTTGGGATACTGTTCCATAAATAAGGTACATTAAACATATATTTACTAGCATCACATAGATATGTGCATGACTATACTATTCCCAGTCATCTTCGTCTTCTTCTTCTTCATCAGTAGACTTTTTCTTTACTTCTTTAGCAACATCCACAGGCTCTTCACGTTCTTCATCTTGGTCTTCATCATCATCCCAAGTGAACTCTTCTTCTTCACCTTCTGGAGCAGCAGACTTCTTTTCCAATAATTGTTTTCTGTTGTTTTCTGCATCCTTTATCTTTTGTTCATGCAAGAAGTACCAATACCAAAATTGATTGTATGCAAGTTTGACTGGTACAAGATCATTCATTAATTTGGTTAAAGTGTTTGGATATTTAGATAATAATTCAGATATTTCACTGGTTTTGGTGTCGGCATCGAACTTCTCTGCTTTATCATCCTTTTCATCCAAATAGAATTTTGGATCTGTATGTAACTTGAAAAGTTCAGTATCGTATCTGCTGGTACCATAACTATCGTTTAACAGGAACAATACTTCTTCTTCTTGTTTCTTCTTTTCTTCTGGTCCAATACTAATAATGTTGGAGAAAAATGAAGTGAACAGACTAACGTATTGACCTGCTTGTTTTTCAACTTGTTCAAGCTTTTGATCCAAGTTATCTAAGACGTTATTGGCTTGAGATTTGAAGGTTTCGAGTTGTTCAGAATTAAGGTTTTGCTTTGCATGATCTAACTGCAGTAATAATTGTTTTTTATGTTCTTCCAATTTAATTTTCTCTTGTAATTCATTTGCATGAGTTGATGCATTTTTCCATAAATCTTGAAACTTATGTTCGACTGCAGAGTATGCACGGTCAATTTCCAGTTCTAAACGTTCGACATTTTCTTCGGTTTCGGTTTGTTTGTGTGGGGTTTCAGTTTGTTCAAGTGTAACTGGGTCGATAAAGTCCATCTTGATCAGGGTTTGTGGTGTTGAGGATGGATTGAATTTCGCTTAGGAAGGAGGAAAGAAAGCTTGGGACTCGAGTTAATTGAACGGAAGATATGAGTGTCGTACTAATGAACTAAGTGTTAATGCAGTAATAAGGTGCAGCTCACTTCGAATAGCGTATAGATTCACTGTCTGCTTCAATTGCTTGGTTTTAGGGATATGTGGGCTGGCGGACATTATGCAGGTTGACACTTTTGGATAAAATTACGAAGGTCATGTGATACGCGACATTTTTTTCATGTACCTTTTGACCCCCACACATTTTAGTCTATTTAGTCCTACATACAGCGGAGTTATCACTTGACTCACCATGTAGCCCTATATCGGTATCCACGGAATATTTCAATTGTCATTACATTACATTCCTCATGAGGTCCACTCCGAGAGTCTACCAGCAATGCTTGGTCCGGATCAAAGACGCAATGTTCAGCGCCCAAACTGGTGCCGGCGCCAAACCGCTTTTCCCAAGCAAGATCAAGCAGTTTGAAGTATGGAAACCTCATGCTTCCAATACACCTGCTCCCTATTCAGGCTCCCTTTGGGCCGTTAAAGGCCCTGCAAAATCACTCTTTCTCTCCCTTTTAGCAGGTAAAGAGTTCGCCAGTCCCCTGCTTGCCCGGACTTATCCATTTGTGGCCGAGTCTCATCAATATGACAGAATAGCCGTTCTCGATTTTAAGGAAAACTCCGGTCTTGATAAGGTCCATCTTTCTGCCAGATACGAATCGTTTTCATATAAGGGAAAAATGGAGATGGATGATGAGGTCAATTCCGTGCGCAATTACGTTACTGGCTCCAACAATTACAATTCCAATATTTCGTCCGCGGTAGATAAACTGTATGCTGATCACCTTATGGAGCTCTTTAACTTAGAGCATCTTAGCCATAAATGGATCAATTCTCTCAGTAACGGACAATTGAGACGGGCCAGAATGGCACGTGCCTTGATCACCAAGCCTGATTTGTTTATAGTGGATGATCCATTCTTAGGGTTGGATCCAAGGGCCACTCATTTGGTACTGGAATCTCTCCGTAAAGTTAGCGAGGAATTGAGAACTGCCATGGTGTTAGGGTTGCGCGTAGTGGACTCTACGCCCGAATGGATTACTCACGAAGCGTATGTCGACGAGAACGGTTTGGAATCGGTCGGTTACAGAGGTAAAATTGATATTCCAGACCCTGTCCCAGTGAGACACGAAATCCTCCAAGCATCATTAGGAGAAATCCCTTACAATTCCTTGGAACCATCGCATATTCAGTTCGATAACGCTTTGGTGGCCTACCGCGGTGTCCCTGTACTTTCGCACTTTTACTGGAACGTCCCTAGAGGCTCTCGCTGGAGAATCTTGGGTGATAACGGTACTGGAAAAACCACTATCTTGTCGCTTATTACCGCTGATCACCCACAATCGTGGCGTGGAGTCCTTGCTATCGATGGAGTCACTCGTCGTACTGGTTCCGGTGCTAACTTCTTCGATATCAACAACGAAATCGGTATTTCTTCACCTGAATTACATGCTCTCGTGCCAGAAAATGCCACTGCCGGCCAGATCGTCGCTAATGGTCTTGTTCGTAATATTGGTAACACCAACTTCTACTACGATGGGGATATTGGATCCGAAGCTTTCAACGAGCTTGCAGCCGATTTCCCAGTTCTTTGGGGAATTGCAAACATCCGTTTCGGTGATCTTACAATCAATTATCAAAAGTTGATTATTTTCTTAAGAGCAGTCATCAAAAAGCCAAAGATTCTTATTCTTGATGAGGCATTCTCAGTCATGGATGACCCAGCTTTGATGAAGCAATGTCACGAATACGTAGACAAGATGGACACCACTGTCTTGGCTATTGCTCACATTGAACCGGAACTCCCAACCTTCGACTACGTCTTGAAGTTGGAAGGAGACGCTGACAGAAGCTATAAGGTGTTTGAAGTTTTGAGAGAAGAGTAAATAGGATAATGGCTGCAACTTGCATGTTTTATGCGCTATGATGGTTGCGAAAAGTAGATAATAAGGTATCAAAAAGACACCAATTAGAATTCACCTATTGCAAAAGATTCATGATGCTCTGGTAGCTGGAAACGTACCATCATGCCATCGTATGTCATCTAGATCTAAACCCTCTAAAGCTAAATATAGGACCAAGTATAACTGTTAAAGTAACAGATGCGATATTTAATACCAGAAATGCCCTTGTTACCCGTTTTCCGTAGTTACCTTTCTAGGAATGTCGAAGCGGCCAGTGACCCATACCACAAAATTAAATTTTTGCAACTTTAAAAATTGTGGATTTAACGGCCGCAACTCAACTCCATTCTTAGACATGTTTATTTATAGTCAATACCTACATTCCTGACATTAGTCAGATAAACAGAAATAAGTTGAGGGTTTCCACTAGCCATGGTCCTTTCCATTACAACTTAAGCCTTACTCTACGAACGCCAATATCGTGGTGCCTATTTATAGTGATGTAGGTAAGTAAGCACCAAAGTGTGGAGAGAATAAGCATGTAAAGCTGGTGTATTTGTTCTAGACATTAAAGGCTATCCCAGTGCCTCATGTAAAATCTCTAAATAATAACCGTTATCGAATAAGATAAACCCGAACAGAGCATATGGTATGACTAACGAGATCCCTGAATGGAAACGGCTTTAACCGGTTCTTCTTCAACTATCTATAAATAGCGAATTTGATGATAGCGGAAACGGCTGATCCGAAGAATTCCACTGCTATGATACGACCTCGGAACTTCTCGCACCATCCTCTGGACTTACCAGAACATCCATAGGCTTAAGGGTAATGATGGTAATTGTTGGGCAGAGGCCATCCTTATATTATTAATAAGCACTTACGTAAGCCACTTGACGAATTTTGCGCGGTCTCTTTTCTCCCTCTTTGTCTCTTTTCGGCCACATCACCCGAGGGGACTCACGTGACTGCCCAATAATAGGGGCAGGTTTCCGGAAGTTACGGGAATAGAACCAACCGACCATAAACATAGATTCGTATCTAAATCTACCAGAATCCAGATTCCGATTCTTACAGCTAGGATATACTGGTACCCGCATGACTGCACGTTTAATGTAATGATTTAATTTCTTTGTCGGCAAAATATTACAAATACGGGTTTTTGCCTGCATACACAGCCGTCCATGCTTGTAACGCGGACACTCGGTCCAGTTTAACGTCTAGAAGCGGTTTAAAAACGGCCGCAATTACATTACCTTATAAATAACCTTATTTATTAATTCTTTAGGTATATATATATATACTTGATATTCCTTCTCTTCCAATTCTCTCATTATTATTATTATTTTTTTTTGGCTACCCTTTTATTATACCCCTTTTTGTCCCAAAAAGTTACTGGTTCTTGCACCTGTCTTTTTCTGCAGTCGCGCGCTTCTTTCTGTCTTTATTGTAGGCAGACATCGACAAACAAAAAGTTTAACTGATACAGTTGCCCATTTTCATCTTTAACAGTGCTGGAACTCTCCGTTGACTGCATTCATTAAGCAAGCATATCAACTATCCTTGTCACCACTCTGTTACAGACATTTTCTACCTTCATCACTATAAAAGGACCCTGTCTCCCACCTACCCACCTTTTTTTTTGGTTTTTTTGATTGTTCCCCTTTTCCGTTGGCCGTCATAGATCATACGTGTTTTGGCCGCCATCAATTGTCATTAATTCCCTCCAACTGACCTTTACCCTCAGTTCCTTTTAAGTCCTTTACGTTTAGAATCGTTTTGTTGTTGAAGTGAACTCCAGTCCCCATACAATGACCCTCACTTCCTATATACCTAATGCCCCAGAGGATGATCGTCCTGAAGAAGTTCTTGCTGACCTTGAATTTGGTCATTTAACTTCCAAAAAGTACCTTTATGACTCCAGACATCCAGCTGGAGAAGAATTACCAACTCCTATTGAAGATGATCCACCATTTATCATCTATCTTGCCACTTATATTTCATATCTTATTTTGATTGTTATTGGTCATATTAGAGATTTCTTTGGTAAGATTTTTAAGCCAAAAGATTATGAAGATTTAGTGGAAAAAGATGGATATGCTCCATGGTATGATGGATTTGAAAACTTTTATGTCCGTCGTTTAAAACAAAGAATTGATGATTGTTTTGCCAGACCAATTCATGGTGCTCCTGGTAGATATGTTAAATGTTTCAACAGAAGTCGTACTGATTTTTCATCCAACTATCTTTATGATGGTACTAGTAATGAATGTTTGAACTTGTCATCTTATAATTATTTGGGTTTTGCTCAATCTAAAGGTTACTGTACTGATTATTCTTTGAAATGTCTTGAAGAATATGGTACTTCTGGTTGTTCTCCAAGACTGGTTTCTGGTTATACTGATCTTCATCGTGAATGTGAACGTGTTGTTGCTGATTTCGTTGGTAAAGAAGATGCTTTGATTGTCAGTCAAGGTTATGGTACCAATGCCAACTTTTTCGCATCTATTGCTGATTCCAAAACTTTGATTATTAGTGATGAATTAAACCATGCATCTATCAGATTTGGTATTAGATTATCTGGTGCTTCTGTTAAAGTTTTCAAGCATAATGATATGGATGATTTAGAAAAATTAATTAGAAACCAAATTGCTCAAGGTCAACCAAGAACTCATCGTCCATGGAAAAAGATCATCATTGCAGCTGAAGGTTTATATTCTATGGAAGGTACTTTAGGTAATTTACCAAGACTTGTTGAAATTAAAGAAAAGTATAAATGTTATTTGTTCGTTGATGAAGCCCATTCCATTGGTGCCTTAGGTCCAAATGGTGGTGGTGTTTGTGATTACTTTGGAATTGATCCTGCTAGAGTTGATATTTTAATGGGTACCTTCACCAAATCTTTTGGTGCTACTGGTGGTTATATTGCTGGTGATAAACAAGTTATTGATAGATTAAGAATTGATTATATTACCAACGCTTATGCTGAATCTGTTCCACCAGTTGTTTTAGGACAAATTATTTCTTCTTTAAGCATTATTAATGGTACTATTAATCCAGGTGAAGGTAAAGAAAGATTACAAAGAATTGCTTTCAACTCTCGTTACTTAAGATTGGGATTAAAGAAGTTAGGTTTTATTGTTTATGGATCTGATGATTCTCCAGTTATTCCTTTATTGATTTTCTTACCTGCTAAGATGCCTGCTTTCTCTAGATACCTTTATGATCAAAAGATTGCTGTTGTCATTGTTTCTTATCCAGCTACTCCATTAATTAGTGGTAGAGCTAGACTTTGTGTTTCTGCTGCATTAACTAAAGAAGATTTAGATTACGTGTTACAAAAGTTTTCCGATGTTGCTGATTTAATCTATTTGAAGTTCAGTAGTGGTATTGCTGGTGGTTCTGATATTCCAGGTAAGCCACCAAGAAAGTCTGTTGAAGAAGTCTTGGCCACCTTAGTGGAAGATTGTAAGAAACCATCCTTGGGATAAATGACATCGAATTAAGAACCTCAACAAAAACCATAAAAATAATAACGATAACAATTAACACCTTTAAATTACAAAAAGTTAAGTTTTTTGGTTTGGTTAAATTGTTAGTTGTAACCAATATTTTTTGGATACTTCTTTTTGGTTGTTGAGAGTTTTTTTAACTGAAGAGACCTAGTACTAGTATTAGTATTAGTATTAGTACTCTCTTTTTTTCCCAACAGGTTGTTTTTCTAACATCTTGTACTACAATGTAATTAATACCAAATCCAATTCTCAGATCACATATCAATAATATTTCATATTGTGATTCTTGAGGCACATAGTTAATATCAATCCCTCGTGGATACTTCTAGGACACGAACCATCATATGCTACCTTATAGACTTGTTAATAATACAACCCCAAGACTAAGGTGCAATAAAGTTATGTATAAGATATTTATTCTAATAATATGTTCATTTCAGAGAATGAGCCAAACACAAGTAAGTGTTTTATTTGTGATTTAATCAAAGAATATCAATTATCTATACCGTTTAATATAAGTTTCGTCATAATTAGTTGTAGCTTAATAATTAGATCAGAAAGATTATCACTCCAAATGATTATATCAAAGTGAAATAGAGTGAACTAATAATCAGAATTCATTCTTTATCAATATGATTACCTACTGTTTGAAACCATTGTTCTTCAATCTTTACAATATTTCAAAGATAGTCTCCACCAATTAATTATCTAACAATTGACACACATCTATTACTATTAAATTACTGGCTGTAATTTCATGCTATTTGATGCAACGAAACTCCGTAAAAGCGAGACAACTCCGTAAAAGCGAGACAACTCCGTAAAAGCGAAGCAACTCCGTAAATGCAAAATCGAACTGAAATAACAACTTGAAATTTATCAACTATTGCTGAATTGAATTTCTGGGCATAAAATTTAATGCTGTTTAGGATCCGTTGATTATCAAAAATATAATGAAAGAATCAGTTTCTCTTTGCAACATGGTCCTGCGCTTAGTTTATTTGTTCGACGGCTTTTTATCTCACTATTATACTAGTATTAAGTGAGTCTTCATAGTCAAAGAGAAACATTACACACACTGTAAAAGAGTATATAATGTCGGGAATAGGAAAACATGGAAATTTCCAAACAAGTTGATCTATATCTAATCTCCTCTTTGTTCTATAATTACATTCAATTCGTTTGTGTAACACTTTTCTTTAATTGTTGTATTTGTTCTATATTCTAAATCTATTCTACATAATTATGAAAAATTGTTATAATTACAAAATAACCAGTTTTTAAGAAATCACACAGAATTATCAAACAATAAGCAAAGATAAAACTCCTGACCGAGGTTTATTCAATTATAATCACCTTATGTTTCATTCCCAGCTCCCTTTATCCACTTCTTTGATTATATTACGTAATTGCTTACCAACCACTCCATACAGTCCAGAGATCACAGTCCTACATCGAACTACCTACACCTACAATTACCCACATTCACCCACTCCAAGTGCTGTTTCACACTCTATTTCACGTCGTATCCCCACTTCCGACAATTATCCACAGTAGCGCCGTTCCAGGTCCCATTTTCAACCTTTAAATCCACCCACTACACGCCCCCCAATCCCCATCAACTACCACTTCACAATGGACCTCGAGATTCCAGGCCCTCTTACTCCTCCACTCCGTTTCAATACCGTTCAAAAGAACCTCCACCGAGGCGCTTATCCCCGTGAAGTGAACTTCGTGTTCCTTAAGGCGCTCCAGCTCAAAACAATCATCTCTTTAACTCCACACCCAATCACACCTGAGACTGACCCTAAGCTCTACGAGTTTGCCAAGGAGCACAATATCACTTTGGTCCACCTTGAATGTTCCCAGTCGGGTAAAGGAAAGAAAAGAGGTGTTCCAATGGGTTATTCTACCATACTTAGCGCTTTACATTATATAATCCATGGTGAATATGCTCCAGTGTATGTCCATTGTTTGAACGGTGGCCAAGTCACCAGTTTGGTGATTGCGTGCTTGAGAAAGCTCCAGTTCTGGTCTTCCATTTCCATTTTCAACGAGTTCATCAACTTCACTACCAATATCACTGTTAATGATCGTAGTTTTGTGGAGGGTTTCAAGGGAGAAATCGCCATCAATAGTGAAGATAAAGTCAGCTGGTTATGGGTAGGAATGAGTAAAGGTGTTATTGGTAACCATCCAAGAATCAGAGTCAGCGAGAGGTCTGCCAATGAACGTAACGAATTGATTGGCGAGTCATAAACCGAGAAATATACATTTAAAGATCTTGATAATTGACACTTTTGAGGAGCCATTTGAAGGTTGAAGCGCTTCAGCGTCTTCAAGGTCTTTATTAGCATTAACCAGGCTCCCAGAGAGTTGCTTAGCTCACTCAGCCTAGCATTTTTAATTGATATAAGTGGTGATGTTTAACCTTCAATTCGGTGGTCCTCATAGAACTGACATCAAATCCAACAGAATGACCAATTGTCTGATTGGATATTCAATTAGAGCCATAAAATCAATTCAGCTAATACCAAGAAAACCTTGAAAAAGCTCAAGTTATCTACCAGCGTAAATGGTTATAGTTTTGGCTTATATTATCAATTTTAAGGTACTTAAAATCCTTTGATTGATATAGAATCTTCAACAGAGTGGTATTGTGACATCCTTGCCATTTATCTAATGATGACCAGAGATACCAGCACAACCATTTCAGCAATTAATACCACTAATATTAGTTTCCATTGCGACGGAGTTCTGCAGCAATATAGAATTTCATTCTGGAAATGTATCAGCCACTGCTTCGAGTCTAGCTCCGGATATCTGCTATATTAGCAGATACGATGCCCAATGGATCTGAATTCCTCAAAGTATATGCTAATGAAATGTTTAAAACTGTACCACTCTACCAATCGTTATACTGACAGTATCTTGGTGATCCTCAAAGATCTGTCTCAATCACAGTACCGAACAATCACCTATAAATAGTCATCTACAATACAACATAATTCACAAACTACAAAACCGAATAATCATAAGTACTTAATTTATTACTCTTTCGTCTCTATAAAGTCACAATAATTGTAACGAATTATGATTGGGTGCAAAATTATTCATATTGCACCAAAGAACTGAATCTCTAAATTGCATATAAGCAAATGGTTTTATATGGTTCATATCATTAAAGAAGTTCATTATTAGCCTTAATACTGAATTCGTTTTTAGAATGGTATTCAATGCAATATTTTATATTTTATTTTGAAGTTTCATACTCTTTGGTAGAACAAACAGTAGGCATTCTTATTTAATACCTGGTTTGGTGAACAATTATAGGTGATCTTAGAATCATCAAAATAACACCATCCTCTAGATTTCTTATCATTATGTTTGTAAACGTACGATGTGTAGTGACCAGTAGTCAAATTACCAAAGTGATTAGCTACTCCATACAACTTGTATCTGAAAGGAGGAACTTGGTTTCTCACAGGCAATGACGCCAAAACTTGTTCTTCTTTATCGAGGTCAATCACCTTAGAATCTTGATTAAGCACAGTTCCAGCTCCAGGCCAGTAACTAGTAAGATCAAGAGCTTCTTCAACAGGATAAGTAATAAAATTATCAATCTTAGAAAAGTAACCCTGTGGACTCACCTTGAAACGTTTGAAATGAATAATCAAGACTTGAGGTAATCTGGTGATAGAGATTTTCTTCGTCAGCTTGGTGAATCTCTTACATCTTGGACAATGCCACTTATTATTATCATCCAACAATTCAGTAGTCGTAAACTCTTTGATACAGTCATTCAACAGGACCAGAGGTTGACGATTACCTAATTTTTCAGGTATAGGTAATGATAAACTAGAGAATGCGTTGTAACTGGTAGAAGTTAATCCACATTCTAAACATTTCAATTGTGATAAGTATTGTCCTTGAAAGTAGTCCACAACAATAGAGAAGTTCAACTTTAAGTATCTTTCCCATTCAATAGTGGATGCTAATCTAATTGGTAATAATTCTCTTGTCTTTTCTTGTTCTGGAGTCAATTCAAGAATGGCTTTCTTTTCTTCAGGGTTGGAAATTACGATCTGGTTCAAATCTTCATGAAGTCCATCTAAAAGGAAATTAAGGAACTCATTAGCATCCTGTTGATCAAAGGTAGCGAATTGATGACCAGGACTGAGTGATCCCATGACCTTTTTGAAAGAACTTGGGGAAAATGATTTTCCGTTATTGTTGAACATGTTCACCAATAAAGTAACAAAATTTGTGGTCAAAATACCTTTTGTTCCCAACTTATTGTTGACATTAATGTGTTGACGATATGACTGAATAGCCAGGTTTGGCAGCAGAGCTGATGCAGCATCAGGAAAGAAAAACTTGGTCAATTGTGGAGTGGCTCCTAAACACTGAACAATACAGTTCATATAACAGGAGTTACCAAGGTTAACAAGACCTGTAGTGTACAGTTCGAGGAAGCTCATTGGAGAAATAGAAGGCTTCTTGCTTGATCCATTAGTCTTTGGAGTAGTCTTAGCAACTGCAGTAACATTGGAAGAAGAAACGATGGAAGAAGACCGTGATGGAGTACGACCTTTTGGAACTTGTTGGGAAGGAGGAATTAAAGGTGCTGGTGATTCAGGTTCGTAGGCAGTAGCACCAATGTATGACTTTGGTTTGGGAGTAATATGGGAATATGAAGGAGTAGTTATATTTGTGTCTGATGCAGTATTGGCAGTAGAAAGATACTCACCAAAATTCTTGAGGTATGGAGAGCTGCTTCCACTATTAGAGTTACCGTTGGTACCACTGTTATAGCTCTTGGTGCTATCTGATGAGTTTTGACGTATTGAGCTGGAACTACCACGAGAAGCACTAGGCAGTGGTCTAGTAAGTACAGGGGCAGTCACAGTTCTTTGAAGAGCCAGATCACCAAACGACTGATGCCAAGCGTAAACACCTCCAATAAGGAAACTAGGGTGAGTTCTCAACTTAGAGCTGATATACTTATTCTTGAACATCAAAAGTTCTACCAATTGATTAAAAGGATTCTTGGAAGGCACGAACAAATTGTCTTCAGCGATTAATGACAGAACTACAGCCTGGAAACGGTCCAAACCCTTGGTGGTAGGTCCGTATCTAAGGTTGTAGATAACAACGTGGTCGTACTTATATCTGTTTTGGAAGCGATCGAACTGGTCCTGGGGCAAATGCAATTTGAGGCGAGCCTCGAGGTCTTGGTCGGTGATTTCCAGGTTCTGTTGGCAAAGGGCCTGGATATGGAGGGGTTCTATGTTGATAATGTGGGGATGATTTATATGGTTATGATTAAAGTCCTTGGCTGATCTGTAGTCTATGAGAAGGGTGGATGAGCGTTGAAGGAGTAATTGAAGATCCATGGGCGAGATAGCTTCGGGAACACTAACAGATGGTTTGGTTGAACCATTAATGATGCCTGATCCATTGGATCCATTAGTACCATTGATTCCGTGGCCATTAGTCAGACCATTGGCTGACAAACCATTAGAGGCTCCGTTGGAGACTCCATTAGTGCTGGGACCACCGAGCCCATTTGTCTTGAGCTTCTGGAACCTCGACAATAATGGATCAATGTCTGGGTCACTGGCAGTACTGATATTGGCACTGGTACTACTAGTACTTGCCCCAAGACTGTGTCTTATCAGGTCATAAGCTGGGCGCTTAAGGTCCAAAGTATCGCTAATACTCCCGCAATATTGCTGGGTCTTGTCGGTAGCGACCCGCTTCGAATACTCGTTCAACTGTTGGGCAAGAGAGTAAGCCACATATGCTAATTCTGAATCACAGTAACCAATACGGTCCTGTTTCTTGATCTCGTGGGTGAATATTTCAAGTAAAGTCACTTGATAATTGAGGAGCTTCGACACCGCATGCGAAGGTGCCGCAAGCGCCTGGTAGAGCGCCGGTATCCGGGCGTCCAACTGGGATATGTTCATGTTGATGGCAAATAGTTATTGGTAAGTGACTGGTCATTTGATATAGTGGTCGGTCACGAGAGATAAGTCATGTGCGCAAGAACGTGTCTGCCCGGGCTGCAAACCAATGACCATCAGTTACCACAAGAACCGTCAATTGTCATGGGTAATTGGTCGTAGTGACACAGAAACAAGCTAGTAACTATAGCAGAGCCAAATGTATCATCTGATTCGTGTAGAAATGTAATTTTCGTACATTCAACCAAAATGGTAGTCTTACAATTGTGGTTGGTGATTAGTATGGGGTAACATTATAGTGCGACTAGATCTGGGTTAGCAGCCCGTCAAGCTGTAACTAACGATACAACTAGCCCGTTATTGATGGTGTAACCATGTACTAGTGCAATTGAGCTATAAAACTGAATGTACTGGTTCTACCAAACGTATGGGATCTACTTCGCGCGGCTCATCAGACTGTCGGGCAATACATATCAACTGGTATAGTTGTGTTGCAGCCAAGTATATGGATAATACATTATTCTTATTCAGTTTTGTTTTCTACAAATAACCAGTTGAAATTGTCTTTAATTCTTACAACTTCAACAAAACTTTCTAGCTTTTCTTCTTATTTTCTCATATATTACTATATACTCTGATACAGTATTTCACACACAGCTGAATCAATCAGCCTTAGTAGCAGCACATTATATAATGCAAACAACACTAGCGAATTTCACATAAAATTGGTTAAAGTTACAATATTCATAATTCTCTCATTACTTACAAACTACCCAAAAAGTCATTTTGTGCAGCATCGTAACCTTGTTCCCATTCCCACAAATATCCCAGGGCTCCCTTGGCCTTGACATGTTCTGAAAGTCTGGCAGCCTTAAATGCTTCAGTTCTACCTAAAACACTACCATTAAATTTCAAGAAAGATGAAGCATCTTTCCAACCAGCGGTATATCCATCTTTATAACGGTCATGCTCATACTTACCGTTTGGATCAGTATCTGACCAATATTTCTTATGACCGTTAAAAGCATTGTTGAGTTTTTCTTCAAATTTACCGTTATCAGGAACACCTTTACCCTTCAATGAAGGAGGGGCACGAATTGCACCTTTATTCATCATGGTTCTTAAATCCCATTCTCCTCCATTACCGGATTCAAATTTGAATGTCCAGAAATAAGATCCGAATCTTGCTCTTTGTCCGAAGAACAATTGTTGACGGTTACCAAATTCAATAACGTATTGGTCTCTACGCAGATTTGAATTGTTGATATTCCATGATTTCTCATCAAGAACACAGGAGTATTCTCCAACCATAATATCAACCCCCTTACCATTATCATGTAAGTTGGTTAAAAGATCATATTCTAAATCATGAATGATCTTATCAGGAGGCTTGTTCTTGTCTTCATCAGAGAAACATCTGTAACAATGTTCATCGACAACTACACCAATTGGACCTTGGCTTTGCTTTTCTTGGACCCATTTGACCCATTGATCGGCCCACCATCCATCAGAAATGATCACAGGAATACTGGAATCATGTTCTCTAATCAGATTGATAGCAGCAGAGTAGTATCTATCTCTTGTTTTGGTATCGTTGGAAAATTCGGCTTCATTGACGATTTGAATTCCTGCAATATTCTCATAACCCTTCAAATCTTGAGCAATGAAACCCATTGCTTCGGCCATTTGAAGTTGAGCTTTTTCGTCATTCCAGAATTTGGCCTCACCACCATTTTGTTCACCACTATGATCAGCACCATTGGCACCACCTGGCAATCCATGAACATCTACTAGAACTGAGATATTACGAGCTCCAGCTTTTTCAATGAATTGTTTCTTCAAAATATCCCATCCGGAAGAATATACACCAGCAACATTAGCAAAACGAGTGTTTTTAGTGAATCTACCTCCTCCAATTATCCAGTAACCAAGAGGAAGTCTCACGGAATTAACACCATGACTTTCTAACCAATTCCAATCATCATCATTCATGTAACCATTCCAATGCTCTTCGAATCTCTTCTTAGCACCATCAATTCCTCTTTCATTGGACAATTTGGTAGCAGCTTTCAATTCAACATCAGTATCATTAGGGAAAATCAGATGATAGATCCATTTTTCCAATACAAAACAAGCCCCCAAATTGACCCCAAAATTCCTTCTAGATTGATAGATTTCTCTCTTAGAAGGTTCCTTTCCGGCGCTCACGGGGTTTGCCACGGGGACTCCCGAGGCCCTTGACTTAATCTTAATTTTATCAAACATAATTGGTAATAAAATTAATTCTGAATGAAATTAACTTGCAGCCATTAAGTTGCTTTTATAGTTTTTTGGTTGCTAATGTGCAAATGTGAGATTTGATGACGTGTCACGTGCAGCACCAACGTGTAGCTAAGGCAACAGGATTAAAAGCCAAGAAGTAATTAGCCACTGGTGGAGATGGAAACGGCGACTTGACGGTTACGACGCAATGTAGACTTTATAGTGTGGAGTTCTGGGCGGCCTGGGCTCCGTATCGCCAGATTGGGGACTGAAAACCGGAGGAAACTGTAAACGAGGTACAGCCTCCGCATACAGTAATGAGTGTAAAGTTGGGTGAACAGAGGGAAGTGAAAAAGGAATACAGTACGACGAATTGACCTCTGATTGGCCACAATATGGAAAGAGGGGGTGCCAATTACCCTCAATGATCACTTACATCCAGCCCAGACAGACGTGTAGCCCCATTTATAGTGATAGGTACCAGGGGGCTGAGTGTGACTGGTTGCGAAAGTTTAATTGTTGCAAAAAGAAGGGGGAGCGAGCTTATGGAGACACCAAAAGGGTCCAAGTAAAGCAACAAGTACCCATTGAGATACACCAGATGGTCCATAATACTTAGAAGACAATATTACCATTGAATTGGTTCTAGCTACCTCCACTATACCTCAAATACGTCCTTTTGGATACCCCAGATTTGTGTGGTACTGCGGTGTGTTACTCGTAGATGCGACCAGTACGTGGGGTAAACCAGCGGAGATTTGAGTTAAGATACGAGATTTTGCATAAACACGAGTACGAATGATAATCAGAGGTATGATCTAAGGGACTTTTTCACTGCCCGATTCGTTCAAGGGTCCTTTTTCTTGGTATCTCTGTATTTGTCTTTACCCACGTTGAACCACCTAGCAAGTGGTAGTACCACAACCCAACCGAGTAACAACACCGATTTCCGTGGCTCGTAGTTGTAGATTTAATTATAGCTAATGGTGATTATGGATGATACTTCGCCTCGAAATAATACCCTCTGGGAGGAGCAAGCGGAGGTATTGGCAAGAGGTGGAGATAATGGTGAAATAATACCGGATACTACTTCGTATGCCACATTTGGATCGAAGGAATGGTTTAGTCATTGCAGCTAGATCACTCACTAATTTCAAGCAATTTACGATAAATTGATACATTCCTACAGACTTCCATACTTCTGTTCACCTCCAGCTTATTCATCTCTTGCGGATCAGCTACATGACACTGCAATATAGTGCAGATTCTTCACATTCTTCACATTCTTCACACCAAGCCTACTTTCTCTCCTCTACAATCCCCTCTTGAAAGTTGGTTCTATACGGCTGACCCCTTTTTTTCTATACCTTAATTAAAATCTATTTCCTAGCAAATCAACCCACTATCGTAATTAGAGCCTTGGCAACGTTATCTATGCATATACGATTACTTGCCTTGGCTTTATACCCCACTATACCCTTTGTGCACGTGATGCGATATCAGATCAAAGGCAATAACCACATCAACTACTCTACCAATCACTACCAACCCCACCCAAGCGCGTTTCAAGCACATCACGCGTTAGAATTACCGCTCACAGTTCCCGATTCGTCTTTGACCGCGAATAAGCGAACAAATCTACAGATTTGCATCAACAATCACGTCTTACTAATAAAGACCCACCAGAAGCCTTCATGACAGGGTCAGTACGACCCCAAGAAGACCACATGGATGGTTCAATATACGATCCAGAGCTTCAGAAAGCTACTAAGAGTAACAGAGCCAACCAGATTAGTTTAGACCCTAAAAGTGCCCTGATAACGCCATCTCAGATAGACCCATCGCCATCACCATCATCATCAGGAACATCACCGAATGATCCCAGCTTATCAAGACTTACCAAGCTCTTCTCACAGATAAATGCCCATCTTACATTCTTATCAGCACACTCACGTTCTACTATCCCCACGCTTGAGCTCTTACAAAAGCTCAATAGCGATATTCAAGCAGTAGACTTGGCTATCATCAAACGCTTAATGCCTCCAGGAGATGTCTTCTTTGACTACTGTGATGAGAACCAACTCATGCTTTCATTTATAGAGGAAGTGAAATTTGAGTGGTCTAAAGGATACGAGCAGTCAAAGCCAGATGTATATGATTTTCAGGAAGAGCATGAATCTAGACAATTACTTGTGTTTGATTTTCAAGACACCAAAATGCACGGTATCGGAGCCACCAAAAAGAGAAAATACGACGAGAAGGAAGAAAAGTTTGGGTTCTTCCTTTCAAGTAAAGAATTAAAGATGCAAGGGCTTACTCTGAACCAACTTCTCCTGATGATCCAAAGTAGAAACAAGAAATTCAAAGCTTTAGCTGAAAATTACTGGAACAGCCATGAAGATCCATGGACTCAATTAACAGAGTCAGCAAAAGTTCCCCAGCCTCCAGATATGATGGACCCCATGGATAAGTTAAAGGAAGCAGGGTCACAACTATCTCAAGAAGAAAAACCTTCTTTGGAAACCATGATCTCAGGGCTACAGGAAAAGCCATTTTACAAGAACCAGATCGTGGGGGTCAGAACACTCACACCAGCTCAATCTGCACAAATAGTTCCACTTGAACTCCCGGATGACTGGCAATTACATCCAGATCTTAAAGAAGCACTCATCCAGTATAAAGGCATATCTATTGATGACGGATTATATTCACACCAAACAGAAGCATTGCAAGTTCTCTTGGGATCAGAGAAAAAGCATGTAATAATTAGTACTTCTACCAGTTCGGGGAAGTCCCTCATTTATCAGCTTCCTATCCTTAATGATATCTTGTGGGATATTCAGAATGGGGTTACCAAAAGGTCAACTACTGCAATATTTATCTTCCCAACAAAAGCATTAGCACAGGACCAGAAAAGACACCTTCAAGAGTTCATAAACTTTTTACCATCGGAGACAAGACGTATTATCGTGGATACTTACGATGGAGATACCCCTTCTAAAGATAGACAATGGATCAAGTCTTTTGCAGACATTATTTTCACCAACCCAGACACTATACATGCCTCAATCTTACCCAACCATGATGGATATACAGGAGGTGGTACTGGATGGGAAGAGTTTCTTAAGGGCTTAAAATACGTCGTGATGGATGAGTTACATATCTACAAAGGAACGTTCGGGGTCCACGTTTCCTATGTCATGGCTAGACTAAACAGAATATGCTCCAAAGTGTATCTTAACGAATCTGTTCGGTATATCTCCTGTTCTGCCACTATCAGCAGTCCAGAATCCCACTTTCGTACCATTTGTTCCATCAATAAGCATGAACTTATTGTTCATGTTTCGAAAGATGGCAGTCCTAGAGGAGAGAAGAAATTGATTGTATGGAACCCACCACCTTTGATGAATAAGAGAGGACAGCATCAGATTGACTACTACGTTGACAATAGCAATAAGAGAAGAAAAAATGGCACTGAAAATTCAGAAACAGGAGATCAAAACGAAAATGACCAAGATAGTAATTCCACTTCGTCTCGTTACATTCCTCGAGAGAATATTATTCCAGAGCTGGCCAGAATACTTGTACACTTACTAGACAAATTTCCGTCTATTAAAGTCATTGTATTCTGCCCCATTCGGGTCGTTTGTGAACTTTTGATCAAGGAGGTGAAATCACTTATCAACTCCTCTGATAATTTATCTGAGTCGGACGTCATGTCGTACCGTGGAGGTTATTCTAAGTCAGATAGAAGAATCATTGAACAAAAGATGTTCTCAGGTCAATTAAGAGCAATTATTGCAACCAATGCATTGGAACTAGGAATTGACTTGTCCGATCTAGATGTGGTTATTTCTTGTGGATTTCCTATGCTGAAGCTGAATTTACATCAACAGTTTGGAAGAGCAGGACGTGGGAAAGATTCTCTAGGAAGTCTTGCTCTTTTTGTTGGTGGACACAATCCAATTGATCAGCACTATATCAAAAATATAGACGAGTTGTGTGATAAGTCAATGTATGAAGATCTATGTGTTGAAGGATTATTAGGAATGGGATCGAACGAATTGATTATGGAACAACATTTACAGTGCTCAGCTTTCGAACATCCAATTTCTTTAGAGGACTTGGATTTTTTTGCACCCGATGGGGCCAATGCAAAGGCCAATTCGTTTGTGAAGTTAATGAAAGGTCGGCTCTACCAGGACACCAATGGTCTTTACCGTACCAATCCTCAGTATCTTCCATGGCCATCTGAACATGCCACTATTCGTTCAATAGAACAAGAGATGTTTGCAGTGGTGGATATCACCAATGGCAGAAATATTGTCATTGAAGAAGTAGAAGCTTCAAGAACCAGTTTCACCCTTTACGAAGGAGGAATCTTTCTTCACCAGGGAGTGCCGTATTTGGTTAAAGAATTCAATGCTAAAGAAAAGTTTGCCAAGGTAACCAGAGTCAAGGTAGATTGGACCACCAGTCAGAGAGATTTCACGGATATCGACCCTGTGGAAATTGACTACGTCAAACAGTTAACAGTAGACGAGACTCCTAGTGATATTCCAGTTTTCTATGGTAAAATTCTAACCACCATTGTTGTGTTTGGATTCTTTAAAGTGAACAGAAGAGCTGAAATTTTAGAAGTGGTGGAAGTTGATAATCCACCCGTCAAACTAGAATCAAAGGGATTTTGGATAGATATTCCCAACCCAGTATTTGATGTGATTAAAGAAAAATCATTATCACCAGCTGGAGGTATTCATGCTGCACAACATGCAATTATGAATATTTTACCATTATATATTAATGGAGGAGCATCCACCAATCCTAATGCCAAATTTAGTTCTAATATTGGAGAGTCTGAGCTTATGACAGAATGCAAAGCTCCAGAAAAGGAGTTTGCCCAAAGGCAAACCACAAGAAAGAGACCGGCAAGACTTATTTTCCATGATGCCAAAGGTGGAGAAAAAGGTTCTGGAATCTCTCTCAAGACCTTCGAGCACATCGATGATATCTTGTACACTACATATATGAGAGTTCGTGGATGTGACTGTTCTTGGGGCTGTCCAAGTTGTGTCACCGCCCTGTTCTGTAAGGAAATGCTGCAGGTGATGTCCAAACCGGCATGTATCCTTATTTTGGCAAGTTTATTGGGTTATGACTTGGATGAAATTAAAGATGATGTCTTGGATGGTCCAGAAGAGAATATGCCTGATTTAAAAGTAGAGACAATTGATGCCAGTCCACAAATGGTCAAGTTTTCACCTGATGTGGAAATTATTGAGATAAGAAAGGCAAGAAGAAGACTTGTGCCAATCAAAGAAGAAATCAAACAAGAAGAAGATGTGATATGTACAAAAACTGTTCAATTAGATGAACCAAAAGTAAAAGAAGAGCCCAAAATAAAAGAAGAGAAAGTTGAGAAATAAATAGACTCAACCGTTAAATATTTATAGAGACTTTTATGTATAATAATGATTAATAATGATAATGACTTTTATGATTCACGTTATGTATATTCTATTAATGTAATGAGCGACAATTACGCTGCTGAAGGTAGAGTTTAGCTTCTGATCTATATTCCCCATTCTTCAGTGAAATGATTGTTGTTTTAATTCATAATTTTTGGAAGACACCAACTAATTCGAGTAAATTATGATCGATTATTTACTGGAGTTCTTTCTGCTGGTGATCATAGATGCCTTTCTTGATAGTCTCTTGGCAAAACTATCTTTCTTGGAAACATCCGAGTCAAAAGATGAAGATTCTTTAGCAAGACTGAATGATCTTTGAGAATTATTTCTTTGTACACTTAACTCACTTCTGCTTCCATTCAAGTACGGTCTGGTAGGTGGAACTGGGTCCTCGTCATCAGGAGGGGTGTTTGGTTCTGTTTGGCTTGGACGTGGTCTTTCTTGTAATGCAGGACTAGCAGGTAAGAGTTTTCTGTTAGCTAATCTGAAAACATGCTGCACTGGCTTCAAATAAATAGATGCAAGGGTTCCGATATTGAGTTCTAATTCCTCCAAAATATTTGGATCTATATTATCATTTTCAGCTGAAATATAAGGATTCGAATTTAATATAATCAGTTTGGTATTACCTTGGAATTCACCATCAGCCCCATTGGCATCTTCTGATGATAATAATCTCCAATAAAAGAAACCACGGTCTCTGATATCTGGGTTATCTATTTCTTCTGTTGCCCATTTCAATACCTTGAGCATCAATGCTTCACCTTGTTGAGGAACCTTTAAGTAGTATTTAGTCACTGCTGTTAACATAGCAGATTGAACCTCCACTGGGTCATCTTTGAATGAAGAAATGAACTCTTCAAATATCACTGATACATCAGATATTTCTTCACAGTATTGACCTAAAATCCAAATCATTGCAGTCTTCGAATCAGGTTCATCGATATATTTATAGTATTTGACTAAAACCTCGACTGCAAAGTTGAATCTTCTTGGATACTTACGTAAAATATTCTTTATGACAATGACGGATTCTTGGATAATGTAAGGAATACCATTGGAGACCAAATCACAAATTTTGTCCACACATTCAGTGGATGATTTTGGAAGCTTAACAGCTAAGTTACCAAAAGCTCTTATAGCTTTACGAGACATGGAAACATCGATTTCAATTGCATAATCTTCAAGTTCACGGAGCACCACATTACTGTTTGATTCATTTGCTAAAAGATAAATAATTTCAAGCTTAGTATCCTTAACATAGATTGGATCATCGTAACGACAGAAAAACAGTTCCACATCAACACTAATCAACTCTTTACGTCCAAGAAGAAGTAAAATAACGTTTCTAAGAACAAGAAATTGAATTTCTGGTGGTTTCGAAAGCATAGAAACCAATGATGCACCCAATCTCTTTGGTAAAGATGGAAGAATAAGTTCTGGACTTTTCACGTAGTTACTATAGTAGACAATGACTTTAATGGCGTTCAACACCACTGATGAATTTTCATGCTGAAGTGAAGGAATGGTAGCTTCAATCAAGTCCAATGCCTCTTCTGTAGTGTTTGGGACATAAGACATCAAAGAATTGAGTAAATAAACTTGAGACCACTCGTTGGTATTACTAAGATAAGAAATAAGTGTTAATGAATGGGCTTTGTCGATTGTCAAACTAAGTGTTTTTGACTGTTCTGTAATAAAACTCAATGCTGCTAATGCGTTGGATACCACAACTTGATTTGGGTCATACAACAATTCATTCAAACTATTGATTAAACCATCTTTTTCAGTACGATCTGAATCAAATTGGTAAAGACGAGAAACAGAATAAGCAGCGGTTTTACGAACATATGGATCAGTATCAGCCAACTTAGATTTGATGGTACCGAAAGATAATTCCATGAATTCTTTAAGCGGAATTGATGACATAGTCTTCAAAGCAAGACTTCTCATGGTTGGATTCACATCATCTTTGAATCTGGCCAAAAATGGAATGGCACCAGAAGATTCCTTTGGAGCCAATGGACAGTAAGCCACAAGGTATTGGAAACACATTTTACGGATAGCTAAGTCGTCAATCTTCATCAAGGCGATGATATCGGGCATCAACATTACCAATTCATTGTTATGAAGTACGATGTTGGCTATGACTTTCTTTAAAATGATTTTGATTCTGTTGTGGGATTTCAGCTTCTTGAACGCTTGATCAAGCTCGGCCTTAAGCTCTATTGACTTGGAACGTGTAAAAAGTTTAGAGTCACTCATTGTATTTGGATATTTATCAAAATTGAATTATAAGAATATTCTCCGTAATTGATAGATGATAGGATCGGTGATTTAATGATGATTGGTATTATAAACAAAAGTGGTAACCAGGATAGTGTGCTTGAAACTGATGGTTTGTAGAGAAGAGTTGATGGAATTTTGGATTTCCTAGAAGCGATTCACCGAAGCTATGATAATTCACTTTCGCTACTCAATGTTTTTGTTTTCTGAGGCTTCTTTGCAATTCAGCTTGTTGAATCTCTTGGTACCAACTTTGGTGATATGGTGATACTCGGCCGGTAAGAGTGGTAAAAAAATGAGGCCCTGTTTTGTAGTATTGTTCGAGGCAAGAATTCGTGACTGAAAGACGGCGGGTCAATGCGGATCAGGTAATGGATGTTGATTGCCTCTTATCACGATAGTTGGGGCAGTGTTGTGTTCCTCAAACCTCTTGACTTGATCTGGATTTTGTCACGTGATGTTGATGTCAATGTCAAAGGCTGCCAAAAGTTGGCGGCTAATGGGGACCGGTGGTAGTGAAGGGGGATGGATTGGAGGGTGCGGTGATGGTTCAGTAGTGATTCAGGTGGTTTTGTTTGAGTTGGCGTCAAACTGGACCTACCACAGAATTTTGGGTTGACTTGTAGTATAGGTTGGTTAGTAAGCAGTGACAAATTGCAACTAGATCTTGAAGAAAGAAAGAAAGGTAGCGAAAGATTTAAGTAGCCTAAGGGTGAATTGGGAAGGAAACAACATTTAGGTGGGAGTGTGTACTTTGTAAGTAGTACTGGATTATTGTAAAGTTCTTTTTATTGGAGTGTTTGGTGTTTGTTCAGTAAGTAATAGAGAAGTAGAACAGTGAAGAATACTGAGGGAATAACAGTAGTACTAATATACTAATATACTAATTAATTTGTACCACGAATGACCTCCTTACTTCTTCTGATTCTACTGAGAGTCTCGGTAATTATTCTCGCTAGAAACGTTTTTGCTGCAAATATCCTCACTATAGCACGCTCGCTAAAAATACACTGGCTACTAATACCCTCGCCTCGCACTGGTAACTGATTCAGTTACTTAGCTAGCAATAGTCACCTCTGGTGTACCACCACTTATCTGTTGTCTTTGCAATATTAACGCCGTTAATGGGTTATGTTCCGTATCCATGTATATTCTTTGTTTCTTATTTTTAGTACGGATAAACTTGGTTCCGATACTCTTAACCAACTTAATTATAGCACTTTATCTACTAGCTCTATTTTTAGTTACGGTTAACACGGTAAAGACGGGTATAGTACCAACTGAAGGCATCAAACACACGTGTAGTCTATTTATATGATACGAGAAAGTGGCTGTCGGAACATATCATCACTTCCAGCTGCTACTCATCACCAGTTCCCGGAATACGGACTTAATATGCATTTATGTATATATTTAATTTTATAACCTTATGCCCCAAACAGGCAACTGGAACCGCTACAAACTACGAGAACCTGCCCATAATCTAGAGGAGAATGTGACGAGTCAACATTCCAGTGAAGCAGTGGGTTACCTATCACAAAGGTCTTCCCCCTGGCAAGCACCACCATTGGCACCTATACTGGCAAGTGGTGTTATTCTTCTTCTAGGTCCAAGGTCGCATTTTCGCAGCCTATACCAAATCACCACTTACCCCAAATAAACCTATTCTTTCCCTTACAGACTCACCATTTGCACGTAACCCGAGGCGTACAGCACACTGCGGTCACTGAGACTAGTAGCACTGTTACTTTGGGAATACCCAATCCACCTAAACCTGTCGCTAACGCCTCCTTTCTCTAAAAGCTTCAACACTATAGAAATGGGCTTTTGACCACAAATAGTGTTACCAGTATCTTCAATATACTTGTTCCATTCAGCTGAAGATCCCTTAGAAGCAATCTCCATTCCAGCTTTATCAAGAGCTTCAATGGACTTATAAATAGGTGTAGATATTTGACGGGAACTAGTCAAGTTTACCAACAGTGAAAGTGTCCCATTTGCAGCCATATACATAGTGTAACCAAAACCAGCACCCCAATGACAGAAATCAGAACTAATAACGAAATGGTTCTCTTCGTCATCAAGATATGGAGCTAAAGCATCCACGACCTTACTACTAAGCTTAGAATCCAAAGCACTGACCATTATAGGAATTATTTTAGGAACTCCCTGAGGCAAATCCTTAGTAGCATAGTAAATAAACGGAGCATGCATTTCAAATGAATGTTCATCTTCATCAACATCAGAACTCATATACTTGAACTCTTTACTCTTGACCAATTGAGCTATCACTTCGGTGTCTACAGGTAAATTCCCCAAGGGGGTCTCATATTCATCGAATTTGGTCACCATCACCAGATTCTTAAAGTATACATGATGGGATGGACCAAGAAGAAATACTCTCTTTACCTTGGAAGTATCCCATACATTGAATGTTTCAGCCAATCTTTCACCTGAATACAGATATCCAGCATGTGGTCCTATTAACACTCTTGCACCTGGGATTGATTGTCTAGTATCATCACCACTAAGTGATGAGGATAACTTCTTGGCCTTGGCAAAGAACTGTTTCAATTGAGGTTCAAGACTACTAGCATGGCCTGAATACCAGCTTCCAGCATGTGTAGCAGGACGAATACTCATTTTTCTAAATGCCCCCACAAATTACCCTAATTGACACGTATACTTTTCAATTGACTCCAAACAATACTATTAAGAGTGGTTACTAAGCGTAATAATATAGAGGAATGATGACGATGATAACGAAGATGATGGTGATTTGTGTTTTAACTTATTTTATTTTTATAATATTTTATTTTTAATCAATGAAATCAAACCAACGACGACTTACGAAACAACAGGCTCTATGGTTGAAATGGACAACTTTTTATTTGACTATGATCACTTCACTTTAAATATATATGTATATAATCGATGATCATTAGTATCTCAGGGGTGGCATTTATAGGGTACTATCATCATGTGATCTAAGGGGACCATTACTTGGTACACTACAAGTTTAACAAAAATCCAAAAGGTGAACACAAAATCATATTCGCGCTATATAATAAATATCTGTCGTACAACCATACTCCAATAATTCATAGAGCCAACGGGTAATGTTTTTAGACGCAAAAAAGAAAAGTTATTTTAATATGCCACATCTCACTACATCTTTACTATATTTAGTAAAAAGTAGTAATTTCTTGGTAACAGCGGCGCCACAACTCTAAGTGTAATGTTGAAGGTCAAAAATAACTATTTTGTATTTAATTTTTTTTTTCCGTTTTTTGCACATTCTCCCATTATAATAATAATTTAATCGTTAACTTATTTCTTCTTGGTGATTTCTAAGGACCAATCGTTGGTAACCAATTCTTCACCGTTAGCGAAGTAAGTAGAAGAGGCTGGGTAAGTACCTCTGAAGAAGAAACCACCAGGGCTTTCATCTTCTGGTAATTGCTTACTCAAAAGTTCATCAGATGGTTCGTAACTACCGAGTTCAACTTCTCTGGTCTTAACTGGAATACCACCCTTCTTAACAACTTGCTTGTACTTAAGGTCGTTCAAAGCGTTGTTCTTGACTCTGAAAAAGATAGTAACAACGTACTTGGAGTTTTCTGGAATCTTGAATTCAATCTTGTCAGCACCTTCAACTTGGACAACAGTGGTTTCTCCGTCAATGAGAACTTCGAATTTGACGATATCAAGATCTGGATGGGAAGCAAGAGGCATGGTTAATAAATTGTAGTTATTTTGTTTTATCCAATTGATGGATATTGTACGGTTTATATAGTTTCGGGTTGCAAAATTGGTAGTTTATCCTCGGGCTGAGTTTGAAGTGGGGATATCTTTGTGTCAAGTCCTAATGACTCTCGAAATCTTTGTGCAAGAAATATGGGGAAGGTTGACTCAAACTATATGTACGCCAACGTATTAAGGTTAATTTGTCCCGTGAAATTTCTAGATTTTTATAGCAAGCTTGGTCAATAATGTAAAACAACCACCGTGTTCAATGTACTTTGATGCTATAATCAGTTGTTTTCTTCATATTAACATCATCAATGAATACCGTTAAGTGCGTTATTTGCGCGCTTCGCAGACATATTCTGTCTTATTTTCGGTAAATTATTTCTCTCGGATAGACAAGACCGTTCGGAACAAGGGAAGCTTTTTTTAGATTCATTAATCCAGAGCCATACGAGCTCTTTTAATCTGGTCCACTTCTTGATCTAATAGGCCAGTTAATTCACTGATACTATGGGCACTATTTTCAAAACTAAAGTCAAAAGTGGTGTCACATTGTGGTTCCCCGTTTCGGTCTCGAACGTTCGCGAAGAAATTGTGCTGTAGAGTCACATTCACGTCTAAACGTTCTGCGGGGTCCCACTTTAGAAGAGCAATTGTTAGGTTTACTCCTTGCACTGAGGCAAAAGGAAATAATTGTTTCCAATCTAATGGTTGGAATTTTTGATCTGCTGACAAACCTGTTTTCCAATTTAATCGTCTACTAACATTAGTAGGAGGAGATCCTAAGATTTTAACTATCTCATGGATTTGATGGATTTGATTCTTACCTGGGAAGAGCGGCTTTCTTCCATATAACTCTGCTAATATGCACCCCACTGCCCAGATATCTACTGCCTTGTCGTAGGTCTGATTTGACAATAATAGTTCAGGTGCCCTGTACCACCTAGTAGCTACATAATTTGTAATTGGCGAGGACTTTTGAATGAAGTATCTTGAGCTAATACCCCTCGCTAGACCAAAATCACAGATTTTTAATGTTCCTTGTGTTGTCACTAAAATATTACCGGGTTTAAGATCTCGATGGATAACGTCAGCGGAGTGAATATATTTCAAAGCGCATAATATTTGATAGATGAAACTCAGTATATGGTATTCAGAAAATTGAGTTGAAGAATATATTACTTTTGCCAAATCACAATCAACATACTCTTGTACACAGTAAAGACCTTCAAATGGTTTGTTGTACACGATATCAGCATCAATAAGATTGGCAATCTATAAGGTAAGTTAGTAATCAGTCTATCCCCACAACTCCGAATCGTACTTCTAAACAATCATATAATATCGTTCCCCTCAAAAACGACTATTGGTAATACTAATGAATTTAAAATCACAAGCGAAAATGATATGACCCTCATACAGACATCCGTGAGACCAGTTGTCACAACAAAGGTTTTTGTAATTTCTGTAAGTAGGTACAACCGTTTCATGTGTAATTGACAACACTACAGCCTTCATTTGCGTGAATTGTTTATGATTTTGTTCCCCTTATGTTGTTTGGTTTGATAGTTTACTTACATTTTTATGCCCCCTAAAGTGTCTCATCAACTTTAACTCTCTAATTGCTCGCTTCATCAACACGTCTCTTGTAAATATACTACTTATCTTTTTGATAGCTACCTTGGGATACTCTCTATCGGTTCCATTGGTATCAATTGCAGAGCAAACTGTTCCGTAAGATCCTTTTCCAAGTACAGCTGTTATCTGGTAACGCGACCGTACACAGAAATTGGCGCCATCCTCCTTATAGATTGTAGTGTTGGTCATCACCACGACTGTTACGACCAGCTGTATGAGTAGACTTGATGTTAGCTGTTCGTTTTTTCTTGACTTCACAGTCTGTTGAACCTGATGTTATTGGTAAAATGATATGATAAATTATTAATATTAGAAATAAGCGCTGTGCTCATTTTGCAGCCTTTAGATCACTAAAAAAAGCAATCTCTACCATCAAGTGCCTATCTACTATTAAGGAGTTTGCCTCCTATATAAAGAAGATTCAGAGTATAGCCGTATTAGTATGAATGTTGGTTCTAATACCCACTGAAAGTGATTGTTTCAAGATTACGTCAACATACGATTTTAGTGTTACCGATCTACTCACTGATACCTCATAATAATTCATTACTATGACAAGAGACAGAGCCATTTGCTTGGTTGATTTGGATATGGACCGTATATAACCATGGATCAAATAACCAATGAGCAGAAGCCAAATCACAGCATGGTATCACTGTGGAAGTCTCATTACCAGCAGACAGTCAGAGATTTCGGGTTCGTAAAGGCTCACCACCTAGCTGATTAATGTGAGACTTGTCACTAACAATAATAGAAACCTATACCGTCGCTCTTCCTACACTAGTTATTGGAATCTACAGTTAGCTCCTATCAATTCAATTCTGTCTATTCCATCTGGATACTACGTTTTGGCGCCTAATGTTACTTTAGATCGTTAGACCTACCAGATCATTACCTATCCTCATTAGCTTTTTGTTCGTTATACTCGGTACAGATCAGATCATCATTTTTTGAAACCAAAACACAAAACACGGTACTCTACCTGTCAACAAATCTTAAATCGAAGATCATCTATTGTTCAGTTGACTCATCGACTACCTGCCCCTTTTGTTTGATGATCTATTGATGATCTGCATGACCCTTCGACTCTCTTGGCTTCTATTTTATTCTAGTGGCGTTTCTGATTACATAAGCCCTTACCAACACCACCGAAAAAAAAATTTTCAAGGTACACTCATGATTCATAGACCCATTTAACAAAGTTCAAAGTCATCACTACCACTCATAACATTAAATTAAGATGAGTTCTTCCAACAGTAGATTCTACGAGAACAAGTACCCTGAGGTGGATGAGGTCGTTATGGTTAACGTCCAAGAAATCGCCGAAATGGGTGCTTATGTCAAATTATTAGAATATGATAACATCGAAGGTATGGTTTTATTATCCGAATTATCCAGAAGACGTATTAGATCTATTCAAAAATTGATTCGTGTCGGTAAGAATGAAGTTGCCGTCGTTTTAAGAGTTGACAAAGAAAAGGGTTACATTGATTTATCCAAGAGAAGAGTTTCTGCAGAAGATATTGTCAAGTGTGATGAAAGATATAACAAATCCAAGGCTGTTCACTCCATTTTAAGACATTGTGCCGAAAAATTCTCTGTTTCCTTAGAAACTTTATACCAAACCATCGGATGGCCATTAAGTAGAAAATACGGTCATGCTTATGATGCCTTTAAATTATCCATTACTGATCCATCTATTTTCGATGAAATTGAAGCTCCATCTCAAGATGTTTTGGATGAATTGAAATTGTACATTTCCAGAAGATTGACTCCTCAAGCCATTAAAATAAGAGCTGATGTTGAAGTTTCTTGTTTCAGTTACGAAGGTATTGATGCCATCAAGCTTGCATTAAAATCCGCCGAAGATCTCTCTACAGAACAAATGCATGTTAAGGTCAAATTAGTGGCTGCTCCATTATATGTTGTTTCCACCCAAGCATTAGACAAAAACCAAGGTATTGAATTATTAAACCAAGCCATTGAAAAGATAACTGAAACCATTACTGCCAAGGGTGGTCAATGTAAGGTTACCATGGAACCAAAGGCTGTTACTGCCAGTGAAGATGCTGAATTACAAGCATTATTGGAAAGAAAGGAAGCTGAAGATAAGGAATCTTCAGATGAGGAAGAGGAAGATTAATAGAGGAGCCTAACAAATACAACCATTCTATCACATTCAATTATCAATTATAAATATTTTGAACAATATTTGACGTGAATGTTTTGGTCCAGTAAGTCATCTATACTTTTTTTTTAACAAGCGAAGTAAGTTGGTGAGACTCCAAGTTCCAAAGAGCTAAGACCTAAGAACATGTACCGAGCCTAACTTCAAAAAACAACCCCCACTACGGTTGGTCCATCCAAGTTTTCAAACAAACAAAGAAACTTAAGGACTAGCCTCCACTGTAAATTTCGTGAGTTAATACAAGCACAATAATAAACGATAAATAGGAAAGATTAGCAGGATCTATAGATAATTAGATCTCTTATTGTAGTTATATTGTAGTGAAAAATAGACTCTATATTCATCAATTCTATATAAGTACTGACACAAACCATTGGAAAATGTAGCAAAAGTTGACACATTCGTCTTAATAAAACTCCCTGTGATTCCAGGTCTGTTTTAGTATCAATTGACTGAATTCTGTGGTGTTGTAATGTATCTATATACTTACTATTGTGAGTCTTTCACGTGACTTTATACTATTACATAACCTATTATTATATCTATAACATCTATTAATATTTTTGGCAGCTGGAGGCCAATGACTCGTGATACGAGAGCTCTGGGTAGTAACAAATAGACAGCATCAAATTAACTAATTCTAAAGCATTCTTTTCTGATATCTCTTGGTATATTTGTAGCTAGATGGGTCTGCGGTTTGCCATAAATTGAATTGATTCATGTGATTACTCTTTCTTCATATTTCACTATCATACTATTGTGAATTACCATTATCTTATTGATTTTAAGCGTGTTGTATTTCTCCCAAAAATAAAAAATTTCATCACATCTCTGTATTGTTTATATATTACATCTCGAAACCTTGTGAACAATACCTTGAAACACCACATTGTATTGGGAAGTTGAAAATTCAAAATGGAGCAGACTTCTTCAAAATCAATTGTTTCTTATTGGCTCTTTCCACGATATATGCTGGCAAATAAGGAATTAATTCTGGAGGAACCCTCAACTCAGAAACACTTTCTGGAATAATAAACTGATCGATATTGGTCAATTCCGGGTTTCCACTCAAATCCAAGGTCTTCAAATTATTTCCCAATCTCACGTTGCGTATGGTCTTGAGCTCATTATATGCCAAACTCAAGGTCACCAACGAGAATGGAAATTCTAATGATTCAATTGATTTGATACTGTGGTATCCTAATTTTAATACCTTCAAGTTTGGAGGGAAAACAACGTCTTTAAGTGTAGTGATGTGCTTTTCATGTTCGTCATAGTCTGGGTCCATTTCAATGTCCAAAACCTCTAAAGTCGATGGGAACAGCACGTTTTTCAATGTGGTAATGAGATTGTCTCCAAGGTACAATTCTCTTAAGGATGTAGGAAATTGAACCTTATTAAGAGTTTTGATATTGTTATTATTAAGGTACAACACTTCAATAGAGTTTGGTAACTTCAAAGGATTGATACTGTTGACTCCATTATCACAAAGAATCACCTTACTTAAAGTGTTAGGAAGCTTCAAGCCTCTAGTGTTGGTCATGGATGCTTGTAAGTTCAATACAATCAACAGTTCAGGAAACTTGACGCCAGTCATAGATTCATTAGGAATATTTGAAACGTCCAAATACTTCAAATTATCAGGAAACTTGACGCCCTTTATGGATTCTATAGGGTTGAAACCAAGGTTCAACGACTCCAAATTTCTTGGGAAATTCACTCCTCTCAAGCTTTCTATTCTATTCTGTGAAATGTCCAAGTGTTCAAGTCTTGGTGGAAATTCTACTTGGTTGAGGAAATAGATTTTATTATCGGCCAACTCAAGACGTTCCAAAGTGCTTGAAAATGTTAAGTTATCAATACTTTGAATTGCACCTTGTGATGCTAATAAGGTCTTAAGTTTAGAGGGCATCTTGAACCCAGTCAATGTCTCTAAAGCATAACCCCCACCTATATTAAGAACCTCCAATGTCTCAGGAAACTTGACACCAGGTAAAAACCGTATACTACTTTCACCATAATCAAGTATACGTAAATTCTTCCATTTTTCAATGTCCTGTTGGATTTCTTGACCCAATTTGGACAAGTCGTTCCGTTCAGTGATGTAAACGGTATCCATATCATATTTGTTGATGATAGAACAATGCACAATTTTATCTGACACATTTTTATCAAGAATACTCAAGAAATGATGGTACTTTTCTTTTTCTTCATCGGTATAGTCTACTTTCCATTTTTTATCAGGTGCAAAATGAATATGATAACTTATTTCATGAAACTTTTCTTTGAAAATATCCGGATGTGATTCTATGAAGGTGGAGTATCTGGTCAAATTGTTAGCAAATTCATCATTATACTCTATGCAAATATTGAGGAAATCATATGACTGAGAAGCGGATGACAATTGGTCGATTTCAGGAAGTTCCATCACCGTCACAATTTCGTTGGGGTTATTACGAAGTTCGCTTAACTGCATGATCATATGGTAGTATCTTGGTTTGTCGTAAAGTATCACTAGTCTCTTCTTTGGTGGCATTGGTTTAGGTGGTGGAGCACGAACAACTGGGGCTGGGGCTGGTACTGGCACTGACATTGGTGCTGGTGCACCATTGGTATATGTGTAGGGACGACTGCCATTAGGATTAGCTGTTGGTGGTGGTGTTGATTTATATGGAATCAAGTTGAACGGAGTAGATAGTTTCGGAGATGTTGATAATGGGGCAGGGTTGTTATTGTATGTGACATTAGAAGTGAATTGAGGGCTTGTGGAGGAAGTAACTGGTTGACTTGGAGCAGGAGCCAGTATAGGAGGGTTCAGCAATGGTGGAGGGCTTGCTTGTGGAGGTGATTGGATGTTTATAGGGACGTGGTTCGGCTCGTTTGTTTCGATTGTTTCGTTAGCCTCGTTTGGTAAACTATTGTGATTATTTTGGTTATTTTGGATATTTTGAGGTGGAGATTGAATAACAGGTGCTTGGATAGCAGTAGAAGGTTCTTCCACGGGCTGTTGTATTACTGGTGGTTCTTGTAGCACTTCAGCTATTTGTATATCTGATTGTATTGATTCAGGTTCAGTGTTTTGAGGTACAGAAAGATCTTCTTGACTCTCGTCTTTGATCTGACTGACAGCACTTTGTATACTGCTTTCTATGACTTCCGATTCCACCTTCATTCTCTTTCTTTCTGGCTCGCCGAGATCTGTATCTATTGGATCTAGTTCCATTTTGCTAGTAGTAGTGTCAACATCATTGATTATAGGGGCTGGAGTCGATTCAATAATTTCTTGATCGGTGACTATAGGTTCTACTGGTGCTGGTTCAGGAACTGGCTCTGGAACTGGTTCAGTGGCGGCTTCTATGGTTGGTTGTTCTTGCTTAATCTCGTCTGTTATCATGTTATCAATTTCGGGTGATTTAACCTCATCTCGGTCTAAATCAGCGGTTTCTTGGGGTAAATTTTCCGAAGAAACGGGAATTTCATTCTCTTCAATGGCCGGTGTCGGTATCCCGGCATTCTGGGTGTCTTCTTGAGGTTCAGACATTATAAATGGGCATTAGACGCTGTAGGATAGTGAGTTGTGAGTCTCACATTATAGAGTGTTTTTTGTGTGATAGATGGGGTCACGTGGCACAACTAGTTGAAAAGTCTCGTTTCAAGTCGCACTTCTCAAATGTGACAACAATTGGACAAAATGAGACAAGTCTCCAGAAAATAGAGCCACCAAAAAGAAGCAGACGAATGTCCCAATCAAGAAATAGACTTTAAGGGTGCTTTTCTAGAAGCATCGTGTGTCGTTCAAACTCCTGTCAAAGTGTCGTAAATGAATTTCACAAACACAATTGACTCAACAGTACAATTATGTATAATTACGAGCTTTTTGCAGCTAAAGAAAAACTATCATAAAGACAAAAGGTAGATAAAATACGAAATTCAAGTGAAAAATGCAGTGAAGTTCAATTGGAATTATATTCGCAATAAAGTCCACAATTTTACAGATTTTAGTTGTTTTTTTTTTTTCTAGTCTTGATTGAGTGGTTGACAGTAGAAACACTGTCTATTAACCTAGATACTCATTCTGTTCTCAGGTCTTTTTTTATTACATTGTTTATTCATTTGGTATTAAGTATTTATTAGTGACTTTGAATATATGTTAAAAGATCTATACGTCATTATGATCATTAGTGGGTATAAGACCCATTAGTGGGTTATGGTTTTTCTATAACTCAGTTTAACCCAAGCACCAGTAATTAAGGTGCTATTATGCAAGTAGGTTGATATATGATTGATATTAATTATTTCAAGTATTCTCATCATTTCAACTGAAACGATCACTTGCTATCATTAATGAAATTATTATGATTTTTATTATTATGGTTTGATTTTTTTTCCTTTTTTTTGTTTGAATATTCAATTCAAACTTTACCTTGTTTGACATTGAAAACACTTCTCAAACTCAATCCCAATGGGGTCTTCAAATGGGTATAATCTAACTTTTCCTCTTGGTCATGTTTATGAACAATTCTTCTGGCAGTGATATTTCCTCTCAATAATAACAAGCACAGGGCACATACAAAGAAGGAAACACCTGCAAAGACAGAACAGTATCGATATTGAGTAGGATCAACTTCACCACCAACACCAGTTGTCAATTTAACACCAATCACAGGTGAAAAAATCGCTGAAACTCCCAAAAGAACCCAAACCATTGAAAAAGCCACATTCATTTTGGAAAGACCAAAAGTTTGAGCAACAATAGGAGAAATAGATCCATAAATAGATCCCATAATTGATCCTTCAAGTAATGCAAATGCAATTAAAGTAGCATAATTACGAGCAGGAATCCACATGGCAAGACAGAAAAGAGCGGATAAATAGTAAGCAATACTGGCCATAGTTAAAGCTCCATATTTATCAGCCATAAATCCAAAGATTGGTCTACCAACACAAGAACCTAATTGAACCATTGCTGAAACAATAGAACCTTGATATTCAGAATAACCGAGTGATTGGGCAAATGATGCCAATGTATATAACACAACCACGTATCCAAACATACAAGTGATAACATACAATGCCAAAAGCCAAAAACCTGGGGTTTTAAATACTGGCATATCAAAAGCAGTAAATTTCATAATAGATCTAGTAGGTGGAGTTCTAATAAGAGCAATTGCGATCCAAACCATACCAAAACCAATGATACTTTGAACTCTCAAAGCCCAAAACACTGATTTCGCTTCTAAAACTTTTTGCATACCTAAATTAAAGCAAATACCACCTACACCTGAACCAGCGGTAGCCAAACTACTGGCAAATAACCGTTTTTTCTTAAAGTACAGGGGAAGAATAGTAAGGTTTGGAATACTAATAAAAGCTAAACCAACACTTTGCATAAGACCTTGAGTCAAATACAATTGCCATAATTTGGTGGTCCAACTAGCCAACATAAGACTGGTGAATTGGAAACAATTACCAATGATAATCATTCTTCTGGTACCCATAAGACCATAAATATAGTTAATAGCGGGGGAAAATGCTAAACCAACCCCAAAAGCCATACCTCCAATATAACTATAGTCAATCTTGGTTCCTCCTTCAAAAGTATCATGACCTAAGTAATAGGCAAAGTAAATAGCAAACCCCGAGTTCATACCCCAGGTACTGAAGTTCAACAAGAAACATGCAAAACAAATCACCCAAGCATATCCTCCATCTATATTAGGGTCTGATTCTGGTACTGGCTTTTCATTGATATTGTTATTGTCATTGTCATTCTCATTCTCGTTTTCATTTTCATTTTCATGATGGTTTTCGTTCTTTTCCATATCATCGTCTTGTGAGTCATTTGGTGACATTGGTTTTTTCATAGTTGGTGAAGATGGGGAAGGTCTTTGGTTCTCCTCATCTCTTGGCAATGTGACCAGGGACTCTTGCAGTCTTGAAGGGATTCCAGGCGAAGTGCCATACTCATTTTCCGCGCCCATAGTTGTGGTGATTCCCAATTACAACCTTTTTGGTATGCTTTTATATATAGAATATATATATTCGGTGATTACAAATACAGAAAGAAACCCGTTATCATCGCTCTCTATTGTTCGCTACTAAACTCGATCCCGAAAGGAATTTTTTTCCGCGGAAATTACCTACTATGGTTCTGGTGTGGTGGGGGTAAAAGGGTTAAAGCCATTCGGCACTAAATTGCAATTAGGAAATCATGACTTAATCTGGGGTAAGCGTTTTGACGGGTGAAGGGTTTGACGTTCTTGGCTTTTACCATCTCATACCTCGTATAAAACTGGATAAGCGACCAGGTCATAATTTCTTAGCGGCATCAACTAAATTATAAGAATAAGCAAACCAATATAATTAATCAGCCAGTAAAATCTAGTTGACAATAAGCCAGAGTCACTAATGTACGGCTCTAAAAACCAGTTGCGCTAACGGGGTCAAATTTAAATGCGTTATAACATCGCTCCAAATACTTTGCTGTTGGTTAATCAAAAATATAAAAGCTGGTCTCAACGATTTTCGGGGCAGGCCGGGAATTGAACCCGGGACCTCCCGCACCCTAAGCGAGAATCATACCACTAGACCACATGCCCTAGAAAAGAAAGGTTGAGACCAGTAGGGGCAAGCCGGGAATTGAACCCGGGACCTCCCGCACCCTAAGCGAGAATCATACCACTAGACCACATGCCCTAGAAAAGAAAGGTTGAGACCAGTAGGGGCAAGCCGGGAATTGAACCCGGGACCTCCCGCACCCTAAGCGAGAATCATACCACTAGACCACATGCCCTAAAATTTGCATTTTGTTGACGATTATGGATGTGGTCCACTTGTATAGGGTATATTTTTGAACTAAATAAATTGATTTAAATGGCGGTTAAAAATTGTATTTTTCAGCTACCATTCAATTTACCCATTGAATTGAGTCCTCAATATTGAATTGTAGACTTCCTTAAAATTTTTATAGTTGTTTTGAGTGGTTTCTGAATATATTTTCACACAAACGAACCAAAAACTATAAAAAACAAAAAGGACTAATAACTCGGCTCTAACGCTTGTATTCATAAGACTACAGCTCTCAAAAGTATATTGGGCGCATAATATTATTAACCTGTGATTACTTAAAGGCAGAAATACTTTCTAGTTAATGTAAAACAAGAGGTATGTTAATACCAAACTCAAAAACCATAACATGAGATATTTTAGTAAAAATACTTCTAGACTTATAAAACATCAGTCAGTCACTACCACTGAATACAATTTGAAGGACATAAGCTGTTGTTTCTTCAAGAATATCTCTTTTTTTGTTGATATAGTCCTCTTTTGATTCGAATTTGGGTTGTTTTGGTTCTTGAACCTTGGGCCTCGTCTTTGTGACTTTTTTTGCACCCAAAGAAATGTACCACTAAAGAATACCTTTAAATATTCTACAAGGGTAATCCTCAATCCCAGACATCGTATATGTATATGTAACTATCCACATTTGAAATTGTTACTACTCTAGCTCGTTTAGCGGTACCTTTCTTTTGCTGTTTTTCTGTATATACAATCTTACTAGAACTGTGGGTGCTGATATGAGTGAAATCCAATTATCATTAGTGGAAAGACTACTGGTTCATTATTTCAGCCTCTTGTTCTTCAGTCACTTTTTTGGTGAATTTACTATCTATACTCTTTATTGCTAATGCTCTAACCTTTTTAGAATATTTGCAAAAGCGCATAGAATAAATGTGGCCAAATAATTTATAGTAAACTTTTGTTGTTCTTTTGAAACCATCATCTAACCTGCCCTCACCAAACTTATCATTACTATCAAAACCCAAAATACCCATGGAAGTATCTGAAAAGAAGAAAAAAAGATATGTTTTAGATACAAGCAGTCATCTTTACGGATTTTAGAATTTTTTTAATTTTATCAATATTTGCAGAATAATTATAAATATTCAAACAACCAATCCAATATACATGAGTAGTATATATTTATTCGGTAGACACTCAGTTGTCTACCCTCACTAAAATTAAGCATTTGGAATCCCTTAAACCATTATCAAGGTCATATTCTTCTTCGAGATTTTCTTTAACTATTTAGGTTCCAACTGTGACTAGGTGATGAAATTTGCAAAAAAGTGGGGGGACGAGTTGGGAATCAAACCCAGGGCCACTCGCTTGTTTGTCGATATTCAATTTTTTGAATATTGGCATAAACCAAGGATAATACCACTAGATGAGACTCACTTTGCTATGGTAATATGGTAATTTTCGTGAGTTATTACTGTTGCAACAATCATGGGTCATAGCCATGAAAAAGCATGTTTATAATCACAGAAACTGAAATTGCACCAAGAATTATCAATTGTAAGGGTTTTAACCCTAATAGACACTACAACTTACAAAATATCTTACTACTCTTTGGTTAATAATTTATTAAAATTTTTATTAAATTATATTTTCCCCAATCCCGCCCTCTCTATCGATGAAACTACCAGCTGGTAAAAATATATATATAATTATATAGGCAAAAAAGTAATTGAAGCATATGTGATTTTATATAATTGGAATTCAAATTAATAAAATTGTATGGAGTCCAGCTATCTCGGATAAAGGAATGTCTTATATTCAGTATACCAGGTATGCTGGATGATAAGTCATTCCCGGGGGGTTTTTTGCTGATCACGCTTCATCGATAGGTACCGAAAATATTAGCCCAAATACATTTTTGGGAAACAAATGTGCCACAAGATATAGCACTGAAGAAATAAATGGTAGTCGTACTTCATAAACGTAACATAATCACAAGTAGTGTGAATTGTATTTTGTTTTTTTTTTCTATTTTTTTTCTTGTTTATTTTGATCTAAATTGACTGTTCTTGTCATACATCTGTCAACCAATTTGATTCTTTAATCTTGGAATCGACCAAACGGAGGTACTTTCTCAACAAATCGATGTGTTTATTCAATTCTATTATATCCAAAACACCGAACATTCTGATATCGTCTTTCTTTGGTCTAGATATAGATATCGTTGATCTCCATATTTGATTTCTGTATATCCCAATCTTATCTTGCAAATGCTCTCTTTCAACCAATGCTTCAGCTATTGTGACAGTTTTCATGATAAGCTTACTGCTAGAAGCATCATCTGTAAAGGATCCCACTACGTCAGCATTATCAATATTTGAGTAATAGGATGGATAAGTGAGAGTGCCGGTAACATTTGCAATATGGATTCTACCGCTCAATTTAAGAAGCTCAAAATCAGTTGCGGCATACTCCTCTAATAAATCATTAGGATCTTCTCTTGGGTTTTCACCTTCTGGAGCCCTTGAATTATGTCTCAATCTATCATCTATCTGTTCCAACTTCTTAATGTAGTAGACTTTGAGTCTAAGGGCCTCTGCCAACTTCATGATAGAAACTTTGAAATGTGTGAGACATTGATTCTAAAAGTTAAATTTACAGGGATTTTGCACTTGTATTTATACAACAAATTTACCAATTGGATTGACAAATTATTAGTTAGCTAGTTCCATCTAAATTTTATTAGTCACACCCCAAAGCTGCGTAAAAGACCATAAACATCAAAAATATACATATAGAAACTCAATCATACAACTAACGCACTGAAATTTGCAACCGTATAAAGCCAACGAAGTACACTAAGAGTCACCAGGTGGTACATTCTGACTCATTCTGAGCTCTTTTGAGTCCATTAACACATTGTTATTGGTCCATCTAATGATGGTATACTTTTAGTGGGGGTATCGTTTGTCATTTCCATTCCAGTTTTTACGGCTAAAAAATAATATGTCAATATTATTACGGAGTATGACTCAGCGAGATACAAGATGAACATACAACAGGCACTTCCATAGTAATGAAAATATAAGGAATTGATAAACTATTCTGAAAAATTGCTTATGTATACACATATAAACATCTTTGCTGCCAGATCATAGAGACCTAAAGGTAAATGGTTTGTGTATTACTTCATTTACTATAATGTAGTTCCACTACTATAATATCCGAATTAATTAGAATTCGGAGAAGTACTATAAGAATAATTATTTCTCTAATACATTTCAGCCTAATCAAAAACCAGTGATTCATAAAATCACCCAAACCTTCATTTTAGTTGCTATTAAACTAAGCATATCTATGGATGTACTATTTGATGAGTAATATCTCGCCTCCTGGACTTCCTTAATCTCCTTAGAAATACGTGAAGCTCACACTAAGTATTACCTAATGAGAATGAAGATCAGCACAATAAAGTCACTAAATTTAATCTTAAAATCATCGCTAAAGCTTAAAAAAGTTCACAAGATCTGACAATTGAGCTACTAGGTTGTAAGGACCTTATTTTTTTCATCATACTTATTCCCTATCAACTGTTATATTACCTTATAGCTATAATATTGCACCCTTTAACTTTTCGCACCCGCTGCAAAGGCACACAAAAACCTATGCAAAATCTATAATCTCACGATAACTAGGACTTTTCATTCTATTAAAGCCACTAACCTTTACTAGGATACAATTGGTACCGCCATGTTCAAGCGGCTAATACGGAGCTTCCACAGTTCGGGACCCGTGCAATCCAAACTTAATGATGTGGTTATCAGTAAAACCCGTAACATTGGGATCATTGCCCATATTGATGCTGGTAAGACTACCACCACTGAAAGAATGCTTTTCTATAGTGGAAAGACAAAAAGAATAGGTAATGTTGATGAAGGTGATACTGTTACCGATTATCTTGCCTCCGAAAGACAAAGAGGGATCACCATTCAGCTGGCGGCTATTACAATTCCTTGGAATAATCATAAGATCAATATTATAGATACACCAGGACATGCTGATTTTACATTTGAAGTGACCAGATCGCTTAGAGTGCTTGATGGAGCCGTTACTATCTTAGACGGTGTGGCTGGTGTTGAAGCCCAGACTGAAAAGGTATGGAAACAAGCCCAAGCGTTGAATATTCCTAAGATCGCATATGTCAATAAGATGGACCGTCCTGGAGCAGGGTTCAGTAGAACTGTTAAAGAGATAATCCAAAAATTACAAACCAGAGTGGTGCTTTGTACCCTTCCATACTTCGAAACATCCTCCGAAAATGACCCTGTGTTTGTAGGAGTGATAGATGTGATCCACAAGAAGATCTTGAAATGGGATAGCCTGGACCCTACAGGTAAAGCCATTTCAATTATAGACGTGGAAACAGTTCCAGAAATCAGTGAAATGGTCAGTAAGAGCAGAGAGTCCATGATTGAAACCTTAGGTGAAGTAGATGAAACTATCATTGACTCTTTTCTTGAACACGATGAAGATTACATGAAGATCCCTATTTCTGTACTTAACGAAGCCATTAGAAAGGCCACCATTGCCAACTACTTGACTCCAGTATACTGTGGTTCTTCTTTCAAGAACGTCGGAGTCCAGCCGTTGATGGACGCTGTGGTCAACTATTTACCTTCTCCATTAGAGATCGAGGTTCCAGAAATCCATTCTTCCAGTTCCAAACTTACCAAGGGTAAAAAGAAGTCCAAACAAAGCGCTGCTGAAATTGTTGATGTTCCTGCTACCATGGATAAATCCAAGGGGTTGATTATTAGTGAGAAGCCTAATCTCACTGTTGCACTTGCGTTCAAGGTCATGACCCATGCTACCAAGGGAGTAATGACTTTCTTCCGTGTCTACAGTGGTAGATTAAACTCCAACACTATGGTGATGAACACCAGAACTGGTAAGAAGCTATTAATCAAGAAGTTATTGTTGATGCATGGAGACGAACCAGAAGAAGTCAAGTACATCAGCTCCGGTAACATCGGTGTCATTACTGGACATGAGGACGATATTATCACCGGAGACACACTTGTTTCTCATGGCCCTGTTAACAAGAGTTTCAGTGATATGGAGTCGAACCTCAAGCTTCTCCCTATTGAGATTCCACCTCCTTTGTTCAACTCCGGTATCGAACCATCAACTGCTGGTGATGAAAAGTACATGAACGAGTGTATTAGGGTGTTGATCAGAGAAGACCCTTCACTTAAGGTTTCTGTAGATGAAGATATGGGCCAAACCATTCTCAGTGGTATGGGTGAATTGCACTTGGATATCATCAAGGAAAGATTGGTTAATGACATGAAGGCCAAGGTCCGTTTGAGAGATGTGGTGGTTTCTTACAAGGAATCCCCTACCAAGTCAGCCAAGCCAATCAAGAGTGAAGAAGGTAATGTTTCTGTTGAGTTGGAAATGGCATCTTTTGAAGGTAATGCATCAGAATCTTCGTTTGCAGATGAAGAAGGCGCTATTGTGTTTGAACAAGACAACAATATTGTAATTTTTGCACCTGAATCTACTCAGTATATATACGATGCATGGAAGGAAAGAAGATGGAAATCTGAACAATCGCTCCAAGAACTTCAAGAAACTTTGATCCAAGGGTGTCTTACAGGATTACAGATTGGAGGTCCTACTTTCGGATTATCGTTACATTCTACCGTTATAAGAATCACCAACTGGGACTACCCAGTAGAAGAACCTGGTCTGAACTCATCAGTTCTTTTGGGAGTTGGTAGAAGAGGTGTTTTGGATTACATTGAAGAAAACAAGAGTTCTTTCGGAATCTTGGAACCATTTATGGAAACCAGAGTATACGTTAGTTCCGATACTTTGGGTGAAGTCTCACACGATTTGACCCACCGTTGTCAAGCTATTATTACTTCAATAGAAGATGAAACTACTCAAAATCTCGATGCTTTGGCTTGGGCCAACGATGAAGCTGAAAGAGTTTTCCTTCCACCAGATTATACTCTTAAATCAGGAGAATCATCACTAGACTTGAGAAACAAGAAGATTATCATAGCTGAAACCCCATTGAGAGAAATGATTGGGTACTTGTCGAGATTGAGATCTATTACCCAGGGTAGAGGTACCTTTGATATGACCTATATTGGTATGAGAAGGGCTGTCAGCTCAAGGTTAGATGCGATTTCTTCCGAAATGAATATCATGTAAAAAGAGAGAGGAAAAAAAAAGTCCAAACAGTAAAAGACCTTGTTTGTTTGCTTTAAACCATTAATGTATATACTATTGACTATTTGTAGGGAGAAATGAATCTCCAAGTAACGAATATTAGCAAGCCAAAAAGTACTATAAAAAGGGTGCAAAAAAGACCCCAATAAAAGGTCCAAGATAGCCGTCTTTGCACTAAAAAAAAGCTAAAGAAAACTCCAAAATCCCCCAAAGAGCCCCAATAATTATACCAACCTATCGTATCACCATACTACTCTCTTTCACCCCGTCTGTCTCTTCCTCTTCCTTTCCTTCCCATTTCCATTCATCTCAGCCTCACCTTGATCCCCCACTCAAACCCTCACTATTCGACTCCCCCACTGATAACGCGCACGTGACCGACACGACAATAGTTTTCAACTAACAATCAAAATAATCACTTGAACCCCCCAATCTACCCACCATCATGAACAATTTCATCGAACCAAGACCTCCAGTGGAGCTAGACCGAGAACGGGTCACATGTCTCCTTCTCATCAACACTCAGCTCATGAAAAAGGCCATTAATATTTATCATAATATCTTGAGCAATCAACAAGCCTTACAACAGTTACCGCCACAAGCCAAACAATCGATGGTTGAATCGTATCAACAATGTACCAAGCGGATCCATTGTAATTTGACTGTTCTTAGTTATATCCATGAAAAATACCATACCGACGCTGCTACTCAACAGGCATCTCAAAACAAGAATACATTTCCTATAATGATGACGGCACCTCAGGATATGCCGGAGTTGAACCAACTTTATACCAAGCTTCAGGAGTTGTATCCGGATGCGTTCCAGTACTTGAAGATGAAGATTGGCCAGATGAGAAAGCAGCAACAACAGCAACAGGGCCACCCACAAGCCGGTGGAGCTCCTCCTCCACTTCCTCAACAACAGCAACAACAACCACCACAACAGCGTCAACCACAACCACACCAGCAACAACACCAACAACACCAACAACAACAGCACCACCAGCAACAGCAACAGCATCATCACCAACAACAACAACAACAGCAACAACAGCAACAAAGACAATCTCCAGCAGTACAACCACAACAAATTCCACAGAGACAAGCCATGAGAGCCAACTCGCCTATGGTCAACAACGTCAATAATGTCAATAATGTCAACAACCAGATGGCTGGAGGCGCTCCTATGGGCAAGGAATTTGATTTCCTTCAATCCAACGGAATGAACCAAGGATTCAATATGATGCAAAAGCCTGGTCTGGCCATATCGCCTCAACAGATCTTACAGGACCAAGGCATGGATGGAGGCGATGGTATGATGGAGTTCTTTAACGCCTAGGTGAAAAGAAAAAAAGAAAAAAGTTACTTTAGTTCGTTCTTTTGCTGTTGTTCTACAAGAAAATGTTCATTTATCTGTGGTTCCATTAATTTGAATACTATAAGGCTATTCTTCTCGATATTCACTCGTCTTTCGCTGGGAATACTTCTCAGTATACGAGAACATCCATTACTCACTTGTATGTTAATGGAATGCCTTAATTTTCTCCTTTTATTGGTCTTACCATTTTTCTACTCTGGATTATCCAGCTGCGATGTGAATCGCTTGTAACACTATCTGTACTATACATTAATAGTTTAATATACATATTTATACAAGGCAAAGATCAACAATCTTGATGATCCGCCAGCGTAGCTGAAAAACAAACAAGTTAATTTTATTAAATTTTAACTCTTTTAACCCTTTTAACTCTTCAACTATTCTCTTTTTCTCATTATTTCTCTAGTCCATCATATCTTGGAACTCTTGGTTAATAATATCACTATAACCTCCACCAAGACCCATGAAACTATTGTTATGATTGTGGTTTTGGGCTGGAGCTGGAGCTGGAGTATGAGTACCTGAATGAGGACCATGGTTTGAATGATCTAAATTCAATCCCAAAAGATCATTATGTGATTTCTTCAAATAATCAGATCTGTGCATGGCAGGTTGGTTAGGATTACCTCCTGGTACATTTAACCAAACAGCATCATTGGTAATTTCATTCCATAACTTTTGTTCTTCATCTAGGTAAGTTAAACCTTCAATACCTGCCAAATCTGAATTGGTATATACATCACCACTATTACTAGAGATAGGGACAGACATATTGTAATTAAAAGACTCATTGTTCAAAGTAGCCTCTGCAAAATGGTCTGGTTCTCTGAAGTTGGTGTCACGCATAGGTTGTACTGGGTTCATTGTTCTGTTTAATTCATTATCCAACAGGTTCAAGTGTTCACTATTGATATTAGAATTGGAAATTTCATTGACTTCGTTGATTGGATCAAATTGGTTTTTAAATGGCTCATTGGAAAGTCCATAATCATCATCATGCTTAATAAGAAGCTCATTCATGACTCCGTTAAAGTCTAAAACTCTTATAAGTTTCAATAATTGTGCTCTTCTTAATGCAGCAGGATAATTACCCAATCTCTTCATTTTGGTGAAGATGGTCAATGCATGATCCAAATGCTCTTTGGTGGCTTCATGTACACCAAAGGAAGCATTGAAAAGAATTAATGTAGATGCGGAGGTGAAAAGGTACTCTCTATCCATCCAACCGAAAAGAGCCACCATATTTTCTGGTAATAATGCCCAAATGGACTTGATGGTATTGATGGATGCTTGGAAAGATGCATTCAACAATGTGAGTACATTCTTGGAATATTTGGTTAAATCAACATATTTGTTGGTAGAGTTTTGAGCTTGTAATTCTTTTAATTTCTTGGTAGCAAAATGGAACAATAATGGTCTTACCGCAAGGTTCATACCTTGGAAATATTCTGTCATTAAGTTTACTATCAATCTGGTGACTCTAAAGTTGTCACTAGACATATCGACCTTTAAAAAGTCAGGTAATGCATTCTTCCAGGCAAGTAACTTGTGAACCAAGTCTGAAACCACTGGTAAGATATTAAATGTAGGTTGTTTGGTATACAATGATGACAAAATGATGGCATTGATCTGAGTAATGGTAACACAGTTGTTGATATACTCTGCTGATGGGAAAATATAGTAACCTCTTAAATCATTTTCATCTCTAGGGAAATCACTCAAGTCTATACTGAAATCAATAGGTAATTCTGTAGATACACTATCATCAGCAAAACTTAAAGGAAGTCCTGCTTTAGATGAAAGCATCCGTTCATACATATAAACGGTCCACCATATTCTTCTTCTGTGTTCCAACTCGAACCGGTTCAAATTGTCTTTGTCTGCATCCACATGCCATCCGAGAATCAAAGTAGATCTTAATGCAAGACCGAAATAGAAGTACGAAGCAATGGTACAATCGGCCACTTGAAGATAGAAAGCATAAAGAAGCATTACTTCAATACCACCATCTTTAGAAACGTTGTCTATAGCACCAGAAGCAAACAAACCGGTGAACAATTCTGAAGATTGGTAGAAAAAGCCTGATCCTGGCAAAGTATCTTTCTTTTCTTTCTTTTCCTTTTTATGCTTTGATCTGCTTTCAGGAGCATGAGCATTTCTTTGTTTTTTAATGTGAGTATCTGATTCTGTTCCTAAATACATTTCACCAATAGCGAAAATAAGGAGGATCTTACAGAACCAAATAGTTTCAAGAATAGTATCATCATCGGCATCTTTCTTGATAGAATTTTCATCTTTTGCTGGACTTCTGTTAACCGATATATTTCTCTTAAAGATCTTTTTATTTTCATGGGTGTTACCAGAGTACAAGTTCATGAGGAATCTTTTAACTAAACCTTCATTGAAAAAGTAGAAACAACCATCATTATAGTTGACAAATGTATCCACCAAAAGCATGGCATAGGAATATGAAGGAAGGGTAAAGTTGATGGAAAGTCCCGGACGAGTATTGGTCTTGGCAAGGGTAATTTTATAGGCATTTCCTTCCTTTTCCAAGATTTCTGTTTCTCTTTTAACTGATTGTTCTTCAGGATGTGTACTGTTTGTGCTTGGAGAAGCAGGTGATTGGGAAAGAAGGGAAGGAGTTAATGAAGGTACCATGTTTTGAATTTCTAATCCGAAAAGAGTCATTGATGAAGATCCTACGTATACTTTTTCACCTGTTCTAGACTCTATAAGACGTCCGTGCTTGTCTAGAGAAGGCAGTATGACCTCGCCATCATTATCATTATAGGAGGGGCTCTCAGAAGAGAAGGCATTATCAACATTAAATGGGGGATTATTAGAATTATTAAAGGTATTATTGGAGGTATTGGTACCATAAGTTTGATTTGGTAAGGAAGTATTTTGAGGAGGAGGAGGAGGAGGATGAGGAGGATTGGTTACAGAAGTTGATGGATTATATGGATAACTTTGACGATCTTTTTCTTCCTTTAATGAATTACGAAGAAATGCATTATCTTTTTTAAGTCTAGCAATATCATCATGTAATTTTGAAAGATACTTCATTGATACCACTATCTTCTTATCAGCTTCAACATATTCACATTTAGTCTTTGCTAATTGACATTTTTTACATGGGTCACCTCCTGGGCACCGGATATGTCTTGCTCTGCAACGAATACATGCAAGTGAGGTTCTTTTAGGACGACTTTGGGATGAACCAGATTTTGAAGTGCCGTTGGCGGCCAATTCTTCCATAGGGTCCATCTCTGCTGGGGACGGTGTGTTTGTCCCGCTCAATATGGTACGTGAAATGGCTTCTTCCATCGGGTCTATGCCCTCGACCTTGACGGTATTGGAAGCGCCTGTCATGAATAGATATGTAAGGTGAGGTTGGAGGGGTGGGGGCAAAGCTTTGATAGATGAGGTTTAAACTTTTGATGGAGACACAGACAAACAGTTATAATTGAATATGGGTGTGTACATAAGCATTCATTGAACCAAGTGCAAGCCCGATGTGCGCAGTCTGCTTGGTTGGGTTACCAGAGTCAGCCAGTGAGGAAAAAAAAAGGGTCAGCCAGAAAAAAAAAGTAGAGGCATGTAGCCACAAAATAAAACAAAAATAAAGAATAGGACCAGCAGAAAGATGCTGCAAATTGAGAGGAGAAGAAGGAGGAAAAGAAAGTGGTACATAAAATAAGAAAACTATTTGGGGATGTGAAGCGCTGTATAACGTGGAGGGGGTGTGAACATTTGAGCATGGGTCAAACGGTAGTAAAGACTCGTAATTGTGTGGCGTAGGAGTTATAGCCAGGACTGCGTATGAATAGGACCCTCCTGGTAATTAGTAAGATTTAGTTGGCCAACTTAGTGAGTAGCGTAAGCAGGAGATGAGGGTATGGGACGAGCGGTAGTTGAAATGGCTACCACCAACAATTAGGGCTAATGAAGTAATAATGGGTAGTTAGGATGGTTTAAGGCGGTGCTGGGGGTGTACTGGTACTGGTCTACCGGTCTACCGGTCTACTGAGTGGTGGTACTGGTGGTACTGGTGGTAGGCAGTATTGTGCCTCTATCTGTCTTTACTACTAGCGTATCGCTAGCGCACCGTTGCGAACTGGCTACAGGACAACAGGAACCAACGGTTCTGCGGATGACTCACTACGGGCCATGACTCGCCTGTAAATGTACCAGTGGTGATTGGTGGCTGTTGACTCCCCAGTAACACCCTCTGGTTTACCGGTGACTTCACTGGACCAGCTCGTAGTTCTGTCTGGACATCGTCCCCCGTCACTTCCACTATAACCGCACAATTAGTGGTGATAGCTGCAAACTGGTCCCACCTATTGATCCCCTAACTACATAGCTACACCAGTACCACCAGTCCCCACTAGTCCCATAAGCAGAATATCAATTGTATTCACCACGAAATCACCAACTATTCTCTCTCTATCTCTTTCTATTTCACTCTATCAATTTCTAACTGTTCCCTCGGCCAACCCTCTCAATTCACTACATTCCATCATAAAGCACTACCAGATCACTTCTAGACCACGATCCTAGCACCAAAATAAGTCCAAATTTCACTAGCCAGCCAAAGTTAACAAGCGCCCATTGCTCGCACTAGATCCCGCTCAATTCCCCCTACAATTGCCTCTTTGCCACATCCATCCGTCCCCCTAACACGTCTTAGACACGGTGATTTATAATACCGTCCCAAACTACCATTCTTGGATTGTGTAGGTAGTGCTCACTTGGCATGATTCACTCGAACCTTCCGTCCCAGATCAGCAGCCAAATCACTTATCTCCTTGATCTTCTACCAGGGTTACCATTACCAGATTGCTTACTGTTGATAACAGAGACTGCTCGCACACCTCATCGACAACCCATCAACAGTGACTCACTAGTATCAACGGCGATATCAGCACCATCACTGTTGGTTCAAAACCACCAAACAGCCATGGATCATACGTTTCAAAACCTACCACGAGAGATCCTCGAGACCATTCTCCAGTGTGTACTGGCCAACGTCATATTCTCCAAGTTCATAGAGCCTTATCAATGGGGTCCTTGGTCTGGGATCCAACAGTTGGCGTATGAATGCATATTCACCAAGAAGTTGATCGCCAGGAGTGGCACTTATACCAATGGCTATGATCCTCTGAGGATATTCTACAATAGGGACGACTTCGAATCTGCATTTATAATTGATGGAATTGATCAAGCTTACCATATTCTCCGTCAATTGACCTCCTATAACTTGGAAACCTCAAATCATGTGTTTCCTGAAGAGATTGGGATCTTGTTTAAGTTCAGCGAACGACCTAATCTTTTGGAAGAAATCGATAGTTTCATCAAAATATTGGAATTACTAGCTTTTGATAACTACTACGAAGGCTCCATCCCTAGAATCTGCTTCCAATTGGTCTATGATGTCACCATGACTCCCAAAATCCTGTCACTAAGCATGAAAGTGATGCAACGAATTGAGGTCTTGGGTAAAAAGACCTATAAGCTATTGATCATCAATAGGTTCAATTCCAAGGCTCAAACAAACCAAATCCATATGTTCCATCCTACAATGTTGGAGAATCTACAAGAATTGTACTTATGGAACAACTCGATAACAGATTATGCATTCAAACAGTACCTCAGATCATCACCACCTGTGCTAAAGGTTTTGGATCTCAGTGCAAATACTATTTCATCCTTAAGGGACTTGAATTTACCTCATTCACTAGAGAAATTCCTCATTGGAGCCAATAATTTAGGTGGTCTTGATGGCCCCGATTATAGTAATTGTCCAAATTTACATACCATTGATGCTTCTATCAATTCTCTCTCAGCATTATATGATCTTAACTTTCCTCCATCACTCAAAACCTTCAAAATTGCCTATAATGAAATCTTCCATATCGATGAAGAACAACTTCCTCCAAATGTGGAAGTCTTGGAATTATCAAAGAATTTAATCAAAAGTTTTAATGACAATTTTATACTACCTCAGTCAGTGGAAAAATTACAATTGGATGCTAATGGAATCCGTTCATTTCCACCATATTTCTTTTCACAAGCATCTAAGCTTAAAGTATTAGATCTTGCCGATAACAAATTGGATGATCTTGATGAGTTAGGTCTTTTACCTGCTTCAATTGAAGAATTGGTATTAGATAACAATGAAATTGACCATAGTAATTTCTCCAATATTCTTACTGAAAATATCACCAAGTTGTCTATGAATTCTACTGGGTTAATAGCATTATCTGATTTTATGTTCCCTGAAAAGTTGGAGATTTTGAACCTTGCCAATAATGAGATCAGTGTATTTAACAAAATCAGATTCAATTCTCCATTTTTGAAAAGGTTGGACTTAAGTAATAACAAGTTGGAAACTTTCAATTTACCTGACAGTAATAATCGATTACCTCAAACAATTGAATATCTTGACCTAAGCCATAATTCATTTACAAATATTGATAGTATAAGATTTCCACAAAATTTGACCCAGCTTTTAATTCATGATAATCCTTTAGGAACTCTTGATAATGAATTGATTTCAAAATTACCAAAGAGTATAGTTGTACTAAAGTTGGACCACACTAACTGGACTCACAGAGATAGTTCCAAAGAAGTGACTGATCTAACCATTAATTTCGATATGCTTTTACCAAATCTTCGTGTATTATCATTGGGTCATAATCGGATAAACCTGATAAAAAATGTCACTTATCCATGTGAGCTTACCCATTTATCTTATGAACATAACAAAATTAATAAGATTGAGCTTGAAAACGTTCCAACCGGTATAAGGTACTTGCAATTGAATGAAAATTCGTTCCATTTCAAGGATGTAAGAGGTAACAAGATCTTATATTCATGGGAATGTGACACTGGAAAACAGGTCGAGGTAAGCAAGTTGCCATACTTTCCATATATTGAGTATTTTGGATTGTGTGGTGATCAAACACAGTTGATGAAGCTGGGGTTGATGTTTGGTGATAATGAACAGAATTAGAGAACAGAGATCTCTATTATTCTTGAAAGTCACTCATCACATAGTAAATATAACAATATGACAGCATTACCAATAAAAAATGTAAACGTAGACCATCAAAGAGACTTGTACATATTTCTAAGATCAATACTTGTACTGAATAGAATCTTGGGTACTTCAATTTTATCAGGTTACTTATATTGAGCTTTTCGCAGCCATGCATCATACTCCACTTTATGACAATCCTTCGACAGTCGACTCTACAATAACTAAAAGAATGTTCCATTACATGGTTGCTGCAGCCAAGACTCGTCTTTCCCCACGCTAGAGTTGTCTAAAGATATCATCGTCTAATGCTAGATATCTAATAGATCACATCAGGTTATGAGATAGGGTTAATGTCACTTACCAACAGCACTAAACATGAGGATTACGAGATGCTGCACGCGATATTTCATGTCTGGTATGCTCTGCAGTGCTTTAGAACATATGAGATCACATAGGAAGTATTCTAACCTGAAAAAGGTTACCACCACTTGTTTTGTATTCTGATGGAGTTTTTAAGGTGATTTTTCCAGCTACTAGCACCCAAATTTGAACCATAAACCATTTGAAAGTTCTAGAAGACGGTACAACAATCCTTACTACAATAGCAACAGCATACCTCTAGAGTCACACTAAGTTATCCTAGTTGAGAGTCTTTGTTGATATCTAATCTCGATGGATTTTGATATATATTGTTGTTTTGAGCTGTGTGACGTCAGGTGACATAACCTGCGCGTTTCAACAATAGGGATGACGTAAGGAGTAAACGCGTCTCGAAATGTTGCAAAATGTAAAGGATCTCAACGATCTAAAACGAGCCTAGAATTTCACACTAACCAACAAGGTAATTACCCAAACAGTAAATCCGCCCCCAAGCTCCAAATCTTATTTACTTTTAAATTAGGTTAAAATAAATCTTACCAATCAATCTACAAGTTTAAAATTTTTTTTTTTTAATTTTCGGTCGTAATAAAACATATATTGAGAAATAAACCCAAAACCACCACGAAGAAGAAGAAACGAAATCCTGATCATAACATTTTTTTTAGAGTGTAAAAAAAGTAAAATAATTGTAGCAACAGTGATATAATTTTTTTTCACGTCATACAATCATATAAGAATCACACTATTTAACCGGACAAAACATTGGCCTTGTTTTGACCAACCATGTTACCGGCTGGGTCATAAGAGCAGATAACGTACTTACCCCAGTTTTCTGAGGAACAGTCCTTGTAAGCACAACCAAGCTTGGTGGTAGACTTCCAGACGACTTGAGTGAAGTGATCTAAAGAGGAGGCAGAGGAGTAATCGTAACTGTTACCTTCATCGTACCAAGCATCTAAAGCAGATGGACCGGTCTTGTAACCGACGGCTAAGTTTTCACCGTACTTACCACCAGAGTGGGATAAAGAACCGGAACAGTCGTATTTGTCGGCGTAGTCTTGAGCGTACTTTTCAAGTTGAGTATCCCAAGATAAAGCTTGAGCAGAGTGCTTAGCTCTCTTTTCGTTGTGGGCATCCAAGATAGCCTTGGCAAATTCTTGGTCAGAAGCACCATCAACACCAGAGTCACTGGAACCAGTAGAAGAACTTCCACCGTTGGTAGAGGTAACTAAGGTAGTGGCTGGCTTGGCGCTAGTGGCAGCAACCTTTTGTTGAACTTGGTTTTGGTTTTTGTCTTGGTTTTGGTCTTGGTTTTGGTTTTGGTTGTCAGCTTGTGGAGTGCTGACTGGAGATGGAGCTGGAGCAGCAGTGGTTTCAACTACAGCAGTGGTGGCTGGAGCTGGGACTTCAGCGGTTTGTGGGTTACCATTTTGGTCGTCGTAAACGGTGGTAACGTGGGTTTGAGTGACATAGACAACCTTAGAGGAAGCGACAGACAAGATAGATAAAGCGGTAGCTAAGGTTAAAAACTTCATTGTATAAGGAATGACAGGGTATAAGGGAACGACTGAGTTAAAGGAATGACAAGTGTTGGAGGAAAAAGATTGAATATGGGCGGTCCGGCAATTTATATATACCGTGTACCAAAACTAAGTAGGGGCAGCGAATTGCCTAGTAAAACAAAGACAGATACGCCAATCTGCCAATTAGCGTGTTTGTTTACCGGTTTGAGAGGCTATATGCACTACCCGTTGGGGACACGGTGCAACCTTGCAGGAAGATGTGCTGGGCTCGAAGTATGCGCCTGCCCTGTATAGAGAAGGAATGTGGTAATCGTCAATGTAGACTATTAACGAACAAACAAAACGCAAATGTGGTTAGATAGTTTAAACAGTACCATCAACTATTACTTGGGTATCTTATTCAAATTCGAACTATAATTGTTCGATTTAAATTGTCATGGCATAATTTAACTTTTTCCAATTCAATTTTAATCAACGGTTATTTCAGATGTCAAAACTTTTTTCATTTCTACTAGATTCAAAGCCTCCCTAAATTACTTCCTGATTAGTCTTTTGTAGGTCGTCCCCTATCTCACCTGATAGGAGTCTCGACTAAATTATTGATTTGCAAAAGAAAAGTATAGAAAATATTATGTATGGACTGTACTTTCTGCAATTCCCCCTTACTGAAAATTTTCTACATATGTGTGGAGTGTATAACAAAATAAAACTACCCACTTATAATTGCGCATCGATTGCAAATGATGCAATTAAACGTTTCGCTAGTCAGACGAGGTTTCAAATCATACTCATTCCTCACTATAACCAATTATACGGCTACGTTCCTCTAGTAACCCGATTCCCTTACATAACTCCTTTATCCCTTATCAAACATATCAAACATATCAAACATATCAAACGTAACATTTTCCTACCGTTGAAACATCTACTCGGAAATGTTTCATTTCATATGTTTACTAAACCTAAAACGTCAAACTTTGTTCGTTATTCAGTCATCTATCAAAGATCTGTTTACCATTCCTTTTTTTTCTCTCTCTGATTATCATTCTCTCTAAAATGTAATACACATGGGATCACGCCTACCATTCTCGGAAATAACTCATCTCTTTGGATATGAACCCCAGGTTTTAGGAGTTGGAACCCCGTCCCAAAAGGTCTTTTTTCAAGATTGCCAACCGATCCAGACCGAAAAAAAAACTTGCGTCCTAACAATCTAATCCATAATTGAAAATAAACAGTGTTCTTAATAATCGACGTTGTTCATGTCCTATTTTTTCCATTCTGGGGTGAATTTTTCGTTCAAGTTAGGAACAATTATCTATTATCAATTTGTGATGCTTAACAAAAGTGGTCGAGATGGGGTCGAGACCACTTTTTTAGGTAATCTAATGAGCAAGAACTTGAATGTAAGCATAGCCTTTCATGTATGCTATTAACACATCGAACCTTCTACATAGCCATCTGTAAATCTTTTTCATGGCTATTGACATGAGTCTTGTACTTTCAAGTTCAATCTGGTTTGCGAGGCTGCAAACTGAGAACTTCTCCACATTGCGCTTCGATGCAAGCAATAACGTGTCAAAGTATAGAGTTCGTTATGGCATTGCACATAAGGAATGTATATGATTTAAGTCTAGTTTCTTGGACCATGTTCCTAATACCTATACACTTGTACCTTCCATCGATAGGGGTAACCAAGTTTCATACCTTCACTATTCAAAGGTGGCTATGCAATATTATCATGGTATTGAAAACCTAGAACTTCGGTAAGATCTATTTCAACTATTCTTCCATATTATTGCATCATAATCATTGTATCTACATTTTCTTTTAATTGCTATGTCGATGTGGCTAGAGCCATCAGATGATTTTTCATTTCATTCTGAAAAGGAAAAGTGAAAAGAAAAACGTTTGATGATAATGTGAACAGCCTTCATCAATAATATTTTCTTGGTATCAATATACAAGAATGAAATTGGTAGCTTCTAGAGTTGCTTGCATTTGTCATAAAATATCCATAATGAACCGACCAACCTTAAAATTCATATTATTCACGTGTTCATTCATATTATTTTTGTAAATTTGGACAATTCAATTCACACATTTACACTCCTTTGTGAGTATTGGTCTCGCATTTTGCCTAAATTGGGCCAAATTAGTTCACTACAATAGAAAGGTGATTAATTATCAAAAATGGGATAGATTGCTCAAAGCTACAAACGAGTAATACAGTTCAATTTACTCATTTGTTGTGAACCCATGTGTGTCTTCATTAGAAAAAAACTAGTTAGAGAATAGGAGTTGGACTCAACTTAGACATGAGTTAATTGGTAATGACGTATTGGAAAAGCAATAATTCCCAAGTGGGTTTAATAATCACCCAAATCTGGATAATACATTTCAAAGCCTCCAGAACCGTCGACACCTTCTTCCACATACACCGCCCATTGCTTTAAAAATTCCACACCACTTCTACTCATTAATTCTAGATCTCCAATAACACATAGTTGCCTTTTTGGTCTAGTCATTGCTACATTTAATCTTCTTTCATCTCTTAAAAATCCAACCTCTAAATTATCATTTGACCTCACCAAAGATATTATGATAATTTCTTTTTCCCGACCTTGGAATCCATCAACTGTAGATACTTCAACCTTTGCAAAATCTGTTCCGTCCTGTTGAAGTGACTTCTTTAAAAGATTTACTTGTGCGCTATATGGTGAAATAATACCAACATGTTCTGGTTTTACTCCGAATTCCATTAATTTTTTCAAGTGCTTAACCACCAATATTGCTTCCATTTCATTATATTTGGATCCAGCTTCAACCAAGCCACTGACGCTTCCCAGAGTGTCACCGTCTCCACTAGTCTTTTCAGGAAAATCTCCACCTTGTGTATCATACCATACACAAGTTGCAATAGTGTCGTCATTTTCTTTGATACCCTTTAAATCAACAAGAGTGATGTCTTTGACTGATTCATGAGCTTTAAGCTTCCCTTCATATAATTCTTGTGATGGGAAAAACATAATTTTTTCATTCATACGATATTGGGTATCCAATAACTTCTTAAATTTATCACCCTCATGGTCTCTGACTAATCTATCGAATAGAGTGACTTCTAAATTAGCAATAGTTGGCTTTTCATTAAGACTTAATTTTCCGAGGAGTTTTTCCACTTCTTCCTTTGATTTAATTGTTGGTGGTAATTGCTTGTTATCACCTGCTATGACTAATCTTTTGAAACCAAGATGATTCACCAAAGGAATCCAACATTGAGGCTCAAGAGATTGTGAAACTTCATCAATAATTATAGTATCAAACAAAGGATTCTCATGACTGAAATTTAATGAATCTTCTTTATACAAAGATGTTAATTCATATGCACCTGCCCCATGTAAAGTAGATAAAACTACTTGGGAATTAACCAATATATCTTGGACAATTTTCTTTTCTCTAACTCTTAATTCTTTCTTGAACTGTTTCAAATCTGCCCAAAGTGCCCGTCTTTCAGCATATCTTTTGCTCTTCTTGATCTTACCTAATGTTTCACCAATATCTTTTTCTATGTCTCTCAAAATCGACTTATTGTCATTTGAGTCACCTCCGAAACTTGTCTTTGATAATATATCCAAAGAATGTTGAAGGTTATTGGCTAATAGTCTTGCTGGATGACCAATTCTTATAAGCTTTTCAGCAGATGATTTTACTGCTTTCTTTGCTGCTCTTTTTCTTTTAGTAGTACTTGCTTCATCACCTGATTCACCTGTAAATATAGGTGATAACCTTTCTAAAATAGTATCAACAGATATATTTGAGGGACCACAGACCAAAACCCTCTCACCATGGTTGAAAGTTAACTGTTTAATAAGCTCAATAATTGTATAAGTTTTACCGGTACCTGGAGGACCATGAACAATGGATATAGGAGATTGATGAATTGCAAAATTGATTGCATCTTTTTGCGATTGATTTAGATTTGCATCAAAAAAATCAGTTACCTTTTTGGTTGATGATTTACCGGTATATTTTGTTTGGCCCAAAAGTAATTTCACTATATCATTACTGTGCTTATCCTTCACTTCCAATAACTTGTTCAAAGCAGTTATCATTCTTTTGTACGTTATATTATTCGATAACTTAACGATCCACATCCTCACATTATCATTCCCTGTATTATTATATAAGTTAATGACCTTCTCCTCTGTAGACTCTTCTTCGATCGAAATGGTTATGGATTTGGTTGAGGTCTTTATAACGACGGCATCGAGTGATTCATCCTCTTTCTTTGAATCTTTAGATGAATTATCTTGTGCTTTCTTAGCTTGGGCTGATTCAGAAGTACTCATTTTGTCTAATCTAACAATATCACCGACTCTTAAAGAGCCTAGTTGTATATCATCAGTGCTTTTCAATGCTGGATCGACCACAAGTTCAAGTAATGTCTTTCCTCCTAAACCTGTTTTGACATTATCGACATTTAAGTTGATGACTGCCAATCCAAACTGAGCTAACTTCTTGGAGGAATATGATTCAAGATATGAATTTGTTAAAAGGATATCAGATTTCTGTTCTTGATTGACTGCATTCTTCAAACTTTCTATAAAATCAGTTGGATCTGACATAATGCTAGCAAGTGTTAGTAGTCTGTTCGTTCAATGACCAACAACTAAAGAAATGAATTATCAATGAAGTTGTGACCATATTCCATGAGACCATTTGACAAGGTAAAGTAGAAAGTTGCATATTAATGCTTATAAAAGTAATTGAATCTGTACGTATCCGTTTTTCAAGACTAGATGTGGGCTGTAAATCTATTCTATGCATCTTGATACGTCAATTGTTTTTTGATCTTACTGATTGGTGCATTATAAAGATAATAATGACCAAAATGAAAGATCAGATCGTTCTTTAGTTATCAAACAATCTCTTAAATCACATACCTCAATTGATGGTGATTGATTTAATCTTTTTTTGCAGATTTGTTGCAATTTTAGAAAAACGAGTACACACTACTAAAAGTGAGACTTTTATCTATGGAGACTAGAAACGGAACTGGGACGAGGGAACTTAGAGCCACGGAACATGAAAGTTGCAAGAAAACAATAAGAACAATAAGTTCAATAAATGGAACACGATACCCAATAATTGATCACTGATGTATTCAAATAGCCAAATAATTCACACACAACCCAAAAATGTGATCAGTTGTTGTTCGCAGACTTTGGCAGTAAAAACCAAAGTGCTGCAAAAATAATAGATCCAAACCCTTTCTTATATATGTTCAAGGTACACCCCTAACGTCCCTAGAGGTCATCCCTATTTGCTGTTGCACCCCTAGTAGAAGCGTATAGAATTTGCAACACATTCTACCAATAGTACTATATAATTACAAAGACTCCAGTAGGGTTGACTTCACCAGTAAACCTAAGTTAACAGTGACATTAGCTTAGATTCAGTACAAATTATCAACAAAAGGACCAGGAAGTGAGTGTATACTACACTTCAATTTGATGGTTGTCTATATCTTATTATTACTACGATGTGACACCATACGAAACATTCATATGGTGATATAGTGATCTCCACTACTATATATGGCTTCAGCATAGGTCTACAGAACAACAATGTAGTAGTATTGGTTATAATTTGAATATTGATTCGTTCCATTTATTAATAAATAAGTAACCCAAATTCTCCCTATTAAACAGTATTTGTGGTTATTGTGGAGACATTACACAACACAACAATATCACTCATAATTTAGTACAATTTGATTTGATTTGATTTGATTCGATCTATGTTGTTGCATAGTTGAAGGACTTGCTTATTGGTTAGCCTTTGGCAAGTCATTGATATCCCTTCCAGTTTGTTCCTTGACAATCTTTCCTGCTTCTCTCAGAACATAGTCCAAGACCAAGTTTCTTTGTTTGAAGTAACCAGACATTCTTAAACCAGAGACAACAGCATCATAACATCTTTCACCAAAGGAGAGATAAGATCCAAACCATCTACGGAAGTCAACTGAGGAAAAATGGGAGGTATCAAATACTAAACCAGTATTACGGTGGATACCTGCTAAAACGATGGAGATTAACACCAAGTCAAATGAATAGTGTGCGAGTTTACCGAGCTGAGAATGTTAGTACAAGCAGAAAGTATGAGATCAAAGAGTTTAATATACTCAAACATCGACTAGATCTACCAGAGCAGTATCAATACTTACACCCATGTTGTGATATTAGGGATTGATGATTTAGCGATAAGATGTTTTCGCTAAAGCTCGGTCTAAAAATATTATGTACAGAACGAATCACAGTATGAAATTAGCCGTCTGTGCACTTGGAATTTGTGAGCTGCGGTACGAACTTCAAAACCCTACGAGTGGTGGCTGTTATTTGTTATTTGAAAATAATGGCTTAGTGTGTTGGTAAATAAATGAAAGGAGCTTCATTGCAATTAATTGCAATTCTTGAGATTTCTTTGACTGGAATATAGTGCAATTATTTATTTTTGAATATTTTTGCATCAATTACACAAACCATTACTAACAAAAAACAAAATGTCTTCACATTACAATTTAATCTTTTTTAATGTCTATTAATAATAATTACTATACAGTTGGATCAAAACCAACTTTCTGGACTCGCCAAATGATTCCACCTGAACGAGTTCATGTGAAGTATTTTTTGAGTGCACAAATACACCCAATTACCACTTCTTCTTTTATTTACTAGTGTGAATTCTCTTTACGTAGTTTCCTAAGTCATCACCAGTCCATTCTCTTAATCTCTTGCTGCTTCCTTCACTAACACCAAAACGCAAAACAATTTGTTTCAAGTTCAATTCTAACTGTTGATCCAAAACATCATCAGTGTATTTTTGCAACATTTGTTCCAAACTGGTCAAGATTCCGAATCTGGTGATAAGAGTGTCAGAACCATGATCAATGTTTTGAACAATATAGATAAATTTAAAGATCAAAGACTTGAGCTTCATGTTAATAAATGGAGAGTTAGTCAAGTTGAATACCCATTCGAAAACTCCCTTGAATTTATATAAATCAATATCTTGAGCGGTAGAAGTACCATTGACAAGTTGTTCGATCAACCAAACAAGTTGCTTATAATAAGATTCATCATTTTCCAATTCACTTTCTTCAGTCTTTTGAGAGTGGATAATTGCCTTGTATAATGGAATATCCTTAGACAAAGTTGGGTTAGAAAGAATGTAACGGAAACCCTTTTCATAAAGGAAATGACCAGGGTTTGAAATGATAGAAACCAAAGAGGAATAAGTATACCAAACAATACTTGGTAATTGGACTTCTTTGTTTCTTAAGGTATTCAAAATATTAGAGATATAAACCATGAAGATATTCTTATCCTTGAAGTTTTCAATGGTTTCAAGATTCTTTAATATACCTTGAAGTAATACAACAGAGATTTGTTGCACTGAAGTAGATGGACTTGATAAACTGAAAACAATAAATTGTAACATGTTAGAATCGATAAGGTTCTTCAAATCAAAGACAACCTTGGTTCCTTCATCTTCCTTTTCAACCTTAACAAATTCTTCATTATGAATCAATAACATCAACAAGAATTCGTTATCATAAACAGTTCTTTCATAAGATTGATCAAGGTAGGTTTCACTATCATTGTACCATTTTTCAAGAGTTTCCAAATCAGTCTTTTCTGGAATACCGAAACTCTTTGAACCGTTCTTGATAGTGTTATTGATAAATCTCTTACTCAAAGATAAAGTGAAAGTGGTCTTTTCCTTTTCAAGTAATCTCTTTTCACCTTCACCCATCATTTCCATTTCATTGTTGGTCATTTCTTCAGAAAATTCCCAAGAAGAAACCTTATAAATCCAAGATTTAGAAATCTTAGATTCAATTTGAACAAGAACGCTCTTAAGTAATAAATCTTCACATCTGATAGATCCAAGGTAGAATAAAGCAATGGATTCCATCAAACTGACATTTGAGTTCTTAGAAACATCATAATAGAAGAGTTTATAGATCAACAAGGCAGAATAGAATCTAGCCTTTCCTTCAGAGGAAGGTAAATTGTTCAAAACATTGGATTGGTTATTGATGAAGATTTGCAAGACTCTTTCATATTGGAGATTCTTCTTACCAGCAACAATGACGATATTGACGTATCTCAAATAATCTTCATTTTGCACCCATTTAGCGTGGTTCAAAATAACTTCAAGTTGAGTGTTGATGATAGAGGCAGGAATCAAGGTCCAAATAGAAGAGTTGTTCAGTTGCAAGTAACTGATGATTTCCAAAACACCACCCAAGAAGGAATTGAATTTTGGTGATAATTCTGAAGATTCAGCAAACTTCTTGGTGATATACAACATAGATTTATGGATCCATGAGGTAATTTGGTCATTGAGACTATTCAATTGAATAGCCTTAAGGATAAATGCAGAGAATTCTTGGATCATACTGTTCTTGTACCCAGACTTACCAAGGTATTCAAACACTTGATCAACGATATTTTGAGTATCGACATATTTTAAACCGATGGTTAAAATAGTCAATAATTGATCCCATTGACCAATACTTCCAGAGTTCAACATCTTGACAGCAGTCTTGATCACTCTTTCATAGAATGGTTCCAATTCAGGAGAAGCTTCAGGAGAAGCTAAACTGATGGAGTAACCAATGAAACATAATAATTCATCATCGATGGCTTCAGTCTTTTTGATCAAAAAGTTAACAATGTCCCCGTTGATAGAGCTGCTAAGAATACTTCTGAGAAGATAATGGTTGGAAGGAGAAGACAAGATAAAGTCGATTTCTTCGATGGTATTATCAAAAGTGACCAAATTAGATTCCACCAATTTAGCTAAAATAAGTTTCTTATCAGCTTCAAAAGATTTAAAGTCCATAGATAACACCAGGTTGAAAGTCTTTTGTTCAATACCGATCTTCTTTTCAAGACAACGTTCAAACACCTTCAAAGTCAATAATTGGTTGGTTTCGTTGGTGGACAATTGCTTGATTTCAGCATCAGTAAGAAGCCAGGCAAATTGGGTATAGTATAATTGAACATCCACTGAATACTTTTCCTTTGAAGCAATTGAATCAAAGACATACTTGTTGAAGTAACCTTGGGACTTTGGAAGTTGCTGTAAAACCTCGTTGAAAAGACTTCCAATGAAGAGCTTCTTTGCGAGAACAACACCAGTATCACCAGATTCAACCACAAGACCAGTCCAGAACTTTTCGGAAACAATATCCTTAGGATCAGCCAAAAGGTAGTTTCCAGCTTTAGAGACCAATTCAACCAACAAGTCATCCTTTTGACGGGTCTGTTCATCATTAACTATCAACTTCAATCTGAGAAGCAAACCTGCCAAGTCAAATCTGGTGAGAACATTACGTTTGTTCAATTGAGCCACTTGTAAGTCCTTGTTGGAAGTGTTGATGATATAATTGATAAACGAAGAGTCATCAGATTGTTCGGTATTGGAGAATTCCAAAGATTCAAAATCAGGCTTGAAAAGTTCTTCCCCAGCCAAATTATCGTTAATGATACTCACCAAATCTTTCTTCTGTTCTCCTACAACAATGAAGTATCTGGTTAACTTGAATAACCATTTGGTAAGCTCTGGATCCTTCTTAAGCGCAAATTTGAACTGTTCATAAATTGCAACCACGAAAAGACTAAGATCACCATACTTTTGATGGGCCATATCAAGATACTTGTATGGGGTTCTTATAGCACGAGCAATCACTTCATCTAGAAAGTCCCACACGGCTGGAGAATTGTATTCACGGGATGCATAGATAAGTGCCAAGATTGGGGACACAATCAAGTCCTTGTTGAAAAGAAGTCTATTGTTGGTAAGTGTAGACAACAAATGAGTAAGTCTCCAGACCAAAGAGTCATCAGCAGAAGAGGCCAATCTGATCAAACAAGTAAAGAAAGAATTACCATCGGCTGGTTTGTTCCACCATTTCAAGTCTTGATCTTCTTGACTCATGGAAAGATAATGGTCCAAAAGAGTCAATTCGTAACCAGAAAGACTATTGAAATCGGTCTTCATAATAGTGTTGATACCAGCACTAGAGACCTTGGTGACAAGGGCAGAAGAAGTGGCCTTAGGGTACAATGCTTCGTACTGGTGAATGATCATCAACAGGGTCAATTTAATCAATTTAACCTCAGGATACTTGGTATAAACTTGAATAATACTGGAAAGATCAGGCAAGTTATAGAAAACCAAGTCCACCAATTCCTGTTTATTGGCAAGAATTCCTGATTTAAGAACAGCATCAAGCTTCTGAACAGTAAATGCAATCAATTGTAAAGAAAACTGGGTGATAATAGGCTTATTGGTTTCCAAACACTTGGTGAGAGCATTTTTGGATAATGGAGCCAAAGCAATATTATCAGCGATAATTCTGGTATCATAAGAATTGTCTTGACTGATGATAGAGTCACTATGATTGATGATCTGTTGTGGAATAGGTAACTGGATAATGTTACTATACAAGAGAGTATGGCCAATCCACCAAGAAGTAAGAGTAGGATCATGGTACCCACCACCGTGTTGGATCATCCAGTTCATATAGGCTGGAATAAGTTCAGGAGAATGTGCCAATACCTTTATGGAGAATTGAAGTTGAGCATTACTTTCCCATGGTTTAAGGGTAGTTAAAAGAGTATATATCAACTTATTATGAATTCTGAAAGTCTTATTATTAAGAGTGATCTCCACACCAGAGGTCACTTGAGAATGCCATAACTTTTCCACTGGGAATACCAAACCCATTTTAGAATCAGTAACAAGAAGTTCCATGAATTCAGTGAATTTTTTAGTAAAAGTTTCTTCTTGTTTGTTGAAAAGTGGTTGAATTTTGTACATGAAATTTTCATTCAAGATTCTAGACTTGGTGGCTCTTCTGAAGTTTGGTTCTTTTAAGATTTTAGATTCAATAAAATCAAGGATTATATCAAGAGTTTCAATAGAATCGGATTCAAGGAATTTCCAGAAATTATTCATAATCTTATAGTTAGTGATAAGTAAATCTTGTCTATGATGACTTGGAACCTTGGATAATAAAGCAATCCAGAATCTAATGAAGTTGGCTCTAATAGGAAGAAATTTTGCTTTGGATTCGGTATTACCATTATCTTTACCTGGAGTCAATAATTTAGGTAAAATAGTAAGAGTTAAATCAAAAGTATTTAAAAATTCAATAGCCATGGAACCATCATAATTAATAATATTGGTAAGTATTCTTAATGTGGGGTTGGTTAATGATGGTTTATAATTATTCAATGCTCTATAGACAACCTTGATATTGTCATTTAATATGGATTTATAAAATTCAATGATTTGATCTCTCAAATTAACAATAGCTAATTGATTAGTTACAGCATTTGGATCAGCAGAATCTTCAGAAATGACATTAATACGATGAGTGATTTGGGATAATTTCAGTGAAAGCCCAATGAAATGACTTTGATCGTTAACCAGGGCAAAATATGACCAATTCGAAAGGATTCTTGGTAATGAACCTGATTCTATGAATTTGATAAGATGAGTATCATTTTCTGATGATACAATTTGATTCAATTTTTCGAGGAGTGACGAATCAACGTTGGAAGACGCTGGACGTTCCCATTTCCTCTTTGCCGGTTCCATCTCAAACGAAGCGAGTTTGTGGGTATTAATACACAAACAGTCGTATGGTGATGAGGTGAAAAATGCGATGAGTTAAAACCACTGGTTAAAGTCCTGTACCAAGTGCGACAAAAAAAGTGACAAAAAGGTGACAAAAGTATAGAAATGCGACACAAACTGATACTACATTGGTTGCGAAATCTACAAACAGCCAAAACAAGAGGGTGATAGAGGTAGTTAGTGCAAAGCAAGCACATATGATTTGAGAGTAACAAAAAGTTGACTGCTTTGTGAAAAAAATAGGATTTTATACTCTCTTGAATGTGATTATCTTGGTATTTTAGGTGGGTCAATAGCTCAAGAAGTCGAGAAAACAAATCAACCAAGCAACGAACAACGAATGATAGGGTTTGAAATCCAGAAGATTGAAATTGGAGTGAATCTATCGATTGGTGAATTTTCTTACAATTAAATTGTAGTTTGACTCTATTAGTTGATTCGGGGATATCGCCCATACGAACAAAAAGTGACTAGAGTATTTCATCGAAACCATAATCCACCATCAAATTTCAGGAGGAGATTTTCTAGAATTTAATTAAACAGGAATCCATCATAAATTTCAGATAACTGACTTAGTCCATCCCATTTGAGGATTCCCTGGCTAATTAAATTATAAATTCTCGTGGTTCATTTCATGATACCATTTCAAGATACAAAATTTCATTTCATAATTATAATCACAACAATTATTAGAGCCCTAATTAAATTACCCCAAAACCATTACTAATTAACTCATCAAATGCAATATTACATGCATATCACCAGCAAATAAATGTTGTGAAAAATTTGAATTATTTGATATGTATAATTACATTACCTTTCTCAGGCAAGTACCAACAAAATGGAGATATCGCTTGTAATTTGACATTCTAAGCGAAACAATTTCTCCACATTTGACTAAACAAAGAGAAAAAACAATCAATCTTGTGAACCCTTTGGTATAAGCTTGTGAACCTTGGTCTTGGGTCCCTTACTGCTACAATTGATACAAGTGCTCGCAGTATGTGTAGTAAACCTTTTAATCTTATTCGTTGCTGTGAAACAGACAAAAAAAAAACCCCAACATCATTAGCTCTGTTCTCCAAAAAATTAGTGCTAGCTCCGTTCTTGCTTGAAAACGCTATAAACTATAAGGTTTTTGAACTTACCATTTGCAAGGTCCAGGCGCGTGCTCTAGAATTCATTTTAAGGTTCAAGTGTTTTACTTGTCTATTGGCGACCGATCCATTCCGATCTTCAACAGAACTAAAAAGGAACCTTAATAGTATGACATTGAAAAAGACTTTAAAGCTATTGATTAAAACCTAGCTAGCCCAGAGGTTATTAGGGTTTCCCGTCTCTTACGGCCGCTTACGGCCGGTTAGTAGAAAATCTAACCATTTAATTCGGCTTTCATTGCTACTTCCTTTTCTAGAAACTACAGATGCATTTTCCCTATTATGGCCATGATCACTGATCTTTCATCAGATAGATAAGGTTGTGGCTGATTCATAATAGAGTGAGTGCGAGGTTACCAAGAGTAGTAAAGTGGGCGGTGGACTACGTCATATTTTATGTAAGGTCACACCTTGTTAGAGTCTCGTTTTCATGTACAGAACTTATTGTCACAATATTCCGATCTATCCACAAAACACTGACATTTTCTATACACAGCATGTACACCACTTCTTTCTATGTGCTATAGTTTTTACGCCTCAAAACCATCCGAGCCACCCTCAATATAGTGAACCGAGCGGGGCAGCACCGCAACGAACTTAAGTCAACCTGCAACGAAGAATCAGATGAAACGATGCATTCGGTAACAGAACAAACTGGGTCACATCTTACATCTGACATCTGACATCTCACATCATATCACATATCACATCACTTTAACAACCAGTCAAAAAGGGGGTTCTTAAATATTTTACTCAGTGATAAGAGAATTATATGTATAAGGGACCTTTTAGTTCTACATATATCCTCGAGACGTACGTATCCCCACATAACTAACCCTTTAGAAGACCCCAAGTCCCCACGTTTGCTGTATATTTTTTAATTTACGATTAGAAAATCTTGCTAGGATAGAAGATCAGGACAAAATAAAATCCACACACCCTCCTTGCGGGACCTCGTAAATTACTCTACATGCTAAAATTCATCATTACAATAGCAATGTTGGGTGGGGACTGCAGTTGTCATATGACACCAGGCTCGTTTGCTAAGATGGTTTTTACCCCAAAGATCCAAAGATAGATGCCAGATAGAGCCGTATGTCGTGTGTCGTGAGCCATGTCGTGGAGAAAACAGCTAATTTCACAAAGTAGCAAAGATAGAAAACCGAGAGTCAGGCAAATCTTTTTCCCATTAGGTTTTTTTTTTTTTACCCCAGATTAACAGAAAAAAAAAACTCTCCCTACACTTTATCTCTAACAGGCTACACATTCTGGTTATCGGTGATAGAGTACCAGTAAAAAGGGTATGGGGTAACCCCTTCTCCTTTAATAGTGGCTGATCTGTGCATTACAGCATAGCATTCCTGGGCCACGGTAGTAGAACAAACAAAGCAATTTTTTTTTTTTTTTTATTTTGACACTTTTCTATTATTTGGGCTCGGTGATTTCGGAGCCACCAATTCTCAGGTGAGTGAAATATTGTAACAACCCCGCGATATCACCAGTCAACAATCCAGTTTGAAACATAGGTTCCCATACAAAATATACTTGTAAAGACCCAATAAACAAGATGAAATATGTTTAAAGTGGGAACTTTTCAAAAATTACATTTTTCATCTTGTTCATTGGCCTTTGGTCTGGCATGCGGTGTCTGAGACAAGACCAAATAAAACACCGCTGCAGACCCCGAAACTGGTTGCCCAGTCATTAGACCGATAACCCCACCACCTTCCCAGCTGCTTCTACCTGCCTACACTACGTTTCGGCCCTGGATAGGCCCGTAAAACCCAGTTTAATGGCCGGTGGTAGAGTGGGAAACCCCATTTAGTAGTCGGTGCTCGGTTTACAGTCCGAAAGCTTAACTAAGCCTGAAAAAAAAAAAAAAAAAAAAAAAATAATAGAGTTAAGTAACAATAACCCAAGGTACACCCAGACATAAACAGAAGGCAGACAGAAAAAACCCCAATACAGACAGATAGATAGACAGACCCCCAAAAACAGTAGATAGGTAGGTCCAAAACATAGTCACACATTCAATTCAATCTGACATACAAGATGGTAAACAGACAAAAACTAAAAATACCAAAACCTAATAAAAGTTAATATATGACTTTTTAGTATGTATGGGGATTTATTTGGAGACTCACGTGCGTAACCAACTACTAAAGTCTATTTATATGTTGCGATAACAATCGCCAAGTGTTTACCATCCCCCTCTACATGTGACCGCCAATCTACTAGTACATAAAAACGATAATGAAACGAGGGGAACACCTTTCGATTGTGTGGTGTGGGTAGGCACTTCGCACTAGGGAACACTGGGTAACTAATGCCGCTTACGTAACCCCGATCTCGTCTATGAACCCATGAACCCCATTGCAGGGTTTTGGTCCGGATTGGGCATTTACCCTCTGAAAAATAACAACAGCCCACTAACCACTAAAAAAACCACCTACCATCAAATACCAACCATCAAAACATTCAGTATCTCAGTATCTTCTAAAACATCTAGAAGCGTATCTTTGGGGAAATGTACCAGGACCAAAGGGCCAACGACAACGACACACCCCCACCTTGACCCCTCTACACCAAAAACAGTTAAACTTTCTTGACGTATAAGAGATGAAATGTATCAGTTATCTATGGCTCCGCGCCCCCATTCCATCGTCAACCACAAAATTACTAGGATAAGGGTAAACCCCGTCTCTATTGGTAGGTTTAAGATTTTTTTTGTCTGTTGTTGTGTGGCCCTTTATTGAGTAACAGAAAAGTGAACTTGTGTCCCCTGAACCAGCGCTTCCCCACCCCACACCATGACGTAATAACTTGGGTTGATGCCTGCAGCCACGCGCACGACCTGGTCTCCTCGCACAATAGCCCCGCGAGGGGAGCAGTCGGTGCCAGATCCGTAAAAACATTTTTAACCTTGTTTATTTCCGTTATTTATAAACCAATCTATTTCATGAAGATTTGTCAGCTTGGTCCATCCGATGTGTAGAGAGACCGTCCTAGAAGATGACATTAATGCTGGTATGTATTAACCTTCATTCCACCCAAGATTGCCACCAACAAACAACCTCAATCACATTCTTTTTTCCAGCCAAAAATCCCCAAAAAAAAAAAGCCAGTTTTCAAGCCCCAATCTCGAATGATCTAGCGTGATTACGAGGTTGAAAGGGGCCCTTTAACCAGGCAAAACAAAGTCAATACAGGTACAACGATTAGAACATTTTGGTCTCCTTTGGTTCCCCTTCACTCCTGAAGTATCAACTCCTTCGGAAGTAAAGTTACCCGCTGGTGAACCCTTTTTTCTAGTTGAATTCGTGGTCTTTTTTTCCCCTGTTTTTGATTTTTATTTTTTTGGCGGCCTTTTTCCTGGTCTTGGGTTTCCAACCTCTTTTTTTTCTAAAACAAAGTCACCTTACTAACTAACAACTATAGAACTTCAAAAAACTATTCACCAGTTCCCATGACGACATGGCCAATAACCTGAACACTACAACTTCATCCAAATCATCTATCAACGATTCCAATTTAATGGTATCAGAAACTAATCAAACCTCATTTGAGGGTCCTGAGTCAAATGAACGCTCGGGCTCTGCTCCTCCTCAAAAATCTCCTCATCATAATCACACTAATAGCAATACATTTTTCTCATTCAACGAATCATTAAATGAATCTTATCCTGACCTCCCTAAATCCTACCGTCTTTTATCAGTTCTTGGTGAAGGTGCATTTTCTACTGTCTATAAGGCAATAGATACTAATAAAGATGATGCTACGGTAGCTATAAAAGTTATCAGTAAAGATACTCTTTCTGCAAAACAACTCAATAATATTAAAAATGAAATTAATATCATGCAAAAACTGGGTAATCATCCTAATATTTTAAAATTACTTGATTATATTGATACTGATCATCATTGTTTCCTCATTTTAGAGTATTGTAATGGTGGAGAAATCTTTAACAAAATCATTGAATATACTTACTTTTCTGAAGATTTATCTAGACATGTGTTCAAACAATTACTTTCTGCCATTGAATATCTTCATAATCATAATTTTGTTCATCGTGATATTAAACCAGAAAATTTATTATTTAATCAAATTCCTTACTTTCCAAGATCAACTCAAGAATTTAAAGATGCTCTTCGTAAATCTGATGATTCTACCAAGATTGACGAAGGTGCTTTCAAACCAAATTATGGTGGTGGTACTATTGGTGTAATTAAACTTGCTGATTTTGGTTTAGCAAAACAATTACCTGGTGCTTCCTCATCATCTTATGCATTTCATCATACAAATTTAAAGACTCCTTGTGGTACTGCTGGTTACACCGCTCCTGAAGTCATTACTTGTAACACATCTCCAAACGATACTCGTTTAAAGAAGAAATCCTTCCCTAATAAAGTATCAAGAAAAAATTACTACTCTAAAGCAGTAGATATTTGGTCTCTTGGTTGCTTTTTGTATACTATTCTTTGTGGATTTCCTCCTTTTTATGATGATGATCCAAATCAATTAACTATGAAGATTCTTAATGGTGATTTTGAATATCTTACTCCTTGGTGGGATGAAGTCTCTGCTGAAGCTATAGATCTTATTTCTCAAATGATTAATACTGATCCAGAAGCTAGAATTTCTATTGATGAAATCTGGCAACATCCTTGGGTTAAAGCCGGTGAAGATCAAGAAGAAAATTACTTCGGTTCTGAAGAATATCATAAATATGAAGTTAAACCAATGAGTGAGGTTATTAAAGATCAAGAAATTGAACATGTTGAATATGCTGATAATGCTTCAGTTCATAGTTCCTCTTCTCAATCTCCATTATCTTCAACTCCACATTTACTTCATACAGATCATGGAATTCAACCACTTGTATCACCTCGTGCTGAAGCTATTAAGAGAGTATTTGATAATCCTGCAATGACTGGTTCTAGAGCTGCTGTTTCAATTTCAGATATTGATGCTACTGCTGAGTTGGTTTCAAGTAGTGAAGAATTCTCCTCCAAACATAAATCATCAGTGGTTCAATTTATTGAAAATATTGAAGAAAGACCTCATGATGAATATGAAACTAGTGATTCCTTCTCTTCTTCTTCAGATGAACTTTACGTCAAAAAATCAAATAAAATTGATGGTAAATTACCAAGAACTCCAAATCCTACTCAAAAAGATTTGGATAAATTAAATTTCAAAGATGTTTTTAAAATTAGAAAAGATTCTTTTGATGATGAAGAAGAAGAACTTGAAAAAGAAGATAAAATCACTGATCTTGAACAACCAAAGAGAAGAAACTCTTCCAAGTTTAAGATTACTGGTAATTCTTCTCATGATGAAGATGCAGATTTATCATCAACTAATTCTATGAGTGATGATGAACATGAAGACTATCAAACCAGATCATCATCTATTATTTCTGGAATTACCGGTGATTTCAAATTCACTCTTAACTTGAATGATTCCAATTTATTAAGCAGAAGAAGATCTTCTCTTTATAAGAGTAGATCCAATCCACAAAGTTCTCAACCTCAACCACAAACTAACGAAGTTAGTTCTTGAGTGGTTCCAAGTGGGTTTCATTTTATCATTCAAAAAGGAAAGTGATTTATTTATCTCCATTATTTATAATCACTCAACTGAGTTGTTAAATATTTAAACATCTACCTTCATTCTGTTGGAAGATTTGAATTTTAAACTAAATTTAAAATCATCAAACAGTCTGATGAGTAAGATAATCCTGAAAGGATGCATTATTATTTTTATTATGGGTTTATCATTAGATAGGCTGGGTATAGGGGCATGATATTCCGGAATTATTATTGCCATATTTAGTTCAGACTGGTATATTATTAGTATATTTGTGAAACAATGTAGGTAATTACCAATACTTAAATGTAGAACAAAGACGTAACCAAATTTATTTCGAACAAAGTTTCTGTCAATATTATTGATTATTTGCCATAGTTGAGTGAAGGATTAGTTAACATCGTCTTAGCAATAACTCCTTCATTTCTTCCAACACATTACTATACTTCTAGAGATGATAATGTTGAAGATATTTATCATAAATTTCACAGAAATAATGCACATATTTTCAATATTTGGTTTACAATTTTTGGATCAATGAATAAGTTCATTAAATATATACAAATCATTTATTACACTGTACATAGTCCATTCAAGTGATAGATACTTCACCAAAAATGATCAAATTGATGATTTAGTATGATAAAGTAACTCCTTGAAATGACTGTTACTGAATTATTAAGACGATTTCTTTCATAGATAGGTACAATCAGGATAAAGAACCAGTGAAAAATACACTTTTATATATCCACAATCATAACCTAACTGATCGTACTCACTTTATAATTCTATGAGATACGGTTCACCTACTTTCTTTCACTGACCTTGATATCAGCAGATTCTGGAGCTGCTTCTTCTTCTGGTATTAAAGCACCACTACTTTCAAGTAATTCAGCTAATTCACCAGACTTAGACATACTCATTATAATATCACATCCACCAATGAATTCGTTGTTGACGTATAATTGAGGGATGGTTGGCCAGGAACTGTATTCCTTAATACCTTCTCTTAATTCTGGATCTTCCAAAACGTTGTAGGCGGCAAACACTTCTGGATCAACACCTTGTTGACCTAAAACTTGGATGGTGGCTCTGGAAAATCCACATTGTGGGAATTCTGGAGTACCCTTCATGAAGAGCACAACCTTGGAAGAGGCAACAGCCTTGTCAATAGCATCCTTGATTTCGGTAGAAATGAATCTGGCTTGGTTGATCTTGTTGAATCTGGCGACGTTGGCCACAGCCTAAACGGGTTAGTACTTGAACTGGGAAGATATTAGTGTTGACGAGGAGTCACATGGCTTGATCAGCTTCTATAGTCTTCTATGATCTTTCTGATCTAACTGGTCTCTCTATTGTTATTGCCACTATTCATGTCTATTGGTCAACTTTTGCAATATCGGTTAAGGTTCGGATAACTACCGGGTATTTTCCGGACCAAACCGAAACACCAGGAACTGGATCAACTTGGTGACTTCCTCAGGACCCAAACTTCACTACTTACGAATCTGCTGGTGTTAAATAATCCTCTGCTGAACATGATGAAGAGTAACGTTTAATTGTGCTTACTCATCTACAAATTGACTGGAGGAGAGTGGTGCGATCACGTAGGAGGGCACGTGACTATAATAGGTACCAATCTTTCAATAACCCCAACAAGAACATAAAGTAGAGAAAGTTAATGGTGATAATATATTGTTTATCAACTATTTAAGATTAAAAATATTGTAGTGCTTTCTTTTTCGTTTTTTTTCGCTGTTCATTTTGGCTCATTTTTGGTGTCTCTAATCAGTCATTAAACACAACGCTACAATATTATAAATATAACTTAATATAAATAGATATCTAGATATTAGATTACAGATATTTACATTTAAAACGACTAATAAAATTGTTTGAAGCTGGATATATTGCTTTCTATTACTTTTTCACATTTTTCACCTACCTTAAACACTGTGGATTAAATTCTAGTATATACATTAACATCAAACAAAGACTAGAATAAGCCATATTTACAAACCAACGTAACAATAATTACAATGTATATATCTTCACTTAATTCTCTTTCTCCAGCCACATCGCTTATATTCCATTTGTGGTTGTGGTTCTCACTACCCATACTGCACCCACTGTCTGACGCCAATTCCCAGTTTTTGCAACTATAAATGGCTGCGAATTGCAAAAATGGTTTTCACAAATATTACAACACAAACTACGAAACAAACACTTTCCAATGTTCATCTTAAACGCCATTATCCTCGCCAAGCTTGCCCTTTCTCTTTACGTTCCTGAGTCCGGTGAAGACTGGACTCAATTGCGTCCTTGTGAACAAAGTCCTGCTGGTTCTTTTGATTCTGTTCCTTTTGAATTTGGTATCGTCGTCAACCCTTACTTGGTTGATGAAGATGGTGAAACTTACGAACCAGAGCTTCCTCCTCCTGCTAGATCCATCACCACCACTGTAACCACTTCTTTAGTTACCGTTGGTCCAAAGCCAACTCACACTGGTGATGTTGCTGTTCAAATTACTGATGGTCAAGTACAAAGAGTTGGCGGCAAAGATTATGATTATGAGTATGACTATGCCAAGAGACACCTTGGTGAAGATGATTGTGACGATGAAGATGATCTGTATAATGACCATCCTCATGGCTCTTTCGAATCTCCTGTTTACGCTGTTGCTTGTCTGACCGAATCTACTCTTAGAATGACTCTTGAAGATTCTATCTTACGTGATTCTAATGATAGAATTGGTTCTATTGTTGGTGGTCACCAATTCCAATTTGATGGTCCAGTTCCTCAATACGGTGCCATTTATGCTGCTGGATGGTCTATTACCAAGAAAGGTCAACTTGCTTTAGGTGACACCACCAAGTTTTTCCAATGTGCTTCTGGTGATTTCTATAACTTATATGATGAACCTATTGATGTTCATTGTCACCCAGTTAGTTTAGATGTCGTAGAATTGATTCAGTGTTGATCGCTTATTAAATAGTAGCTAATAATCATATAAAACCCTTAACTAAGTCTTTGAAGTGTAGAGAAATATTTACATCATTATTGTATTAATTTATATTTATTATTGGTATTATTCATTCATAAATTATTATCTATTATTATTATTATTATTATCTATCATATCATCATCTATTTACAAAAACAAATTATTAGCTGTTACCATACCCTTATCCCATTGGTACTAACGATTATTCAACTTCACTTTCAAATAAACCATTCCCCATGCAACAATTCTGTATACAACCATACATACAGCAAAGGCCATATAGAATATTGCCAAATTATGATCCATTTTATAGGTATCTAAAACCTTTTCACCAGTTTTGAAATCACAATCACCTCCAGCATTACATCTGAATTTCTGTCCGGCAAATGCTAATTTCCCACAAAGACCTACCACATATTTCATAGGATTAATATAGTTCCAAGCTTGAAAGAATGGTGGCATGTGTAAAGACATGGTACCACCCATAAAAATAGCCAAAACAGTAATATTGGATAAAATATTGGTAGCTAAACCCAAATGATCAAATATACTATTCACAATAATTCCCAATGATTCACCAAGATTGATAGCACCAAAACTAGAGAAAAACATAGTGAAGAACATTCCAGGAGTAGCAGGAAGACCAACAGCAAAGACTACCATAACACTAAAGAATAAACATGGTGCTATTTCCAAAGGTAATTCATTTATCAAATAAGATAAGTTGAATTCTTTCACACCATAAATTCCATCTCTGTATTCTTGATAGAACAAATTTCTTTCAATTGGATAAAGAACAAAATTATTGATTAATCCAACAAAGTAAAGGTTAAGCACTTCCTGAATTAAACCAAGACGATCAGTAACACCTTCTTGTGTATCCTTAAGTCTAGCAAAGAACAATGTATGGACAATAGCGAGGAGAACTGTCTGGAACATCTTAGCAAACAAAATATCAAAAGATCTTAATGAGTTCAACAGCTGTCTCTTGACAATAGTAACAAGAGTCAAGTAGAATGGAGAGCGTTTCTTATGGAACTGATGAGTGTCTAAAGTTCCAGAAATTGGAGGTATAGGATTAATTTGACCCTTTTGCTTCCAAGTCTCGACCAATCCATTAACTCTTTGTTCAGTAGCTTCTTTCTCTTCATCAACACCTCCAGAAATGAGGTCCAAAATATGATTAGTGGCATTTTTACCCTCTGGAAGAACATAATTGATACCAGTGAAATAAGTTTTCATATTAGCATTGGCACCATTGTAAACAACTCTACCACCTCTACCCAAAAGAATAATATTTTGAAAGATATTGACCATATCCTCATTAGGCTGATGAATTGTAAGAATAACAGTAGTTGATTTTGATAACTTTTCCAAAAGCTTTAAAATTGAAAGTGCAGTAGAAGAGTCTAATCCTGAAGTTGGCTCATCCAATAATAAGATTTTAGGATCACTCAATAATTGAATGGCAATTGAAACTCTTCTTTGCTCACCACCAGAAATACCTTTAACAAATTCAGAACCAATTAAAGTATCAGCAGCATCCATAAGACCTACTTTTCTGATTAAAGTATTAACAATCAGGGAGATACGAGGTAATTTTTCTGGAGAAAGTCTTAACTTAGCTTGGAAATATAAAGTTTCTCTGACAGTTAAATTTGCAATTAAAGAATTATCATGTTGACTGACATAAGAAGATATTTTAGACATTTCTTTGGTAGAAATAGGTTGGTTTCCATTAAGAAGAATTTGTCCATTTCCTTTAAAGTTGGTTGATCCAGGTAATCTATGAGAAACATAATTAAGAAATGTAGTTTTACCACTACCAGAAGGTCCCATAATAGCATTCATAGAGTTACCAGCAAATTCAGCAGAAATATTATCAAGTAATAATTTATCTTCACCTTTGAAAAGAGTTCTTTGACGAACTGACAAACTTAAATTCTGAACCACAATATCTAAGCGATTTTCTTGGGATTCTGGGACTGGTGAACCAAGACGAGGAGACAGTATTGGACCGTTTTCTTCCCAACCATCTGAGTTTTCCTTCTTACTCAAATGTTTAGCTGAAGGCTCATTTGAGCTACTAGTTCCTTGAGAAACAGTAAACCGTTTCACCGAGTAATTATTCAGAGGTCTTTCGAGATCCAGCTCGTCATGTAAATTGAATTTCTCATTGAAGTTGTTGGTGTTATTTGGTGATGTCATAACCTGAGAATCGTCACTGACATTTTCATCCTTTTCTTCTTCCTCTTCTTCTTCGTCATCTCCGATTTTATTTTGCTTGGTCTTGGACATTTCCATATCATAGTTTTTGAAGTATAATCCAACTAATGAAATGATGTAGAAACTCACCAACCAGGCACATAAGTACCCAATTGGAGCACCTACCCAATTGACAGGATAACCCAAAACTTCCAATTGATAATTTCCAGTATATTGAACACATTTTTCAGCATCATCAAAAGGACAATCTCCAGTCCAGTTAGAAAACTGATTGGAACTGAGAGCTCCAAATGTGTACCAGAAATAAGCAATATATTTGATCCATCTCACGTATACTGGCATAGTTTTGGCATTAACGAAGAACCCACAAGCACTATTTTGCAACTGATAAAAAATATTCAAGTAGAGGGAAGACATAGCAAAATCAGTACCAACGGCAAAGCAAACCATAGCCATAGCCATTCCCATGAAGGTTGTCAAAACAGTCAAAAGGAAGTATATGAAAAAATGGCCCACTCCTCCACGGAGGCCCCACATAAAGTATGAGATGATTGCAAAAAGAGCACCAACAGGGAAGTCTTCAAGCAACATTTTGCCTAGTCTTCTAGAGAAAACGAATCCAGGAATGGATACATAATTCTCTTTATATTCTCTCATAAAGTTTAAACCATCACTTGCCCATAAACGTTCGATCTCAATGAACATGGGTGCAAAACCAATGATTTCAAGCATAGCATATAAGGAGGAAGAAGTAGATCTAATACCAGCCAAGTCCAGTTTGGGTTTATAGAATAACCAACCACAAGTAACTGCCATGAAGATAGACCCACCATTCAAGGCCAACAATGAGAGTTTGTCACGACAAGTGAGAATAAAGGTTCTCTTGGTTAAAGTAAGAACTTCATGGAAAAACAGGACTTGTTCGCTTTTAGAGAGGAGCACCTTGACATCTTCAAGATTGGTTTCTGGAGCTTCAGATGTGAAAGGAGTAACCAGAGCCCAGTTCTGCACCAATTTATCAATTCTCTGAATACTCAAGTCTTCCTTGGCCCGAGATGAAGTATCTTTGACAGATAAGTCCATGATAAAGTCAATGAAGTTTGAAGACTCTTTATTCACAAAATGGTCGCCCAAAAAGCTAAGACGGTTAAAGTAGCTAGCAGAATCGGCCAAGGTACCATAGTATACTAGTCTACCACCTCTGGTTAAGAGACATATTTTATCAAATAAGTTTGCAATCTCAACTCTTGGTTGATGAATAGATAAGATCACAGTGAGACCAAAGTTGGTGAGCTTCTTTAACACAGTTACCAACTTCAAAGAACTACTGGCATCTAAACCGGTCGTAGGCTCATCTAAGAACAAGAGAGATGGTCTGTTAAGCAACTGAATAGCCAAAGAAAGTCGTCTTTGTTCACCTCCGGACAAATGCACCGTATTGGAAAAGCTGGTGACAGTTTGGTTGCGAAGATGCGAGAGCTCAAGAGTGTCTAAGAGCTGGTTAATTAAGTCAGTCTTTTCGTCAATGGAGATACCCTTAGGGATTCTCAACTCTGCTTGGTACCATAATGTCTCAAACACAGTGAGTCCTGGTAAAAAGATATCAGATTGTAATAAGTACGAGTTTTTGATTCTAGGCAATTCCGCATCGGTGGAATATGCAATAGAACCTTCGAATTTAAGTCCTTTACTATGAGGACCAAGTCTGGATGAAAGGGTATTAAGCAACGTAGTCTTACCACTACCCGAACCACCCACTATGGCCAACATCTCCCCGGTACCAAGGTCAAAGGAGACATCATCGAGGATCCGAGGGAGTCGCAGCTCAAGATCCGTATTAGGACGGTCCACTAGGACACTAAGACTCCGTACCGAGAGTGATACTCTCAGTGAAGGAGTGATCAGTAACACCGAGTCCATACTGAAGTATAAAGGACCAAAGTGTAATTGGTTAAGTTCAAAAAAAGAACAAGCTTTAACCAAGCCAATTGTCTTGTTTTATAAGGATACAAAAGATATTTGGATTTTCAAGAATTGCAAATCCAGGGACCTTTTATTTTTTTTCCACCTAAAATGTACTTTTCTTATTATTGCTAGCACTGGTTAGAATTATGATTAAGACTAGGCTAGGCTTTAATAGTGGCTTTTGAATTGATAAAGTGTATTGAAGGTCAAGCCGTGAAATTTACATTCTATATATACATATATATACATATATATACAAATGTAATCTAAGCAATGGAAGGCTAGGCTCGGAAGCGCAATATGGCGTATGTAATAATAGAAGCATGGGTAGTAGTAATGGTGGTAGAGGCTTTAAGTTAGCTGAGTCAGAAAATCCAGTAGGTGAGTCTCATGGACATCTAGATGCAGCAATTCCAAGCGGAAACGACCAAAGCCCATTAGTGTAGTATAAAGCAGGGTAGTGCTCGTTCCGGCCAGTTTACGCCCGATTAGGACGGTGGATCCGATCCATGGGGTTAACGGTTTTTACGATTCGTGACTTTTTTCTTACCCTTTCACACCCAAAGAGCCAGGTACGGCATATGCCAAGATTGAGGTCAATTGCGCTTACTTAATATGACTATGTCTTTTATGTCTATTAGGAATGATTTACCGAAAGAGTGCGAGAGTGCGGTTCCGGAACGGCGGAACTAAAGGGAAACGAGAGAGAATGCTAAAAACAGACCAAACCCTCCAAACGGCGGAACGAACCAAACGAACCAAACGACGGTACGAACCAAACGAGCTGGAGAGGAGGTCCAGAGGGTTCAATTGAACCTGTAGAGTTTCACCAAGGCTTTATATTGCGTATTTAGTGATACTCGTCTGAAAAATAAAAATAGTATAGTATCAAAGCTAATTTTAGCACCATTACCACTAACACCGCTAGGTAAAGAAAAATAAAATATAGGTTAAGTGGTTTAAACCAAAAATTAGTGACTAAAAGCCAATATTTTAATTTAGGCTAGAGTATGACCATCATAGTACGAATAGAGTTTGCAGCTCAAGTAATGACCTCAGTCCACCAGCAATCTAGGTCCTGGAGGTGAATCAGCACGTGAAGTGTGTGTACCTATGAGTAAGTGTGTGGATACATACCATTAGTCAATTAAGGTTGCAAACCGTTTATTATGCTTATACGACAGCGATGGTGGTAAAATGTGATGACAGTAAACGAGACATGAATCGTAAACACTTTCCAAGATGAGTGAATTGCGCTTTTTGGTTATGTACGCTCTATAAAACTCACTCCTTTTAAGTGTGAAATCCGTGCGTATAGGAATAACGATGACGAACAAGAAAAAGAAGCCTCAAGCATATATCCACAGGGTGGTGCTTTTTTCCAGGGGAAGCCCCTATAACCTTGCTAAACCCGTTATTATTGCTGCAATAACCGGGGGAGTCAAAATAATAAAAATTAAAGAAAAATCACAAGTCAAGGATTTTTCTAACCTTGTTATTGTTGTTAATGTTAGCATCGTAGTCCACACTAAAGATACTGATGGTGGTTTCACACTCGTTCTTAATGTAGATATCGTATTCACCAGGAAGGTCACAATCTCCGATTTCACATGAATTCAGAATATTGTCGTAGTATTGAGTACCCCATTTGAATAATCCAGACTCGTCATCGAAATTAATATTTTGCATGAAGATACCTGAACTCATCATTCTGGTCATACGCCACAGTGGGTTGGAACAATTACGTTGTTGGTTACCGACTTTAGGGAAATTGACATTAATACCAACTCCACTTGGCATTTTGGAGCTACTATCCAAAACTCTGTTAGCAAGTTCCACCACTTTCTTGGAGTAGATATTGGCAGGGTTGGCCTTATCAGTATTTAAAGTGTCCTTGTAGAAACTGTTGTTGAAATCACTACCACTGAAACTAATACCTGGAATACCACGATAAATACCAGTGTAGACAGCACCCATAGTACCACTAGCAGTATAGAAACCAGGAGTCAAGTTAGGACCTTCATTAGGTCCTCCAACAACCAAATCAATACTAACATTGGAGAAGTACTTTGGGATAACGTAATCTAATGCAAATGCAACACAGGATGATGGAGTACCATTGAAGTACCAGATATTCTTATCGTTGTCTTCATGGCCCCAAGAAGGATCGCCCTTTTTGATGTAACCGAACTCACCATCGGAGTTCAAGGTCTTAGCGTCTGGAAGGTTGAAAGTACCTGAGAAACCAGAACGTTGAGACACTGGAGCCACCAAAATGACTTGGTGACCAGCCTTCTTCAAGTCTCTATAGGCAGCTCTGATATTGGTGGATGCGAAAGAATCATCATTGGTGAGAAGAATAGTTTTTGCAACTGCAACCGCGAGCAAGAAGAAATGAAGCAACATGCGAGGAATCATCTTGAAAGCCCACTATTAGTGATATTTGATGAATAATCTGGGGGGTAAGTGATTGGAAAGGGAAAACTTTTGATTATAAATATATCTGTTGATTGTGTATAATTACACCCGTAGATGTGTTATATAAGTAGTCTGGAAAATTGCACTCGACGTACCGTGTTGCAAGCAGATTGGCTATTGTTTCTCGCTATTGTTCTGCGCGATGACTTACCACTCACAACCACTACACAAACCAATAGTTCCCGGGTAAAACAGATTATAGGGCTCAACAATAGGCCGTTTAGATACCTGATTGTTGGTGAAACCTCCCTCTTACCTCTACTTGTGATATTGTGGAGTCTCCAACTACTGTGGTGACACGAAACAGGGTGTAGGGTCAATGAATATGGGTAGTACAGAGAGAACAGAAAATGTTGCACCCACCATCACTGGGTGCACCTCTCGCTATAATCGCGGTACCAGTCGTACGAGCTACTGCGAAAATCTTTTAGACAACCAGCCAATTTCAACCGCAAGTCTTTCACTGCAATCTGCTCCAATTGACTCCAATTGGCTCCAATTCTCTTCCATCACTGCTGGCGCATGTTCTGTAGATGTGAGCGAAGGCGAAACCACGACTTGCCGAAGGTAATGTAGGTAAACAGTTTAGACGAGATCATAGGGAATGGTAAACACCGATCTACAACCAAAACAAAAGAACATCAACGAACGTAAGCGGCAGACCCTGCCGAAGTAAACGAACCCAAAAAGTCCCATACTTGAAGGTTTTGGTGGTTTCAACAACTCCATTGGAATCTACTAGCAAATTGCTGCTCTTCTTCTTCTCATCGGTGTTATACATGTCTCACTAGTCCCGAGGATCTGTCGCATCTGGCACCCACTCATAACCAGCCTCTCTTGGGCAGTAAAGCCAGGGCCATCGCTGCTATGGTTGAGATATTTCAGATTTTCCAGGGGGGTGGGCATGTTTCAAGCATTGTTGGCGGGTTTAGCCATTCGGTAAGCTCTAAATGGCCACTTATGTCCGTTATAGGTAATTAACAGTTGCAAATGCCTTCCAATCTAAACTCCATAAACCTACAAAATAGGATATTCAGGTGTTGCACCTCCTGTGTACTGCCAGACAACCGTTTTCAGCCAACAATGCAGATCCTTAAGTATGGCTAGCGAGCACTATGTTTAATTTGGGTACGAGTTGGGTTGCAGGTCTACAAAAATACAGCTCTGTTCCGGTGCTTAAATGTTGGGATATCCCTTGTATATTAGTATAAATAGTTGATCATAAATCGTAATCCTGATCGTTGGAACGGACAAGAACTGTGCTGGGGTTTGTATGGTATGGAACAGCTAGTACTAGCTTTTCTTTTTTGATTTGGTTCTTAGATAATCTCGGATAATAAAATTATTTCGGAGTGAAAAATTCCCCAATAATTTCGCTTATCAGGTTGGTTCAGTGGGGAAATTTGTTGGATGGCTTTAAAGATTAGGTATGAAATTGTATTGTAATTCTGAAACAACCAGAATACCGCAACTTTATGCTTCTGCCAGCTTTAAAAAATTAAGATAAAGGGTCAAACATGTTCTGGAGTGAAGTTCCCCTGAACAATCTCATTCCCATAGTACTACTTTTACCAAAATCAAATTCTAATCTCAGTCTAACGAATTTTTCATCCAAAGTATTAACTCCATATTTCCAGTTTCTAATGAAAGTCCAGATAACCAAAGAGTAGACCAAACCCATCAACACGTCCAATCGCCAATGATGATCCAAGTAAAGCACGGCCCACCATTGGCCCAATAAATAAACAAAAGATGCAAATTTGAAAGATTTCCAGTCTCCATAATATGTTACAAAAAAGAATATTAAGGAAGACATAGACGCATGAACTGAAGGTAAAGTTGCAAATTTATGAGGAGAAACATAATGAACAGCTTTATGAATAGTTCCTCCAAATTTCAAATCCTGTCTAACAATACCATCTGTATATAACATACTGTAGTCAGGATCTTTATTTTCTCCGTATAATTGTAAAAACATGGGAGATGCTCCAGGTAATGCCAAATGTGTAAGTGATACTAAAATATTTTGAAGTCCTAAAGCTATAGTGAATAATTTAAGGGCTCCTGGGGTATGAAATAAATAAAGCCAAAGACCAACAAATGGTGGAACTGCAAATTGAAGCGCCACATAAAAGATCCAGGCAATGAGATTTTTAGGTTTGGAAATAGGTGTTTTGAATAAAAACACAATATTGATAACAAACCATGATGATGCTAGAAGAATGGGACCTGCCAATGTCCAAGCGTTATAAGGGCGATAATCAGGATACTCATTTAAATGTTGAATAAGTTTATCATTATCCAAATTATTCAATGTGAATTTTTCATCCCGATGTTCTTCAAATGAAGTTGGATTTGAAGATGAAGAAGGTGATTCCAAGGTATCAAGTTCTATACTGGTAGAAGGAGAAGCGTCAATTTCAGCTCTCGGTATATTAGCAAATCCTTTAACATAAATAAGCCAACTTCCGGTTAAAACACAGAATAAACATGATATACATCCAAGTAGATCACTTTGAGTATTGAATAAATAGTTATCTAATCTTCGTAAGATTTTGGTGAAAATGATCCGAGATCTCGGTATATGGTCAATTAGAACAACTAATATGAGCCAAGCTATTAAATAGGCCAAATTAAATACCAACTTGGTAAGAAAGATATGAGGAGGTCTACCATTAAGGATAGCGCTTTTAAAGTTCTTGGTGATGACCTTGAACCATGTCATTTCAGACAGACAGAATGGCACCGGGGTTGTTAATATTAAGTAACAAACTAGCTTGTGATGTCTAGCCCGCCGCTAAGAGATGCGGTGGTTGTTGAACTGGGGGAGAAGGTGTATATCCAATGACAAAAAGGGCCTGGTACAATTGGGGGAGGGATCAGCTAGTGTTGATTGTTTTTAGTGCGAGACAAGGTAAACCCCACCGCCCACACCGTAGTGTAGTACCCTGTTTTTTGGTGTTTGTGTAGTGTGTAGTACTGAGGTTTAGCGAGAAAATGTCAGTAATACGTGTAATAAACGCGGTACCAAAATAGCGAGAACTCCGCTAAAAAACAAAACACTCACTGAGATTTTGACGTTTTGTGAAAACACTAGTCAATCCCACCAACACCACAGTAGATCCCAATTACGCCTAGACAGTGTGGTGTGGAGTGGCGTGGTGTGTGTAACTGAACCGTACAATGTTAGTCGAAACAAGACTAGCGGACCTAATTACCCTTCCGAGTCACCCGCTACAATTGCTGATTCAGGGTGATTCCCTACAGTTGGAGGCTCTGACATGTCATTGTCTATTTGGGGCCAAAAGAGACCGGGAGACGTTTATAGAGCACTTGGTGAGAACAGAAGACTTGGTGATCATCCAGTGCGGACGATCCACAGGTCGGAGCACCAGCGAGACCAATTCCGCCGCTAAGAACCATCTTGGTACCTCTACTGACTCTACGTCCCAGCCTAGGGAACCAAAGGTGGTGACTGTGTCTAGATTTGCTGATTTGATCGATATATTGGACCAGATACTTGGTGCTAAGATATTTCCCAATACTGTGCTAAAGACCCTTGTAATTGACCTGTTGTCGGTATTTTACTGGGAGTTAAAGGTGGTCAGTCGGTCCAACTACAAACAATTTGGGCTTGATGAATATGTTAGTGTTCCACATTATTACAGTATACTAAATAGTAGGATAGAGAAATTGGTAGCCACTTTTAGGTGTAATGTGGTTGTTACGTCTTACGATATAAATGTGGACAAAGGGTACAATTCTGGGTTTAAGCCCGTGGTATATGACGGAGGAATTGGCACTTTAACCTATTTACCCAGTGCCTACTTAAAGAGGTTTAATTATGTGGTCCATATGGGGCAAAGACTTATAATTAATAATAATGAACCAGACAAAAATAATGAAACTAACGATAAAGAAAATTAATAAGGAAAAGAATAACAAGATAAATGCTCTAACTAATAATTAATAGAGCTTTACTTTTTATTCTATAGATTTGGTGGTATTGGTCAATGGTATGAAAGAATGTGTGTTTTTGTCTCTGTTCTGGTTTGTATAGCCAGCATACTGGTGATACAAACTAAAGCAAGGATACGCTTAAATTTAAAGAAGTTGATTCTTTAACAATTAACAAGACAGATCAAGTCAATTATAATAATAATAAAATTGGTCCCAAGAATTGGCAAATAATATTGGGCCTTTTTGCCTTTTCACAATTATGATTTACGAAATATATAAACTAATTCAGAATATTCAATTGTCTATAAATACACAGTAGTACTCGTATTGACTCAGTTGCAAACTATTATTCACTATTTTTGTTGGTATTGAATCACTTATTTCTCACTCACTTATATACGATGATACCACATGTATACAACCCAATAGTCACACAGACCAGTATCTACGCCACTAGAGGCTCTTTCTTCAATCTCCAGTCCTTTTTCCTAATCCCCATAAACTTTCTATTCTCATTTCCATCTCCTACAGTCAATTTTTCACTTCTTCTACATAGTGGCAAGCACTAATCTACAATAATCGAAATCACACACTATACTCCACAGTCTTCAGCTAAAACAGTTGGTACTGTTCCAACTTTAAGTATAGTTTATGTATGGCCCGATTAGCATCATTGGTATTTTTGTTTTCGTTCTAATGATCATTTATTATCCACTTGTGGACATCCATATACGGACTATTTTATTCCTTTGTTGATTTATGATATGAAAGGATTATGCATGATTAATAACCAGGACAAACCTCATCAACTAAATGTAAAAAATTTGGGTTGATTGAATAAGAAAAGTTTTCTTACATAACAGTCAAATCACCAAACTTTTCCTTGTAACCTGGAACTTCCCACTTACCGTTCTTAACCATGTAAGTAACCTTTTCATCCAAATCTGGTCTAGCCTTGGCAACATCTTCAACGGTCAATTGGTCGAATGGTCTGGCACCTTCAATATCCTTTAAGGTGGCTTCTAACTTGGTGATTTCTTCAGAAACAGATTGTTCAGTCAACTTGGCGTTTTCAACAGCCTTTTGTTCAAACATTTCAATGCTCTTCAAGTTCTTGGAAACATCGTAGGTGGCTGGGGTGAATCCAGCAACAGCCTTTTCAACTTCACTGATAACCTTGGCGTTCTTCAAGATTCCTCTGTAGTGTTCAAAATCAACTTCAGTACTTTGTTCCTTTAAAGCCAAGTTTTGCTTCTTAGCTTCATCGTATCTCTTCTTGAAAGCAGTCAATGAGGATGCAGTGGATCCGGTCAAACCCAAAGAGGAAATGACCTTGGCCCAGTTCAACTTGGTGGTGGCACTCTTGGCAACAGAAGACATTGTTCAATTGATTAGTGTTGGATTTGGTTTGATTGAGTGTTGAATTTTTACATTCCTAGGCCGGTTCGTACGAAAAACCCATTGGCCAATGAGGTCGCGCAGCGAGCGCGGAGCGGGTAGGGCACGACCCTAGTGGCTATATAGTATAATACAACAAAGTAATTGTAAGTGTGCTAGTAGTGGTAGAGTTATAGAGGTAGTTTATGGTGCTTTGTTTAGTGGTCACTAGTTGTAAGTCGGGGGTATTTTTTTCTGGTTTTTAATTTTTTTTTTGGATTTTATTGCCATGTTTCTCATACCTGTAATTCTATTGGTTTACACTAATTATACTGAAAGACAAGACAATTGGCCCGAAATACTATAATTGGTTGTTTTATTAGTATCGGAAAATGTTCACTGTATCCATTTCAGTCATTCTCGCCAAGTTTTTCACTGTTAATGTGATTTGTGTACTGGTTGTAGCTGATTGTTGGGAATGATTTGTTGTTGATTACGTAATCGACAAATATAAGGTAAGATTAAGAGTTCCAAAAAGAAACTGAATTTGCCTCTTAAGATGACTTTAAATAGCCTAAGTTGGTATTTATTGTTCCATATCTATTATTTTGGGCTGAAAGTCACTTTTATTAACGTTTTTACACGTCAAATACAGCTACAGTACTGAAAAAAGTGAAAACTTTAGTAACTGAAAGACACAAAATATCCAAATCTGCATATATTTGGCTCTTATTTTCATACTCGAACAACTGACATATTTTCACTCATTTTGACCCTATATCAAGAGCTAATGTTGGTTATTAGTGCTATTAGTATGTGTTCATCACGTGACTTTGCACGGCTACCATATACTAATCATTTATACGGCCAATCCAGACCCCTTTCGTTCCCTTCTTCCAACCATAACCTACTACCACTCACCCCTTAGTCCACTTCACTCTTATCCCCCTACCGGCCTCTCCGACCCCCTCCGAACGGTCTAGATCAACTGTGTTTATGTCACGTGACCACGCCTACCATTTCCAGACCTCAATCGATCCATCCACATTACAACACCTATCCGTTCAGGCACCATCCACAACCTAATTCATTCGTGATGCCTCCTCAAATGAAAGGGTTGACCCAGTTCATCCTTGATCTCAGAAATTCCAAGGATCTTCAGGAAGAAAATAAACGAATCAACTTAGAAATCAACAATATTCACTCCAAATTCAATACTAATCTTAATGGATATCAGAAAAAGAAGTACATTTGCAAACTTATATATATCTATTTATTGGGATATACCGACACAGCAGACTTTGGAGTCAAAGAGGCATATCAGTTGTTGAGTTCGCCTCATTATTCGGAGAAACAGTTGGGATACTTTGCCATTTCTATTCTTAGCGGCTATGATAAACATAAGTATTCATCTAAAAAGGAGTTTTTAAATTCATTAATGGAGTCAATCCACCGTGATCTTATTCGAGACTTGGGTTCTAATGATGAAGATATCAATTGTTTGGCCATTCATTTCATTGCATCCAACTTTAACTTGAATGATACTAATCAAAGGCTTAGTTCTGTTACTATCGAAGAACTGGATGAGTCTGCCCCTCAATGGTTGGAATTGATCGATATTATCTACTCCTATTGTACTTCACCTATGAAAAACAGTCTTATTAAGAAGAAATCAGCCATTACTCTTTTAACTTTACTTAAATTGTATCCTAATGTTATTATAGCTAATAACAATTGGATTCCAAGACTCTTACAGTTGATAGATAGTAATGATTTCGGGGTATTGATTTCCAGTATTCCTTTGATCCAATTTTGCATGAACTTCAAACCTCAGATCGTCAAATCCATTATTCCTCTGGTTTCAACCAGATTGGTATCTTTGGTAATTGAAGAACAGTGTCCTCCATCTGATTTCTACTATAACATCCCAGCCCCTTGGCTTACAGTCAAACTACTTCAATTAGTGGAAAACTTCTTTCTTCTTGACTCAGCCAATGGTGAACCTGCATTGTCTATAAGTGAAATTGATGAACAAACACTTACCAACTTAAGAAAAGTCATTGCCAAATCTATTCAAAATGCATCACAACCAATAAAGGGTTTACCCAACAGAAACTCTCAAAGTTCAATTCTTTTCCAGGCTGTTTCACTTGCCGTGTTCCTTAATGCATCCATTGATGCTATTAATGGGGCCATAAATGCATTGATGATGTTACTTGACTCTCAAGAAACAAATACAAGATATCTTTCTTTGGATGCCCTTATCAAATTAACTGCTAGACTGAACTCCAACTATTTATCATCCATGAACTTCAATAAGTTTGATGAAAATTTACCTAAAATCTTCAACTTATTGTATGATAAAGATATCTCTGTCAAAAGAAAATCTTTGGATTTGATCTACACCATCTGTAACTCAGATACTTATAGCATTATTATCAGTCAATTGTTGGATTTCTTCCCATTCGCTGATTTTTCATTAAAATCAGATTTGGCCATCAAATTGGCCATTTTGGCAGAAAGATTCGCTACCGACTCTACCTGGTACGTTACCACCATGCTTAGATTACTTTCAATCGGTGGTGGTTCCAACTCAAACGGTGTGGGTTATATCAGTAATGAAGTCTGGGAAAGAATTGTCCAGATTGTGGTCAACAATGAAGATTTACAACAAAAAACTTGTAAATTAGTGATAAATTTATTAAGAGCTCCTGCTACTCCTTCAAATACTAAGGGAAGACCTATTCCTGCTATTGGTCTTTCAGAAAACTTGGTTAAAGTGGCCTCTTTTGTATTGGGAGAATACGGTACTACTGTCAAAGATATTCCTGAATATTCACCAGAATCTCAATTCAAGCTTCTTTATGAATCATACTTTAAAGTATCACTTCTCACTCGTGCTATGCTTTTGAGTACATTTATGAAATTCCTGTTCACATTCAGTGACGAGCCATTTGTTCCAGATATTGTTGATTTATTCGAAATCGAATCACAATCCATTGATTTGGAAATTCAAACAAGATCTTCAGAATATTTGAGATTAGTTACTTCTCAATCAGAAAATAAATTATCAAGTCAAATCATTAAGCTGTTCCCAGCATTTGTGAGAACTGAAAGTCCATTGATGAATAGAATTGGTAGTATTAACCATATTGTGGGCAGAAATAGATCCAGCTCGCTTATTGCAGCACAAAATATTGGAGGACAGAAGACAAAGAACTCCATTTCTAGATCTTCTCTTGCATTACCTATTCAAGAAGACGACCAAACTGAAGAAAATCCATTTGAAGAACGTGCAACTGTACTCACTCCTAACTGGTACAGTGGATACCATAGAATGTTACATTACGATGCTGGTATTTTCTTTGAAAACCAGCTTGTTAAGCTTACTTATAGAGTTATTAAGGAAAAGAACAATATTACTATCAAATTTGTTGTCATCAATAACTCAGCAAAGAGTGCTGGAACAGATATTACTGGTTTCACAGTATTGAATTTGGAAAGTTTTGCAGGTAAGGAAGATCCTAGCTACATTCTTAACCTTAAACAGCTTCCAGAATCTACTATTCATGACAAGACATCACTTGAAATTGATGTGAAAATAAGAGATATTGTATCAAATGACAAGAGTCCTATTTTAACAATTAAATTCATGGCAGGAGGATCATTCAACCAATTGAATCTTAAGTTCCCTGTGCTGCTTTTGAAAACATTAACTTCAACCGGATTGAATAATATTGAAGATTTCAAAAAGAGATGGTTACAAATTGGTGAACTTTTAGGTTCTGAAGGTGAACATGTTGCCAAGGTAGAAATGAGTCACAGACATAACTCTTCTAACATTGTCCGTTTGATTTCTAGGTTAGGATTCTCGGTAGTTCATGCTACTCCAGATAACTTAGAAACAGGAATTTTAGTAATGGGTGGAGGTATTTTGTATACCCAAAAATCCAATTATGGATTATTAGCCACCATTAAGAGTGTAGATAATGTGGGTAAACATTTTGAAATTGTGGTAAGATGTACAGGAGGTGGAATAGCAGAGATTATAGCTATGAGTTTGAAGGAGATTTTTGAGTGAAATTTTCATGATAACGATAAAGATATTATAGATCAAGCAAAAACAAAAAAAATATTCGTATATGATTTCGGTTACACATTAAATTAAATCATCAGACCACCAAGTGTGGAGAATCTGGACCCTTATGGTACACCTAACTCTACAAAGCATTTATCTGGAATTCTAGATCAATATTTCACAAGCTATATTTTTTTCTTCATTATAATTCACTTTTTTCTTAGTGGATCAGTGGATCTAATTCTTTCCTTTTATGACACTAGTAATAAGAAAATTACTAGATATACAATAACGGTATAGATTTTATTTAACAAAATAGACATTAAATTAGGAGATTTTGCAATCCACAAACGATAAACGTAGTTCCAACCCTGGTTATATCAGTAGATCCTCGGTATGTTTCAGTATTTATACTGATTGTAGAGATTATTGGATCAATTATAAATTCCACGCGTTGAACATTACATGGTTACTATAAAATAATTGAAAATTATTTGAACATAATGCCGTTATAATCAGATGGTGATGGTGGCCGACTCGCTAGATTAGAAAAAAAAAGTCTTAGCTAACCAACGGACTTAGCTATATCCGGTAATTTTTACGTAATTTTTAATTATTCCAAGCCCTTGATCACTATACTAGTAGTAATACTCCAATACAGCTTTAGCACTACTATGATAATTCTCCGCAGTATAGTCTAGAACCATAAAAGGATCGGAACACTAAAAAAAGCCTAAAACACCCGAAGGCACCCGAAGGCACCCAAAAAGAGTTGGAGAATTTACTATGTTTGGTTACATTAACTTCGTTGGTCAATTATGTCAAAAAGGAAAAACCATAAAAGCAAATCAAGCAATGACACCTGTGACTTTTGCATTGACTAAGTTCGGTAAACAAAGCAAGCAAGGACCAACGCTACTAAATAGCGGAGTAAGCAAAAGTGAAAAATTAGAACCCCACATTCCACTTATACTAGTTGATCGGCGAACCATAGCCTTAGCATAAACCTAAGCATAAGCCTTAAAGTTCACAAGCATAAAAGAAGTCGGAAACTAATCGTTGGATTACTTATTTTGGTAATTAATCGAGTCGCACCTCAAGTAATGTCAGATCAAACACAAAGTTGCGTCCCATCGCCCTATACAGTGGGAAACACCCGGATATTTTCCGACCCACACAGTAGAACAGAAACAAAAGCTTAGGAGAATTTCACTCATTACTATGGAAATACCAGCAATCACCTCCTTACACACATCCCACGGTCTAGATCGAGAGTGGTGAAATGGCCTCATATTATTGATGCCATCTACACTTCTTGAAAAAGATCACGTGTCTCGCTTAGTCTCGAGAAACTAGCCTAATCAAGTATCATCAAGGCTCGCAAATACAGTATCAACACATTTAGACTTTTGGTAGCAATGGTCCGAGAGTAGTGACCAACATGGTCAGCTTGAGCCACCTTAGTACAATACCTCCTCTGGTGGCATCTAGACCCCAGTGTTGATTTTTATCCTGATCTTTCAGGTATGGATAAGATCCATGTCCATTACTATGCCTAATTAGGAAATGAACGACTTCCCAATTAGGAAATGGACTTCTTTAGGAAATGACTTTCTCGAGCATATTTGCAGCTTCCGTTTATCGCCTATTTAGGTGTGGACAACATATATATACCAGGATTCCAGTCTAATTCCATCCTAGTTTCTTCAACTTCTCAACTTCCAACCCAACCTTCCCTATCCTTTCAAGAAGTCCCACCTTCCTTTTTTGTCATGGTGAAGAAATTGTCCATGGCTGCTTTCGCAGCCATTTCACTTGTTGCAACTGTAAACGCAGCTCCAGCTCCTCAGGTAGTCACCGTATACCAAACTGCCACTGATGTCGTTAACGACGATGGTTCTATCTGGAAAGAACTTTTTGGTGATGACGATGAAGCAAGTACTGCTGTCGCTGCCGTGGCTGCTGCTCCTTCTTCTGCTCCAGCAGCTGCTCCAGCCCCAGCTCCAATCCCATCTGAATCCAGTTCTCCTATTGATATCGATGGTTCCGGTTCCACCTTGGACCTGTTCCTTACCAGTAACTTGAGTAAGTGGCTTTCATTCTTTGGAATTGGTTCCAAGGGTGGCTCTTCTGCCACTTCTAATGCTGGTTCTTCTGCTGCCCCAGCTCCACAACCATCTTCCACTCAAGCCCAAAACCCATTATACCAACCATCCACCACCAATGCCCCACAAGGTAACCCTAACCCACAATCTACCTATGTTCCAAACACCCCAACTACTTCTACCACTCTGTCTGGTGGTTCTGGTGGTTCTCAACCAAGTGGTCAATTCGCCCAAGATATCTTGGATGCCCACAACGAATACAGAGCTCAACACGGTGTTGCTGCTTTGACTTGGAATGAAGAAGCCTACCAATACGCCCAAAACAACGCTGATAACTACGATTGTTCTGGTGTTTTGACCCATACCCATGGTCAATTCGGTGAAAATCTTGCCGCTGGTTTCAAGGACGGTCCTGCTTCCGTTAAGGCATGGTACGATGAAGGTACTTCCTACAACTACCAAGCTGCCAACAGTTACGACCATTTCACACAAGTGGTGTGGAAGGGGTCTAAGGGTGTTGGTTGTGCCTACAAGGACTGTAGATCTCATAACTGGGGATTGTACGTTGTTTGTGAATACGATCCTCCTGGTAATGTTATTGGTCAAAACAAGGCCAATGTCTTCCCTCAAAATTAAATAGCGTAACCGTGTGACATTCCCTTTTGTTGCTCTGAATTAGCATCAAATATGAGGAAGAGTCCACCAACTACGCATCAACAAAAGTTAACGAAAACCAAGATAAAACTAGATGAAATGCCATATATTTGTTGGTGAGTGACCGCATTCCCTTCTTAGGCATTTTATCAAGATCGTTACCTTTTGAAATTATTTAATTAAAATGTGTTAGAACCGGGATGATCCCTTTAAAAGAAATGGTCAGTGGACAATTTGTTTTGTTGGTCTAGAACCAACCACAATCACACAATCACGCCAGAGTGATTTTTAAACCGGTCGGAGAATTTCCTGACCAGTCACAATGGGTGACAAAACTTCAATTCTATATACCTCTGTACTTTAGTAATACAATTTTTACGTAAAAAATGTAGACGATAAAGAACTATAAGAAAAAAAACTAAGGGAACAGTCCTTATTAAATCAATGGACTTCAACGTATTGAAAGAGTGCAAACAAATAGTGAGTGTGGTAAGTTTGGTAGTCTTGAGTTTTACAATTATTATGCAATTACTCACATAAGCCAGAAACTCTCCATACTAATCGACAACTGTCCACATTGTAATTATATATTACATGTCTTACTTGTTGTCTATAAAGAAATACAAAAGGGTTCTTATTCCAGAGACTTGTTGTTTTTTAATAAGTCCCAGCTTCTCTACTCTAATTAATCTACGGTTTATACTTTTCTTAAATTTTACCAAAAAGCAACAATTAGTGCATTCAAAGATCCCCATAAATCCCCCTTTCACCACCCAATTTTCCCCAAAAAACAAGATTCTCCCAAATACCATCACCTTCCCCTTTCTCTCCATTCCTCTTCATTTATCCGTAATTTTCCCATTTTTATTTCTCCTCTTTCACTCTATGTTAACTATACTATTTCGCAGCCTGCACTCACAAAATCATCGCGTTATCTCAGCCATCTCCATCTCCATCTTACAGTCTCAGTTATCAGTTCAAACCACTCTATTATAGGCTGCAACACCAATACCACTGTTTCATATGAGGTACACCTTTGAGAACGGGCTAAGAAAGGTCGCTCCGTACCATTTTCCCTACCAAACACACGTCAAGCCTCGGTGGATCGGACGTACCATTATCGATATCTATACATCAGAGTTTGGTGAAAAATCGCACATCATAGAACATGATATCTCCACCAAAGTGATCTATGTCTTGAGTAACTACGGGAAGAAAGGGGGGCCAGTGAAGATAGAGGGCCTCGAAGCACTCCGTGATAGAAAGACCGAAAGGTTCGATATGATCTACAATTGCAAGCATGTGCATGAACCTAGTGTTCCAGAAGAAAAGGTCGGAATAGTATTCCAAAATGATGAATTATTGGTGGTGAACAAGCCTTATGGTATTCCTACCCACCCAACTGCCAACTACAATTACAATTCTATCACTGAAATCTGTAAGTACGAACTTCAGTTGCAAAATGTCTGGCCCTGTCATAGACTCGATAAGGTTACTTCTGGAGTGCTTATCATGGGAAAGACCAAGGAAGCAGGAATCAAGTACCTGGGTATTGTCCAGAAGAAAGAAGGTGTCACTAAGGAGTACTTGGCTCGTGTAGAAGGACAATTTCCAGAACATGAAGTCTTGGTGAATTGCCCTATCTTTTCAGTCAACTCTACTGGAGGTTATATCAAGCCATTGAACGCTGAAAAATTACCCACAAACTCCACCACAGTGTTTAAACGATTATTCTATGATAGTTCCACCAACCAGAGTGTGATATTGTGCAAGCCATTGACCGGTAGAATGCACCAGATCCGGATCCATTTAAGAAACATGGGGTTCCCTATCTACAATGACTATATTTATAACCCAATCAAAGAGACCCTTCCAAACCACGAAATCAATATACTAAACGGAGAAATTGAACGTGAATTATACTGCAGAATATCTGACAAGTACCCTGAATTCGGCCAATTCCAAGACCCAGAATTCAAAGTGAAAGAAGACTTTATAGACTTATTTGAATTGACTAACTGGTACACTGACGAGTTATTAAAGGAAAAGGTCACCACATTGAAGAAAATGAGACATGAAATGCTTACAAAACTAAAGGAACAGAATAATGAAGTCTGTGAAGTTTGTATGAGAAGCTTATTTGACACTGATAAGGATATGACAGGGCTGGGTATTTGGCTCCATGCCTGGAAATACTCATATAAGTCCAATGGAAAAGACGAAGGGTTTGAATTCCAAACAGAAGTACCACAATGGGCTCAGCAATAAAAGAAATATGAAGATAATTCATCCACAATAACGACTAACGAATATATTTAAATATTTATTTAACTTAAATAATTGAAGTATAGAATTTACTTGGAAGATATATATATATATAATTGATAAAGCAGAAGAGTCTTACAATAAATATTACTTCTCTTCAAGATTTGTCTCTTTTAAACGAACACTATTTTACTATTAATTCGATATTTACAAGTATATACAAGTTTTATGATTATTGCCTTCTTGGAGGCTTTGGATTCGTAAATCATGACATCATTTTTGGGAATAATTTTTAAACTATCTCATGACAAAAGTCTTCTCAGTTCACTTGGATCTTTGGTTTGGCTTTTGGCGGGGCATATATGGCATCTTTGGATAGTATCCAGGAACTTTCCATTCACCCAAAGTATTAAAAATGTTAACTTTCCTTGCTAAGGCATCGAATTCCCGCTTTAAAGGTCCACTAGACAGGACAACTCCAGCCAATTCTTTCTGGAACTCATCTGATAAGACTTTCTTCACACTTGCATCAAGACTCTTTTGGATTATTTCTCTTTCTTCATCGGTTCCAGGAACCATATTGAACATGAACCTGAAAATTCCAGACACTTTTGGTATGTCTTTAGGTTTTACATGCTTATGCAAAGACTCATATAAGCAGTTCTTGATGAACTTACGGTAAGTAGTCCTTCCAAAGGCAGTGTGAAGGGGCTGAAGATTTTCTCTGAAGTAGTTAAGTGACTTATACTTCCCCTTATATGTATTCAAACTATTTTCCAATGCTTTGTCGTTGAGTTTGTACCCACCACGATTGCTGAAGGTATAGGCTATGTTAGACTTTCTGTACTGTGAAATAGGGTGATCTTTAGGGTAAAACTTCAAGCTAAAATAATTATTACGAAGAACTCGAGGTATAGTCTTATTTACCGAGTTTTTTCGGATGATTTGGTACGCCTCTCCGTCTACACCTTTGATATCGGTGGGCTGTTGTGGAAGTATATCAGTTCTGATATGAGATGGTATAGTTAAGGCCTTAAGATACTGTTTTGAATCGGCAAATTTGGTTGTGTATGATGTGAAGTCCAGTACTGGTGTATGAATGTTATCTGTGGTATCATTTTGCTTCTCTTGTACTGGTTTAGTTGGTGCTATTCTGACTGGTTCGGACTTGTTCTTTTCAGATTTGTTCAAAAACCGGGCCATTGCTGGCGGTACCTCGGTCGTTCCTTCGGTCATTTTGTGGACCCATCGCGCTCTTGGCTGGAACGTGAATCCCCGGCCACAAAAGGTCCGGATCATCATTATTTAAGGTGCAGAAGTGGTGATGTTTAATCTACAGTTTCGCAATGAAGAGATGTGATTGATATTGATGTTGGATCACGTGATCTATAATGAATATGTATTCCTATGGTACAGTCTATAAATTATGTATAGTATGGGCTGAATAATGCTGGAAAATATGGTACATGGGTGATTATGATTTTTGGTGCCAATTAGGTTTGTTTTATTGGTTGATTTGGCTAATTTATGCCTCATTAGGTTGCCACATAGTCACAGTGTTATCTGCGGTTGCAAACGTAAACAACTTTGGATCAAATGCAATTATCTTTGGAATATCACCGTTGGTATTTAAAACCTTGAAAGGCAGTAACTTCTTTGGGTTGCTGTCTTCATCGATTCTGTGCACATCACCATCAGTAGACTTAATATTGTTCAAGTCAAACATCAAAACTTTGGCATTGGAGGTTCCTACCAACACAAACTTACCACAAGGAGTGAAAGTACACGATCCGGTCGCTGGGTACTGGTACTGAACCACATCACTCTTTGCATCCAAGGTAGTCAAAAGCTGACCCAGAAATGCATCTAAAATATAATGTTCGGACCCATTGGTGGATACCAACAAAAGTTTACCGTTATTAGAAAACTCCAATTTGTTCCATGAATAGGTCACTGGGATAGTAGTGGTCAAGAATGGTCCCTTATCGAAGTTACTGACACTGTACAAGCCAATGGTTCCCGAGCTCGAGTTACCCACAGCAAAGATAATTCCTCGAGGATCATATGCTAAAACAGATTCTTGTCCTATATCCAAGTTACCCACTGGACCAGAAGTCTTAAGGTCCCACATCTTCACAGTATAGTCCAAACCAGTACTGATAAAGGTATTTTCCAAAGGATTCACTTCGATAGACGTCACCTGGTCCTTGTGGCCCTTGAAGTACCGTATATACTGGTTATTGGAAAGATCTGAGTACCGCACCGCATGGTCCACTTCCATCTCCTGTCCTGGTGTGGAAGCATGAAGATACTGAAGACCATGATGAGTAAACCTGGCAAGATGAGCTCCGTACTTTTGAGACTTGATATCCTTAGAGTGTGATCCCTTATGGATATCGTACAACTGAATTGACTTGTCTATACCTGCTGATATAAGATACTGTCCAGAGTCATCATAGTCTAACGAGGTTATACTGGCATGTTGATGGTAGTCAAACCGTTTGGTGGGCTTAGAAGTCCCGAGGATCTTGGCCGTGATCCCCACTGTTGAGTGTTCCCGCGACATTACGTAATTTGTATATCTGTCTCTTTGTCTTTCTCTCTCTATCTTTTTTCCCTCCCTTTGGTTGGGTGGTTTTTTGAGGGCCTTGTAGGTTTTGATTTCACTTGGTTAAGTCTCACTTTCACACACACACTTTTATTTTGTTCTCACTAAAACAGTAAGGTGGATTGGCAGCCAAAAGTCGTGCGGGAACCCCCACACAACAATACCCCTATAGCAAGTTGATCACGTATCGGATATTGATAAGCCTAAAAGCACACCGTAATACCCGAATCAACCAATTATCGGTGATTGCATCAATAAATATCTGAGCTGTGATACAGTACCAAATCAATTGACTCAAAATGGCCACTCCTCCTTTTAGAGTAAAGGCTGTGTTTGAGTATAAGTCCGATTACGAGGATGATTTAACCTTTCCTGTGGGGCAAATCATTACTGTGACTGAAGTTGAAGATGAAGAATGGTATTCTGGAGAATACGATGGAAAGAGCGGGATGTTTCCGAGAAATTTCGTTGAAGTCATCAAAGAGCCACCTGCTCCGAGATCACGTCCTGTTAAGCATGAAGCTCCAAAGTCTGAACCTGAATCCACCAAATCCGAGCCAGTGGCTGTTCCAGCTCCAGTTCCAGCTCCAGTAGCTGCTCCTGAAGAAGAAGAAGATGATGATGAAGAGGAACAAGCCCAAGAATCTGATCCAGAACCAGAACATGAGGCCGAACCAACAATCAAATCAGAACCAGTGAAACCAGAGCCGGCTAAGAAAGAATCCACAAAGCCTGTGGCCTCCTCTCCTGAAACAGCAAAACCTCCAATGCCTGTTTTCCCTAACCAAAAGATCAATGATCCTTACAGCATCAAAAAATCATTCTTGGGTACCGGCAAATCATCTTATGTTCCGAAGGTTACTCCAAGAGACTCCTCCAATATTCTCGGCCACGCTCATAACGAAGCTCCAGAAAATGTAGAAGTTGTCAAGGGATCCAGTGGTCCAGTTGAAGAACAAGTTGATGAACCAAAGGTCAGTTTGAAAGAACGTATTGCTCTTTTGCAAAAACGTCAAGAAGAAGAAGCAGAAAGAGAAGCTGCTGCTTTGAAAAAGCAAGAAGAAAGAAAGAAGAAATTGGCTGAAGAAAAGGAAAAGGCAAGATTGAGAAAAGAAGAAGCTGCTGCTACTGCTGCAGCTGCTCCACATGAAGAAGGTGAAGATGAAGTCGATGAAGAAGTCGCTGAAGATGAACCAATTTCAAGAAAATCTCTTGATTCTCAACATTCTGGTGTTTCCCGTAGCCAAAGTATCAGTTCCCGTCATGAAGCTCCTCATCCTCGTCTTGAAAGCTCTCATACTGCTGGTAGTAACAATGAATTTGTAGATGTTCAAGAAGATCCTGCTGAAGATGAAGAGGAAGAAGAAGAACAACCAGAAGAAGAAGCTGAAGCCGAAGAAGATGAAGATGACGAAGAATTGAAGAGAAAGAAATTGGTTGAAAGAATGGCCAAGATCTCCGGTGGTAGAAATATGTTTGGTATGATGGGTATGGCTTCACCATTCGGTGCCCCTGCTCAAAAGGCACCAAAGAAGGCAGTCAAGGCAGAACCAAAACCAGAACCTACTCCTGCTGAAGAAAAGGAAGAAGAAGACGAGGAAGAAGATGAAGGAGAGCCAGAAACAACTCCTGTAGCTAAGGTACCGGTACCTAAAGATATTCCAGGTGCTATTCCTATTCTTCCAATGGGACAACCATTACCAAAAGCTCCTGAAGCCCCAAAGAGAGAAGCTCCTTTGAAAGAAGAATCTTCATCCTTTGCTGAAGATGATGATCCAACTGAATCTGATGGCAGGTTCCCTGAAGCAGGATTTGCTCAAACACACCCTGAAACTGTGAAACCAATGGAACCTCGTACTCCAAAAGTTGATAATTTCGATAGTGGGGCTGAAGATCCAAGAGAAGATAAGGATGACAAAATTGAAATTACTCAACTGCCAATTGAACCGGAAGGTACTGGTTATGATGCAGATGAAGATTTGTCTGACTTAGCAAAGAACACTCCAGTCACAGAGGAACCTCCTGTTATTCATAGAGCTCCCCCACCAGCTCCGCCTACTGAATCTGAAAAGCATGAAAGAGCTCCACCTCCACCACCTCCAACTCATGAAGCAACATCTCCAATTGCTCCACCACCTCATCATCCAGAGTCTCATCCAATTCCAGCAATTCCACCAGCTCCTAAGGATAGAGCTCCACCACCGGTTCCAACTGATATTCCTCACCCTCCATCTCATGATAGAGAAGTTCCACCTCCAGTTCCAGGCTCTTTCGATTCACGCCCACCACCCATCCCTTCAAGTGAACCACCAATTTCAACTTCTACCTTGAAGAGTAATCAACTGACTGGAAGTTCTGGATTCCCAATGCTGCCACCAGATGTTAAGCTTCCACCACCACCTCCAGTTCCTGGTTTTGCTCCACCACCAGCAAGTGAAGAGAATCGTTTCGGAGATGCTGAAGAGCCTGCTGAACGTACTGTCATTGAAGATTATGCATCCTCCTCTGAAGAAGAGGATCAATTCGATGGAACTTTCCCAGCTAGATCTCAAACTCTTCCAGGTGAGTTCCCTCCACCAGTTCCATCATCAGTTCCACCAGTCCCATCCCATGGAAACCCTCCTAAGCGTGCAACTACTGATATCTCTGATTTTGCACCTGCACCAGGTATTGTAAGAACATCTACTGGTGCATCCATTGGATCTAATAAGAGATCATCAATGGACTCTATCTCTAGATCCAGATCTCTTAGAGAAAAGGGTGGTGTTGAACAAAGTCAAGCTGAATTGGCTGTGGCTGATTTGGAATTTGAGCTTGCTAACATTAGCGGTACCTCTAATTGGTGGCTCAAGGGTGATCTTCCAGACTCTCTTGCTGGAAAGATTGGTATTGATTTGATTTACGAAATTGAATCTAATCAAATCAAAAAGAGAGGTAACAGAACTGTCAATTACCGTGATTATTATGTATTATTCTATGATTTATCTCAATTGATCTTTGAATTAGAGTATGAATCTGAAGATCCAAGATCAACAAATCACTTTGTTAGACGTTTCACCAAACCAATTCCGATCATTAGAAAGGATTTGTTAGATAAGTACCACAGAGCTTTCAGTCATCCTATTGTTCAAAAGGCTGCTTCTTATCTTAACAATAGAGTTCATGACCCAATTGTTTCAGTTGTGTTTGACTCATTAGCAGAATCTGCAGATATTGTTAAGCCTATTGGTAATAAATCTTATGGTGTAACTATCTATAAAAATGTTAACAACACCAACGTTGCCAAGATTGATGAAATTAAAGCAGGTGATATTTTATGGATCAAGAATGGTAAATTTGTATCTCAAAAGGGTCTCATTGGTAATAAGTCTACTGTTTTAGGAGGTGGAAACCCACAAGATGCTTATACTGCCATCATCTATGAGTTCGATCCAAAGAAAGAAAAATTCAAGGTAATTGAACTGGATTCTGCCGGTCATGTTAAAAAAGAAAGTTACAAGGTTGGAGATTTGAAGAGTGGAAGAATCAGAGTATTCAGAGTTGTTGGAAAAGGATATGTTGACTGGTAAACTTACTATTCAACTATCGTTATTCGTTAATGTTTCAAAGCAGGTATTAGATTTGATTTTTCTCTAGAGTTTTATTCTTTCCACTTATACAGTATCTACAGTCGTTATATTATACGATACTGTTTTATTCCTACGAATGCTACGTTATATGTTATTATTAAAAATTGTAGAATCACCTAATGTGAAAATTCTTAAACTTTATATTAAGTACTGATAATGTTAGTAGTTCTATATATTGTTTAGTTCGTTTCTTGCAATCACTTAAATATCCTAGACCAGTATAAGGAAACCTCTCACAAGCCAGACCCAAATCCCTAAATATAAACTAGAAAACCTCACTGACAAAATTACTTTACATAAGTAGCAGAAAAAAAACGCTAGGTTAGTAAACACCCATTCTTCCAGTTTTTATTCTTTCTTTAGGTAAGAATGAAAAAAACGGACAAGACAATTGGAAAAAAACAAGAACCCATTTAAGTAAGGAGGAGACATTAAAGAAAATTATTAAGACGGGGACAAAATCAGGATCATTAAAAATATTAACACACAACACAATGAAGTGGTAGGTAGATAAAATTAGAACTCTAGGAATTTAGATATTAAAAAATCGGACAACATGATCAAATTAGAATTAGGACACTAAGGAATTAGGGAGGAAGGGGGGAAGGGAGGAAAAATCATTACTGACATCAAAAAAAAATTAAACTCAGGACATTAAGAATAATTACTGATGGGGAGGGAAAAAGATTAATACCAGGGATAAAAAATCATTAACATGAAAAATTAAGGCTAGGGGGATCATTATAATTGAGGAATCAATTTTTGGCTTTTTTTTTTGTTTCTATTTTACTTTATTTCTTTTTGGGACAAGCGTAGATGTGGATTACTTATTAAGGAGGATCATTAAAACGTGAAGGAGAAATTTTATGTTAGATTTCCAACACGGGGCTCACAAAATCGGGACTTCGTAATCATTATTATGATATTCATTAATCATTACTCGGGAAAAGCTGGATACAACTAGGACGGGTCACAGGGCGCGGCGCAAAACGGGGAAGCTAATGACAATCTGGCGGCACAGAAGCGTAAGAACTGGCACAGAAGCTAATGATTGGCTGCATAAAAGCAAACTATGGTTTATACTCCACTAAGGAACATACGACGGTACAACTGCTGTAACAAAATAACAAAACAGTCTAACAGTACAACGGGGCTGGATCTGGGATACTTACCTGTCGTGGGAGGCTTCTGAGTTAGCTTACGCTGGTCTGGAATAGCTAGATGATTGCATAGGGGAACGAACAAACGGGGCAAAGTGGCCACAACAAAGTGGACACGGCAAAATTGGTGGGGGTGTGAACTCTAAACGTTAGTAGTGTTTGGATAGCAGGGTACGTCCATGGGACATCATCAAAAGGGTACCGTAGCTGACATGTAGCAGCTTAAGAGGTAGTAAAACTAGACGAGTACTAGCAAAAATGGGGGCTGGCGGCTGGGCGGCTACTTATATAGAAGGGGGTATATCACGTGACGTGTGGTGGGGTGGAAGTGCAGTAGGTCATTCAGCAGCCAGCATCTTGCGGTATCTGGTGCGCAACAGATCTAACAATAAGAGAGTGACGGTTGCGAGACGTGACGGCTTTGTGGCCAGGACCACAGCCCACGGGCTAACTAAGAGGAGCGAACAGAGCCATTGATAAACCCGACCATACGGCTGGTGTAGCATTAGACTGGACCCACCAGTGCTAGAAATTGTCAGTGCTAGCCTGTTAGCCTTGGTACGTTGTTTCGGTATCACGGTACAGGTGTGGTTAAGCTTTTAGGCCAGTGGAAGATCTCCGTAGTCGCGGAATTGTTCGCACCCGGATTATCTATACGTGTCTGATACGCGACCCCTAAACAAGAATTAAGCACTAGGACAAGAATTAGCACCACTGAACAGTAGTACTCTAAACTATTAATAGTGTGGAAAACGTACTTTATGTGTTCAGGATTAACTCAATTCTGTACCCCAGGAATTAACCTACAACAATGTACTTATGAGTTACGTGTAGTTCTAGATATTTAGTCACGCAGGCACCGTCATTTTTTAGCACCCAAAGACGTCATCAAGCCTCTTGGCCCTATTCTTCCTTTCTTCTTTCCCCGTATCAGGGTTACTGACACCCGTTTTCGGCCACCCACCCGTCTCACCTGGGCTTGCTGAAATTTGCATCTCTCACCCTCTCTATTAGGCTATTAGGCTCTCTCATCACCCACGTCTGTTGTCCCCCAGTTCGCACCCACCCCGAGGGTCTTGCTACGCCGAATTTCACCTTCTAGCAACTGACACAATAGAGACAGATTATAAATTGACGTTACAATCCCACAAGATCGCACTAGTTGAAGTTTTCATATCAAAATAGATTCGTCAACCGTGTAAATTAATCTAATTGTTCAATTGTTAATTTATATCAATTATAATCATGTCAATTCAGTACCTGAATCCTGATTTTGTCATACTGGTGAAATATCCATATGAGAACGGTAAACCTACTGCTCAAGCCGATGGAGATCTTAAACGTTTATCTGAAACTTTACACGCCAATGGCTTTAGTACTCAAGTTAGACCTGGTGATGATGGCTTATTAGTATTCACCAAACTTGGTCCTAAATTCGAACAATTGGCCCAAGAAGATGTTCTTAAGAACTACGAATTCGGTGTTACTACCAAAGATGATACTGCTGCCGATAGAGCTCGTATCGTGTATCAATATTTGACCATTAAGAGTGAAGCTGGAGGAATTGGTATCACTCCAGGTAAAAATGAATGGAAATTCGTCAATGCCATTGTTCTTGTGAATCCTGATCTTGATAACGAACCTGTTGCCAATAAGGCCAAGACCATCTTCACTGATTCCAAGTTGAACACTAACAAAATCAAAGAACGTTACGGTGTAAGAGTTGCCCTTTACTTTGAATTTGTCAAGTTCTACATCACTTGGTTAATCTTATTGGCCGTTTTCGGGTTTGTTTCCTACTTCAAGGCCAAAAAGACCTTTTCCTTAACCTTTGCCTTTGTCAACTTGATCTGGGGTGTCTTTTTCATCACCTTCTGGAACAGAAAGCAACAATACTTGGTCAACTTCTGGGGTGTTCAAAACTCGCATTTGGTCGAGGAAAACAACTCCAAATTGGCCCTTTTGAACAAGGACTCTCAACCAAAGAGTAACGGTGAAGGTCTTCGTTTTGTTAAACAATTGGCTTTTATCCCAGTGGCTTTAGGTTTTGTTGCCGTCTTGGTCGGTTACCAATTGGCCTGTTTCGTGTTAGAAATCTTCCTTTCTGAAATTTATGATGGTCCTGGTAAGGCTCTCTTGACCTTATTACCAACCATTCTTATCTCTGTATTTGTTCCTATTTTGACTATTGTCTACAACACTGTCACCAGTGCTGTTATTTCTTGGGAAAACCATGATAATGTGTTCTCTCGTAACAATTCCGTGGTTATCAAGACATTCGTTTTGAACTTCTTGACCAGTTACATGCCATTGATCATCACTTCCTTCATCTACTTGCCATTTGCCCACTTGGTTGAAGAACACTTGGGTGATATTAAGACCACCATTTCTTCTAGAGTCAGAGAAGACCGTTTCTACTACAAGTACCTTATTCAATTGAAGAGACAAGAAAACTTCAAGATCAACCAAGGTCGCCTTTCTGCCCAATTCTTCTACTTCATTGTCACCAACTCTGTGATCCAATTGATCCTTAAGTACGTCTTGCCAGTCGTTCTTGGTAAGGTCATTGGTACCGCCAAGGACCATTTATCCAAGGCCAAGAAGCCAGAAACTCAAGACAAGCCTGAAGAAAAGGAATGGTTAGCCAGTGTTCGTAAATCCTTGACCTTACCAGAATACGATGCCAATGATGATTTCAGAGGTATGGTTGTTCAATACGGTTACTTGATCCTCTTTGGTCCAGTCTGGCCAATGGCTCCTTTGGTTGCAATTGTTTTCAACATCTTGACCTTCAAGTTAGATACTTTCAAATTGGCTAGTGGTGCTTACTTCAGACCAACCGTTCAACCAAGAGTTGATTCCATCCATCCATGGGACTACGCTTTGTTCTCTTTGACCTGGTTAGGTTCCATTATCTCCCCAATCATTACTGCTTTCTACCGTCACGGTACTGCTCCTCCAAAGACCTTGGGTCAATTCGCCTTGGACAAGGCCAGTACCCATGTTTCCAGTGCTACTCAATTGATCATTATCTTGTTCATTTCTGAACACGGTTTCTTCGTCTTATACTACACTCTTTGCAAGCTTTCCAACTTATTCAGAAGTCAAGTTGAAATCGATAACGATTTTGTTGATAACGACATCAAGTTGAGACGTGACTACTACTCCGGTAAGGTTAGACACTCTGGTCTTACTAAGGATGGTCAACCATTATCTGGATCCGCCAGTGAAACTGTTGAACAAGCCAGATCTTTCCCAGAACCAGAAACCGAAGTGATTCCTCAAACTACCTCCAACTACTCTACTTCTAGAGATGAAGACTACAGACATTCTCTTGAAGAAAAGACTAGACAATTGAAGGAAAAGCAAGCCGAATTAGATGCTGCCCAAAAGAAGAACATTCAAAGTATCGCAGAACAAGGTGACCGTGTCATCAAGACCAAGGCTCCATCTGGTATCAACACCTACGCTACCATTGACAGTAATCAACATGCTGATTTCGATGATGAAAATGGATTTGTTGATAATGCGAAACAAGCAGCCAAAGACTTTAAGGACGATGCGAGAAATACTGGTGAAGAAGCCAGAGATGACTTGAGACAAAACGCTAAGGAAACTGCAGATGAAATCAGCAGTACTTCCAACAGTGTTAATAGTAAGGTGAGCAGAAAGAGCACTATCAAGAAGTTGTTCAAGAAGAAGTCCTAAGCTTACCAAATACCTATAAACGTACCTACTGTGGACCCGGTAAGTATGAATGAACGTGCCTAAATGGTGAAATAATTAGTGTAGAGAAATGCGTAGCAAGACAAAGAAAGGATCAATAGATCTATCAAGCAGGTGAAAAAGAAGCAGTGTAAGCAGTGTGCAATTGACGTGTAACCTTTCAATTGTGGGGTATATGTCTGTACCAAATTGGTTTACGGTTGACTTTTATTATCTAGTGCCCATGGGCTTTTATTTACCAAACGATAGAGAAGGAGTGGACACAGTACCACCGCCAATTGTATCAGCAATACCAGTATTAATCACCAATATAGCCAAAGCTCATGGTGGTTTCGGTGCCTATCCAATGATGTTTTTTAAGAATTATTTATGATATGTGACCAGTAACACTGTTACGAGTAACCAGATGCTTCAAATGCTCCCAACTATGTTGTATGTCCAATTATTGGCTCAACTAGTTCTTTGGAGGTCTTTGACCAAAGATAGCAGTACCTACTCTGACACTAGAACTACCTTGGTTGATGGCTTGATGGAAATCGTTACTCATACCCATACTCAATTCCAAGTCAGTACCGTACTTTTCATCAAGAGTCTTTTTCACTTCAACCAATTTGGAGAAGTCCTTATTTTCTTCACTGTCAGAAGTAGATTCAGCAAATGAACCAATGGTCATTAAACCCTTGAGCTTAAGAGTCTTGCTCTCTTTTAATAAGTACTCAACAGTATCAATTAACTCTTTATCAGATGCCATAAACCCGGATTTTTGTTCTTCTTCCGAAGTTTTGATTTGTAAATAGATATTGATATCGGAACCTTCCACACTTGAACGACTAGTATCCAACTTCTTACACTTTTTCAAAGTATCTATGGTTTCAACCGCATATAAATGACTAATATCTCTAGCTAAATCTTTAGCCTTACCAGTTTGCATTCCTCCAATAAAATGCCAGTTGATATCTTGGGGTAATTCTTGAGCCTTACCAATGAGTTCTTGAACATAATTTTCACCAAAATGACGAACACCAGCGTCATAAAGGGCCATGATATCAGATGCTGGTTTAAGCTTTGAAACAGCCACTAAACGGACTGGTTTAGTGGTGGAAGTGGCTGATGCTGCTTTATTCACTTGAGCTAAAACTGCTTCATATGCTTCTTTTAATTCGAGCTGACGGGCCTCGGTATACTTTGGGTATGTGGACATGGCTCGGGTAATTGTACGCGAATAGAGGTTCCGAATCATTAACATTGACAATCAACGATCTACACTCCAACGGTTTGGGTGAGAGAGGTGATGACACTGGGGTAGATGACACGTGACGCTCCACTCCGAATCTCGTGACTGTTCACGTGCGACACCATGTCATCTCGTCCATTTGATGTCCATTTTTCACATTACACCACAATGACTGATTCCATTTACAAAGGCGACGATTTCGAGCAAAAAGTCAGAAAACAAGTCGAGTTCTACTTCTCTGACAGTAACTTGCAAACTGACAAGTTTTTATGGAAAATTTACGAAGCCAATGATGGTTGGGTCGAATTGAAGACCATTTTAACCTTTGGTAGAATGAGACAATACCGTCCAGAAGAAAGAGTCATTGCTGCCTTAAAGGAATCTGAACTTTTAACTCTTTCTGCTAATGAAGACATGATCAAAAGAACCCATCCATTGAAAGAATTCAATGAATTAAAGAACATTAGAAAGAGAAATACCGTTCATATTGAAGGTTTCCCAAAGGAAGCTACTCAAGAAGATTTGGAAACTTTCTTCTCCAAGATTGTTGAACATTTACCAAAGGAAAAGGATGTTGGATCTATACGTAGAGTTAAGAGCAGACAAAAGAAGGAATTCTTTGGTGTTGTTGATGTTGAACTTAAGACTCAAGAAGATGCTGAATTTTTATTAAACAACTTAGATCTTAGTTACCCAATCGGTGTTGTCAAGGCTGATGATGAATCTGTTGACAAGAAGGATCTTTTAAAGAAGATGTCCTTATTAACTTTCCAAGAAATGAGAGAAAGTGGTAAGAGATTCGGTGTTAATGAAGTTGGTAAGAGAAGAAACAGTTTCAACGATAACCGTGGTAAGAACAAGAAGAAGGCTACCAAGAAGGAATCCACCGAAGCTATTGCTGAAGTTGCTGAAGGTGAAGCCAAGGCTACTGAAACCACTGAAGGTGAAGCCACCAAGGAAGAAGCCAAGTCCGAAACCACTGAATCTTCTGAAACCCCTGCCACCGAAACCAAGGAAGAAGCCCCTGTTGAAACCAAGGAAGCTGCCGCCACTGAAGCTGCTGAAGCTAACTGAGCTTGTATTACCACACTGTAATTATATCAATACAAATGACTCGTAATATTACATGTAGAAGTGTAAATAGAGTATGATTGAAATGAGAAGCGATTGAAAAATACAGAAATAACACAGATATATATATATATATATATATATATATATATATATATAAGCTATTATTTCAATAATTGGACTGATGATAGCCAAATATACTTAGTAAAGTCTTGTTTAATTAATTGGTGTATAACTGTGTAATAAATATTAACTAGTTATTCGGTTATCACATATTGGAAGAGTATGAAAATATCTGACAGAAAAATCCGGAGCTTCATTCGTGAAATCCTTCTAATGAAATTATAGATAATTAACTATTAAGTTTTAAGAACTGTATTATAAAATTAGTTCTTTCATTTAGTATTCTACTTACATTTAAGAAGCCAGAGGGTATTTAATCATCTTCCTTGAAACAAGTTGTTTTTTTATTCACCACTTTAATTACAGCATTTAGTATTCCATGTGTAATATTATTTGTATAGAGCTCAGACTTTTACTCCAAACTATCTTTCGATTACCTTCTACTTGTTTTTGCACCCAATGTAGCACAGACGAAGCTAGTTTACTTCTAAGTCCCGAAGAAAATGCCAGCTACCCTGTTTCTACTGAGCCTTCTAGATTTCTTTTTCATCTATTAAATAATTTACGGCATGTTCAGCTTACTGTTTACTTCATTTATCTACTAATTCCATTAGATACTGAAAAATGATTCACCTTACTTTTACTTGACTCAAGTAAGAATTATTCCCTTAATTTCTGTTCCAATCATACTGATTTTGGCAGGATGTTTCACCATTAGAATTGTCACTCATTTCTATGTATCCACGTGATTCCACCATTCCATACTTCACATATATCCAGTTCGTAACCCCATTGCTGGATCTCTATATAGTCACGTGTCGCACTATCAACACTATTTACTTCACGTCTAAAATTTACCAAACAGACGCGTCAACCTACCATCATGCCTGTTCAAGACAAAACCAGAAAAGACCTCGAGTCCAAGTTCGGACCGGTCGATACCGAACATGCCGATGTCTGGGAAAAGCTCCTGAAGTTTATGGAAATTTTCAACCTCGATGTGGAAGATCTTTTCATCAATTGGGAAACTTTCAATGTTACCAAAGTTCAAGATGATTTGCCATTAACCGTGGCCAATCTCGATATCTTTCAAGAATATCTTCAATCCACTTTATCCAAGAGCACACCAGCCACCAAGAAGACTCGTGACCAGTCCAGTGCTATGAAAATGAAGCCAATGATGAGAAATGTACCAGCATCAGCATCTAGTCCTACTGTACCAACCACACCAAATGTCAAGAGAAGACGCGTAAATGAACCTTCTTCGGGCCTCAAATCCTCATATGTGTCGTCTCCTGGTGCCTACGATACTGCCAATGAAACTTTCCAGACCAGTTCTCCTATCAAGAAACCAGCACAACCAGAATCAAACACAGTAATTGAAACTTTGAACCCTCATATTGAATCAGGTGAATCAGGTGAAAATGCCGCCAAATTGGCAGGTAATTTTGACCCTACCAAGTTCAAATTCAGAACCATGGCCATGAAATTGTTGGAATCAGGTGACGTTTTAGATGACCAGATCGATTCTTTCGCTCAATTATTCACCGGTACCCAGTTCGGTAACCCATGTATGAGTTCTCAAACCGAAATTCTGTGTGTTGGTAGAATTGTTCCAGATTCTCCATTGGACGATACTTCTCTCAACTACACTCCTAACAAATCCTCCTTATTCTTAGAAACTTCTAGATTCTCTGGTATTGGACAAAGAGTGAGTTTAGATCTCAGTAAATTAAAGGAATTCTCTTTATTCCCAGGTCAAATTGTTGCATTAAAGGGAAGAAACCCTACTGGATCAGCCTTCATAGTGGACGAAATAATTACTCCTCCATCTTTGGGATTGCCAATTACTCCAAAAGAAGAATTAATGGAATATCAAGAACAATTGGCCGGTGCTCAGCTTAAAATCGTGGTTGCATCTGGTCCTTTCACCAACCCTAAAACCTTGGATTATCAACAATTATCCGATTTCACCTCCACCATTAACCTGGAAATCAAGCCAAACGTAGTCATATTACTTGGACCTTTCTTGGATATCAATAACCAAGCAGTTGTTAGTGGTGATATAAATATTCCAGACGAAAAGCAACAGCCTAAAACCTTGGACGATGTGTTCAGAAAAGTCATCACTCCTATTCTTAAAAAGATAGACCCAAAGATCCAGGTTATCCTCATACCCAGCTTGAATGATACTGCTGTCAAGCACTGTTCATATCCACAAGATGCTTTTGATAGAAAGAAATTCGGACTTCCTAAGAATATTAAGGTCTTCCCAAACCCTTCCAGTTTTGCCATAAATGAAGTCTTGATTGGATGTTCTAATTTAGACATTTTTGAAGACTTAAGAGACGTCAACCAAGTTGATACCTCTAACCCTAGCAGTGCTTCTAGCAATAGATTTGAAAGAATCACTAACCATATATTCGAACAAAGAAGATACTATCCATTTTTCCCAGGATCTATTAAGAGATTGGCAATTCAAGACAAGGAAGAATTGGCCCATCTTCAAGGTGGTTCTATCACCAAGGACGTAGTCAACACTACCATTGGTGGCTCATCCTTGGAAGTCCCATACCTTGGTCTTACTGAATTGGGTGATTCTTTACCAGATATCTTGATCTCTCCATCTAAGTTGAAATCCTTTGTGAAAGTCATTAAAGGTGTGGTGGTGATTAATCCAGGATACTTCTCCAGAGGTACCCAAGGAACCTATGGGGTTTTCACCATAAACCCACCAAACCCAGAAGACTCTGATAATGTGGAACCAGTGGAAGAAGGTCTGGATAACTACTACCATAATGTGTTCAAGAGAGCCAGAGTTGATATAGTTAAGAGTTGATCAAAGTGACTGAAAAATTAAACGAGTTGTAATGATACCAATTTAATGGGGATTAATCTTAGCTTAATAGTGTACTATAGATAGCAATAAAGAATAATATTGATGACTTTGTAGGAAATAGTGGCATTTAAGTAGTTGTGTAATTGCTGCAAATTAGCTGCTTAGTTCCGGGCGATTTTCCCGGACCTTGATAGTCTCAGTTTTAACCAGCATAAAATGAGCAATAAGTGCTTATTCCTGTCTGGAAAAGGTTACTAGAGTATTTGAAGTGCATGGTAGTTATGACTTCACTGGAATTTTTTATCTTTTTTGGGCTTTTAGTTGTCAATTCAATGGGTTATAAGTGCTGACTAGGTGGCCGGAAATCGATTTTTCAGTCGGATATCACGTGCATTGGGATATTTCATATATTGGGTATTCATTAAAGAAAGTAGTAAGAAAGTCATCGACAGTTGAAAAAAATTCAATGCAATCATAAAAAAGAGATACAAAAGGCGGCCCAATGTTTATGTTCTGTGAAACGACTCTTATAAGTTTTATATATTGATATTTCAATAATACTAGCTATATTATGAGACAAATCATGTATAAGATGTACATTATAGTCTGTTGATGGAACAATTCTTTACTTAAGTAACAAATCATTGATAGCTACCCAATTCCAATAGTTTAGCTTGTATATTTTATTAATATAGAATTTGCATTATCTTGTTTTGGTGCAACTCATTCTCTGCCATTTTGCATCACAGGCTACATTCGCACGCGTAACCCCAGAATCATCTTATCAACACTATTTACCATCAAGATAAGGGTGTATCTACTTCATCTGAAGCACTAGAACTATATCAGCACCATCCAATCATCTCAAAAAGCCTACGTGCCAATTCTTTCAACTTTTAAAAGAATCTTCATCAACTTTGGTCCTTAACTCCCACTACAACGCATAGATCAACTTGTTCGTGATGCATCGACGGTTCCCAATAATCACCACCAAGTCTAGAATAAGGAGCTTCAACCTTTGCACTGTACCATTGATCTCTTTCAATCTCATCATACGACAATTCACTACCTCGCATCGTTCGCTATTAAACCTCAGGGACTACCAAGTCAAAGCTATTGAATCAGTAACCGATGCCATCGCTAGAGGTATACGACGGCCAGCAGTTGTTTTGGCCACTGGAGGTGGTAAAACCGTGGTATTTTCCCATTTAATCAAGGAATTATCGCCATTCACTCCCAACAGGGGTGAGAAGACCTTGGTTCTTGCCCATAAGGAAGAATTGGTGCTTCAGGCTGCAAATACATTATCAATGACATATCCTGATAAAAAGGTAGAAATCGATATGCGGAACATGAAACCATCACCAGATGCGGATATCATTGTAGGATCAGTACCTACCCTTATAAGAAACACTCGGTTGCAAAAGTATGATCCTATTGATTTCAAAGCAATTATTCTTGACGAATGTCATCATGCCACAGCCAATTCATGGATCAAGATCCTCAAGTATTTTGGTGCTGATACCAAAGAGCTGGAAATTTACGTTCTTGGGTTCACTGCTACTTTAGAGCGTAATGACGGTAAGAATTTGGGTGAAATCTTTGACGAAATAGTATACGAAAGAAGTCTACTTGAAATGGTCAAAAATAAAGAGTTGGTTGATGTGAAGTTCTCCTCGATAGATGTCCATGTAGATTTGAGCCAGGTTGCTTCCAGAAAGGATGACTATCAGGTTTCCAGTCTTTCAGAAGCAATGAATACTGCTGATGTTAATTCTGTGGTGGCTCTATCATATATCAAACTACAAAAAGAGTTCGATTTCAAGAGTACATTGATCTTTTGTGTGGATATAAATCATTGCAAGACATTATGTGGTGTTTTACAAGACCAGGGAATCAATGCTCAATACATTACAGGAGAGACCTCCAAGCATGAACGTAGAGCCGTCATCGAAGATTTCAAGAATGGTATTATTAATGTCCTTTGTAATGTTCAAGTTTTCACTGAAGGTACAGACATTCCTAACATTGACTCGTTATTCTTAGCAAGACCCACTAAATCACGGGTTCTTCTTGTCCAGATGATTGGAAGAGGGTTAAGATTATACGAAGGTAAGACCCATTGTCATGTCATTGATATTGCTGGGACCAAAGGTATAGGTATCCAATCGGTTCCTACATTATTTTCACTTCCTCCTGATTACCAGATCCATGGAAAATCATATGAGCAGCTCACAGAAGAAAAGAAAAATTACGATATAGAACAGGAAAAGTTAAAGAAAGAACTTGCAGATCAAAAGCAGCAATTGAAGCTCGTGGAAATGCAACAAAAGAGTAAAGAATTGTTCGAGATAGAAGATGTGATGCAAAAAATAGATTTAAATGTATCCACTTATGATGGGTTCATGGCATTAGAGAAGGAAAGCACCAAAAAGTATCAACTTGTTAAAGTTGTAAATGAAGAGTTTGAACAAAGCTTTTTCCCTTGGGTAAGATTGGAGTACGATTTATGGGGAGTTCAAATGGAAAACTCTCAATTTCTCTTGATTCGTAAAATCGATGAAGACTGGAGTTTGACTTTAAACAGATTTGCCAGTAATCAACAATTGGTTTCCAGTAATTTCATGTGTCCTAGACAATCAGTGATCTCTGAAGTTTCCAGGTCCAAAAATCTCCAGAGTATATTGAATGATGCAGACAAATTAATTAATTCGCTTGATAAATCGTTTAGATTTAGAATGAAAGGATCTCAGAAACTATTAACTGATAAACAAGTTGAATACCTTCTTCCAAAATTACTCCAGAAACTTAACCAAACGTATGATGTCACTACTGATTTGGAACAGAGACTAGCCAAAGAAGTTCGGTTGTTGACTAAAAGACGTGCTGGAGGTTTAATTTTTGCATTCAAGTATTCCAAGAAAGCACTTTGGATTCGCTGGGAACTCCAGAAAATGGTGGGTCCAGATAGAAAGGCTCAATCAACTATTAAAAAGAGCAATACTATACGGAGAGAAATCACCGAGCTCAAGCAACAAATAAGACATGAAACCGGGGCTTAATAATGTGAAGTGATCATTGGATATTCACGAACCAGGAAAGTCCGAAGATCGTCTCTCAACCTTGTTCTTGTCAATTTGTTACCACTGACTGTTTGTTTGTTGTCAATGATCTGTGTTTTGGGTGCAAAAGCGTGTCGCGACTGAGTTTGTGACATCTTTGCGACCATTCTATCAGTACTAACCTGAAACAACACTACAAACAGTCCCAAAAACTACCACAATTATGCTTCTGTTGAAGCATCCAATACTTCACTGATCAGCTAAACATCTAATCTCTTTTCTTTTCATGTACATACACTAATCTACAAGCCAGCGTTTCATGTTATCTGACTAATCCTAACCATCTATACAATTACTAATACTGACTGCGCATTACTACAAATATGTAAGGGAATGATCTATAAATACCAGCCGTTCCTCGCTGCCAGCCGTCCCCATTTTCGTAGCTATCGATAGGACCTGTCTCCTTGTTATACACTCGCTTGATATACGCCATAATCATACGTCACTTAACCTCAAATTCTCCACACCACCCTCTCCTATACCTTGTATCATCCTGAAACTGACACTGTTTTGATCACGTGACCACACCCACTATAAACACGTTTGATCGTTAAATCTATACTGATCACCACCACTATGAAGTTCTACAACCTCATACTCCTAGCCTCCACGCTATTCTCCTTGGCCTTGGGGATGCCCGAGGTCATCACCACTGGAGACGCCGAAACCATCATAAATAACCCTACTTCTCCTCACACCAACAACTGGGCGGTGTTGGTGTCTACCTCCCGTTTCTGGTTCAACTATAGACATATGGCCAATGTGCTTAGTATGTACAGAACCGTGAAAAGATTGGGTATTCCAGATTCTCAGATCATCTTGATGTTGTCTGATGATATTGCTTGTAACCCAAGAAATGCATTCCCTGGTACTGTGTTCAATAACATGGATCAAGCCATTGATTTATATGGTGAGCTGATTGAAGTGGATTATCGTGGATACGAAGTTACTGTGGAAAACTTTGTAAGATTACTTACTGATAGATGGGACCCAGACCATCCACGTTCCAAACGTCTTTTGACCGATGAAAACTCCAATATCTTTATTTATTTGACTGGACACGGTGGTAACGAATTCTTAAAGTTCCAAGATGCAGATGAAATTGGTTCCTACGATATTGCCGATGCTTTCGAACAAATGTATGAAAAGAAGAGATATAATGAAATTTTCTTTATGATTGATACTTGTCAAGCCAACACTATGTTTGAAAGATTTTATTCTCCTAATATTTTGGCAGTTGGATCATCTGCCCTTGATGAATCTTCCTATTCTCACCATTCTGATATGGATATTGGTGTTGCTGTCATTGATAGATTTACTTACTATACTTTGGATTTCCTTGAAAAAATTAAATCTAATTCTAAGGAAACCATGGATAGTTTATTTGCAGAATATACTTTTGAAAACATTCATTCTACTCCAGGTATCAGAACCGATTTGTTCAAGAGAGATATTAATGATGTTAGACTTACTGATTTCTTTGGTAACATTCAGAACGTTGTTATTGATGATGTTGAAGATGATATTTTATATATTGCTAATCATCAAGAAAACGGTACTTTGGTTGTACAGGATACTGCCTCAAATTCTCCAAGACCTCTTGCCAAGACTGCATTTGATTTCCCAGTTAGTGAAGCTGCGTGTGGAACTAATAAGGGTAGATTTGTTGCAGGTTTGGTTGTGGCTGGTTTAGCTGCATTGTGGGTTGCCAAATAAAGCAACATAAAAGAATTATTGAACAGGCGATTTTTGCATATTTTGAGATTGCCATAAATAGGATACCATAGCATAGTGTACATTAATATAAATTCTTATTATCAGAACGAATAGAGTAGAATTAAAGGTGTTGGACTACCAACCAAATTTATCTGAAAGCACGTGACATGGCACGTGATGCACTACAATAAGTGAAGAGGGTCAATAAAGGTATTTAGAATCTTTATTTAATCCTCGGTCACTCTGGGAGAATCTTTATATGGCTGTGGGGGATTCTCCGCTTCTTTCCCATCCTCGGAATCTTGGTTTGGTCTATTTAAACCACCCAATTCCTCTTATATAAAAATCTAAGTTAAATATAATCTAATATACTATCTTGTATTATTCACTACCAACTTGAACTTGGACTGTCAACGATAAGTAGTGATTGGTAATGAATTACGTAATCACAAAATCTTCAAAAATCGTAGATTAATCAACTAAATAGTAGAGGAAGAGTGTTCTAGAGTTTTCTGGAGGCTTTAAACCGTTAATTTTAAACTCTAGAACTATATTTAGTCGTTTTGGATGATCTCTTCACTCTCTTTGACCGCGTTTTACATATACAAATACAAGACTCCACACTTTACTCTTTCTGACCCAATTCTCTACACTATCCATCGACTACTCAATCGTAACTGATACCTTTATATTCCTCCTATCACAATTCCCTACATATTCCGGTCTCTTCTCTTTCACTTCTCTCCTTCTTCTTTTCTGTCTCACTTCTGTCACTCTCTGTCTCACATCTGTTTCAGTCCTGTACCATGACACTCGCGCGATCCTCACCATTTCTATGTTTAAGTTTAACGCGCCCATAAACAAACATCATCACAACAAAACCTCCCATCATCATGCTGGCGCCAGTTTCTGCCGACGAACTCTTCCTGGTCGTGGCTTCCAGAGACAGCATCAGCGAAGACAAGCTCCTGCACATCCAGCAGCTCAAAACACACGTGAAGAAGGATTTAGTTGATATCAATCAAGTTCCAAAGTATGTGGAAGCATTAGCCATAGCGGTAGATATACCTGATCTTGGGATTCTGACGGTCAGTTTCAGTGTTCTTTCACATCTTGTTAAGAGAGTATCGATGCAAGACCGGAGTGGGTCTGTTTTAAAGAGTCATAGCTTTTTGGTATTACCTATAATTATCAATAGATTAGGGGATTCAAAGGCAAGTACTCGAAGTTCTGCTAGAAAAGCATTGGAGGCTTACTGGTTTTCGGCTCCAAAGCAAGTAGAGGAATCTGTGTCTGAAATAGCCTTGAAGCACCGTAATCCAAGCATCAATTTGGAATCTATCTTGTGGTTAGATCATATTATTACCAATATCAATCAACACTTTAAATTGACTCCTTTCCTTCCTGGATTGGCCCGTTTATTAGCATCCAATAACTCCCATCAAGACTTGGTCGATAGTATCAAAAGCTTGTTTTCCGATTACTACAGTTTGAAACAAAATAGATTGTATAAGTTTGATTTGGCAAAAGAGTTGGAGTCTCATAAGGTCCCAATGGCCTTGGTAAATGAAATAATGAATGATTTAACAGGATACACTGAGCTGGTTGCTCCTCCTGTACCAGTTATGGAACCAAAATTAACTACCAGAAACTCATCGGAACCCAAAACATCTACTAAGCCTCCATCAGAGCCTAAGTTACCTACAAGAACTCCATCTACAACTACAAGAGACCACAGAGAAGCTTCTCCTGCCCCACAACCAAAGGTATCCTCACCAGCTCCAGTTCATGCACCTTCTCATACTTCTGCTCCTCCTCCATCGGCCTCCTTCCATACAGTAGACCCAGACAAGTCAATAGAGATCCCATCCGAGCTCCAGTCCATTCTTGATAAAGCAAAGTATACTCTCGACCCTTCATTGCCACCTATAAATATCCAAGATACCCATCTGCTCAATGATATCACCAATAGCATTTTAGCGGTATTCAATGGTAAAGAAACCGAATTCAATTGGACCTCTAGAGAAAAGAATATCATTAAACTAAGATCATTAATCAGAGGAAACTCCCCAGTGGAATTTAAGGAAGATTTGGTCATGTACTTAAGAGAAGCAGCTGATCCAATCAACAAAGCCATTTCCTCTCTCAGAACCACCTTAAGTTCCCATGGTTGTAACTTGGTGAAAGAATGTGCCATTGTATTACAAGCTGATTTCGATCCATTGGTACAAGTATTTCTTCCTTCATTAATCAAGCTTTGTTCTGCTACCAAAATGATCGCTTCCACCAATGCCAATCATGCTGTCACTGCTATCATAGCCAGTTGTTCATACAATTATAGAATCTTACAAAAAGTGCTGAGTTGTGCTCATGAAAAGAACATTAATCCTCGTACTTATAGTGGAGTATGGTTGCAAATTATCCTCTTGAGATTTCATGATAACCATTCTTTCCTTTCTACTCATACTACCACTGCTTCTGGTGTCAATGTCACTTTGAAGATTATACAGAAGCTTTTGGCAGATCCAAATCCAGCTGCTCGTCAAGTTGCTAAGGATACTTTCTGGTGTTTCTGGTCTAAATTTGCTACTGAAGCAGAATCTTTATTGACAAAATTGGAACCAAATATTGTGAAGAACCTTGAGCGTTCTAGACCAAGTGCTGCTTCTGGTATCATGCCACCAACTATTCTCAAGAAACAAAGATCTTCAATTAAAGAGTCTATTATTCAAAGAAATAAAGAATTGAAAACTAAGCAACGTGAAGCTTCAATAAATTCAAGACCATCCTCCAGAGTTTCATCCGATGCAGACCCCAAGAATGTCTCTAAGCTTGGTGCTCCTAAACTTGGTGTACCTAAAAGAACGTTATCTACAAATTCTAGAACCAGTTCAAGATCAGCAACTCCAACAGAAAGACATAGAGTAAGAGGCCCAGACAAGAAACTTGAATCACAGGCAACAAGACATGAATCCTTGAATCAAGAAGAGCACTTAAAGAAAAGTGATAATTTTACTTCACATGCCTCTAAACCAGTTCATAGTTTCTCAGCTCCACCAGCAGAATCTTCAAGAACAGAAAGTTCCAAGCCAGATTCTTTCTCATTGAATCACAGACAAGAAAAATCACCGGAACCTTTGAGATCACCACATGCTTTCGATAAACAAAATGACCCTATACTTAAATTCTTATCATCTAATCAAACTAGTCTTATTGAAGAAGGTATCAACTTATTGAAATATGCTATTTTAGGAAACGAAGATTTATCCTCCAAGGTCAATGTCTTGTTAAGAAAAATCTCTATAAGAGATCCATATTTACTCAGCCCATTGTTTCTTTCTGCTGATAACTTATTCAGAAGAACTTATCAATTCTTCAACCCAGAGGATTTCCTTCGTATTTGTTGCATAGTAATTGATCCAATCACTGACAGTAAAATTGAATTGATCCTTTCCCTTGTTGATGCTAGCCAAATCTATGAATCTATTACTAAGTTATTATCATATACCATCAGTACTTCTAATATTTTAGATGACGATGAATTGACAATTCAAATCATTAGATTTAAGTCAAGTATAATGAAAATGTCCATTACATTTTTATTGAAAGGATTGGATAGTATTCCAATTAGTGACAGTTATTTCCTGAAACTTACTGCCAATCTTCTCGAATTGGTCAGCTTATTAAAATCAACTGAAGTCTTCCCTCTTTTTGCTAACTTGATGGTTAAATTGTACTCTATAAACCCAGTTCTTTTCCTGTCGGAGCTCGAATTGGTTGATCAAAGCACAAGAGAGGAAGTGGAATTATTAATCGGTATTGATGGTAATAAATCAACTGCTAACAAGATGAACCATTTAGGATCATTATTTGATTTGACTCAAGTCAATCATAGAGGGGATATCGATAAATTTTCACCTGTTAAGCTCAATACTGATTTTACCATGATAGTGCCAGTAATGAAGGATAACAATGAATTCACTTATTTACCAAAACTTAAGTCAAATCAACCATTACAAAAGCCACAGGATGATAAACAGACTGATGAAGGTGAAGGTGAAGCAATGGAAGTTGATAAACCAGAATCAACTGAAATCCCTACATCACAAGATAAATCGATTGAATTACCTGAAAAAGATGATGTATTTGCTGAATCTATCGAACCAAGAGAAGAAGGTATTGAAAAGCCAATAGAACAGATTAATGAAAACATGTCATCTAATGATATAAACGGATCAACTGATTCAATCAAAATCAATCCATTGGTTAGCAAATCTAAAGATAGCTCTAGAAATAGCTCGTTCAAGGAAGCATCTCCTAAAGGGGAAATTAATATTTCTGATGATATTATCCGTTCAAATGATTATCAAGATGTTTTCAAAGATCCGAAAGAAGGCAGAAGATCGAATTTGTTCAGCAAGATAGAAAGTGACAATTCTATTGAGATCGTTGATGATTTTGCTCAAGTTACATTGACTGGAGAGCTTGAAGATAATCATTCAATGAATAAGTTCATGGAGAAGATTGATCCATTGAACTCAATTTCAAACAAAAATAAGCAAATCAATATATTTGAAGATGCAAAAGGATCTCCCCAAAAAGTGAGGGACTATAATTATAGTGAATTGAATTGGTTTAACTTTCAACTTGCAAGGCAATCCGTTGAAAGCTTAAATGAGGAAATGGAAAGCTTACCTATAGAAAACTTCAAAGAAATTTGCTCAAACATTGGTTCAAATAAAGTCAGTGGTCAGGACTTCATATCTGCATTAAACTATTTGCAAAATCTTGATTCCTCTGACTTGGACTTCCATAGTTATTTTGAAAATGAAGGTAAGGCATTATTAGAAACCTCGTTGTGGGAATTCTTCCAACAAGCTGAATCTGTCACACAACCAAATGTGTTGAGTGGAATCGTCCTTGTTAAACAGCTTCTTATCAACAGATGTGTTTTGGATTTAAACATTCTTTGGAATACTTTGTTATCTCTTACTGCACAACCAAATTTCAATGGAGAGTTGGTTCATGCTGTTGAAGAAACATTCGATGAAATGATCTCTGGACTCTATGCTAGTCCTGATTTGTTCACCTGTGTAATTCATTCATTGAATGTAACTAAGGAACCAACTAGAACATTGCTTTACATTTTGAGCTCTCTTTCGAAATTGTTGAATGCTTCTTTGACTGTTAGTGATACCTTAATTGGACAAGTTGATCAAGGACTTTCGAAATTGATGAACAACGATGCAGTTGAAATAAGAAGAAATGTGATTATGAACTATAGTATTTTGTTGAAAGCATCTAGAGTCAATAGTAATATGGCTAAGGGTGAAGGCAAGAGTGCTGTTGAACGAGTGATACTGAAGCTCAGTTTACCTCAGCAAAAGTTGATTGAGTTCTATAGTCATGAATAAGGAAATACTAAAAACAGGGTATATTTCAGGGTTGATAAAATGGGTTTTAAAATTAATCGGTTATTAAGGTATATAGTGTAACAGTATCAATAATATAAATGAATTTATACCACGATGTAGTTGTGTATAAAATGGACAGTCCCAGCATAGTTGATACAATGAAATAATGGTTATGTTCCAGTGTGGCTTATACATGAACTTACTTAAACTTACGTGAAGCATTTCGCAGCCATATAAGCAACATAAATTTGCAGCCAACCATGATACTTATAATGCTGAAACAACACAGTTAGAAGTACCAAGCAGCTAAAAGTACATGGCTTTCAGAATTTTGGCACCCTTATGCGTCAGACCCCTCGCTGGTTTCTGATTCAGCCATTATCACGACTGTTATCTGTCATAGTCAACGGCTTAGTCACTTAAGCGAGATTTCAAAAGAAGTTGCAGCTCACAAGACAGTTCCGTCAGGTCTGTGACATTACAACTCTTTGACATGCCAAGTCGTTAAAGCACTTTATGGCGAACCGATTACATGTAATTCGTCTGGTGCAACTCTTTCGAAACGGAACTGCCTGAAACATTTTGGAACATTCCCTTATGAAGGAATGATTCAGTGCTGAAACCAGGTGAGGCAAAACCAGAAACATCGAAACAATTTAAATAGTTCACGATAATTCCGTTTTGTAATTTTGTTGTTAATGATCTTGGTTCGTTAACTGCCTTGGTTAGTCTATTATCCTTGTTCATTTGTTGCTACATTTTTAAATCGTTATAATATATTCATTAGATAGAAATAAAGGATCATAAATACATAGATGAATAGAAAGTACATGCGTGAGAGATTAGGCCATGATGGCAGTCTATAATGGTGATGATTATAAGTTCATTACATGAAGCATGGCTCCATGGGTTGTGACGAGGTTTCATTTATGGTGGTCTCATTGATTGTGATGGTGATGTGAGGTGAGGTTTGGGGGATTCGGTATGGTATTGGTTGTTTGAAACGATGATTCTGGTGATTTGAGGGCTGATGGGTGATGGGTTAGAACACTTGAAAAGTGCTAAGATACTTAATGAAGGAAGTTTGGGGTCGCAACTAAGCGGGTTGTGGTTATGCTCGAAGGAATTGGTTAACTATTCCTCGTCTTCCTTCTTATTTACCACCTTGGTGGCACTAGAATTAACCACCTCATCCATAGTGTATCCAACAGTCTTATGTCTGTCTATTTCAGGCTTAGAGATACCTCCTTTTTGATACATCCTCTTCTTGAACCTTTGCTGGTTGTATGGATATTGCTGGACAGGATAGTTACTGGTAGGAACGTATTCCTCATTCATAACCATCCAAGGTTGGTGCACCTGGACCATTTGATCCATTGACCCATACATAGCACTAGGTGGTGGTTGTGACCAGTACTCAGGCTCATGACGAACATAATTGTACATCGGCACATCCATAGGATGTTGATAATATGATACTGGTACTTGATGGTCATAATATTGTGGTTGTTGGTTTATGGATTGAGGGAATGAATGAGTAGATGGAGTAGTACGGAAAGATGTTTGATACTTGGCGGATAATGGAGGTGGTTGATATGCTGGAAAGAATTCATCTGATGCAGAAGGAATTGGACCATATTTGGCCGATTTTGGTGGTGGTGGTGCTTGTAATGCAGTGGTGGAAATAGGAGGTAAAGGAGTTTTCAAAGGTTGTGTTTGTTCAATGAGATACTCGTCATTATAAGCCACTTGATTAGATGTGGTAGTAGCAGATAATACTTTTGGTTGCATGAATATAGAAGGATCCAAATCATAATTATCATCCATTAAATTACCATAGCCACCTCCTGGATGATAATTTGGATCCAAATTAATATATTCTTCATTAATTACTTGCTCATTTGGATCAAAATAATCAAGAGGGAAATCATCTTCATAATCTGAGTTTGTTTTATATTGAGCTGGAGTTTCTTGATGCGTGAAATTTGGAGCCATTGCAGCTCCAGGATTGGTGGTAGTGGTGGTTGTAGCATAACCACCTTGATTTGGTTTATTTGAAGTTGATGATGAACCTTCCATTGGAGAAGTATCAGTTAATTTCTTTTGAGATTCCATATGTTCAGCTAATTGAGTAAATAAATTAGCATTTTCATCATATTTAAAAGATTTAGCTGGTTCTTTATGAGCAACAGTAGTTGGACTTTGACCGAGTTTTTCTTTCTTTAAATCTCTTTCTAATGCATCAGCCATTAATTTATCATGAGGAACATTAAACCAAAAGAACACCTTTTGTTTCTTTTGAGTTCTTAAACAAGAATTTTTAAATAAAAATTCTAAAAATTCTGATCTTGGAGGTTCTAATATAGCATCAGTATCACATTTTAAATTTCTTAAATCAGAAAAGATTCCTTCTTCAAATTTCTTTCTATCAATGATTTTTCTACCAAAATGATTAAATTTATATACAATACAACGAACAATATCTGTCCCAGTTATAAAGTAAAGATTATTCCAAAATACACAACTAACGAAACCTTCATCATGATTTAAATAATATCTTCTAATGACTTGATTTTCTTGCCAATTTGCTGGAGCTGTTGCTAAAAAGAATTTTAAATCTTCAATAAATCGTAATGATTCTTTAACATCTTCATTTGAAGTGGACTGATCGTCCTCGAATTTAACTTTTAATTTATTTGACATTGAACGAATGAATTTGATGTTTTAAAAATGGGCATTTAGTTGTGAACTATTAATGAAATCACAACTTGTGGAAGATGATTTAAAAAAGAAAAAATAACAGTTTGATGATGATAATGACAACAAAATGATAATGACAATAAAATAGTAAAAATGAATACTTATCTATCGATTTACAACTTATAATGAATTGAATCAAATCAAAAGGTCGCACGAACTTTTGACCAACAAGTGGAGATAAAGAGTGTGGACGGTAATCAGTCGCGTATCAAAAGGGTAAAGGAAAGGAAGGGAAAAAGATTGATAATTGAATAGATGATGATGTTTGATGTTTGATGATATATTTGATGTTACAGACTAGACAGATAAATGTTTCGAGTCAAGTCTCAAACTCTCATTAAATTCGCAATTGAAACCCTTTAAACCCTTGAGGTTCGAGGGGAGGGTTTATATAGTTGAACACAGATTTGGGTGTTTTGTTGGAGTTTCAGATCTTGAATGTAAAACACAACACAAAACACATCTGAGTGGGACGCCCGCGCATGGTCTAGACTCCTGCACCTTTTATTATGGGATCGGCAAAAGAACGAGGTGATTTTACCAGTATGTCCGGGTAAATTTCTGAAACAAGCTGGTTTGAGTGTGTTTAGAATTACCGTTTGTGGGTGCAAATCACAATATTACGGCATCGTAAATGGTGCAGACGAGGAGCAACCAGCTCCATCATGGATGCCGTATGCATAGTTCTGTCAATGCTGGGCTTATTCTCGGTCTATCTTCCGCCTCTCTCCCCTCTGGCTCTTCGCACTTTCTCGTTCCCTCCGCCCCTAGTTAGGTAGTAAACTACATCAGGTTGCCTCATTTGATACTTTTCCATCCGCATTAGGTACCTTGCGCCACATCAATTCGCCCAACAATTCATTTCATCCCTTTGGAATCGTGGCCAATGCCTTACTGAATATATCATCAATTGATATCTATAATTCAAAACAACCATCTAAACAAAAATCTATACACTCCAAGTGTCTCGATATGTTTAGTTTGGTACCTGGCGATGCCCCATCTCATCTCTATTGTTCCCACACAACGCTCTTATTATGTTATTGTTCTACAAAAAAGTTCTCACCTGAAACAAATAGTCCAATCCCCAAAAGGTACCGAATACAAAAAAAAAGGTACCAATTAAAAAAGGTACCGCTAAAAATAGTTCCGGATTCGGTGGGTTTTGGTACAAAATAGTAAAACCCTATTATTCTTTACTAATAAGCCCTAATCATCCTATAATATGATTGTTAAGTTATACCTCTCTTTCTCTCTCTCGTCAACCTCCCATTGACCAGAATTCGTAAATGATACGAATTGCTATTACTGGTTGGTGGTCAATTGAATTGTACAATTACTGTGTATTGAATAATAAAAAAAATTGGATCATTGATCGGATGATCAGGGAAGAGAGATTTTTTTTTTTGCTCTTTATTTTGTTTGTTAATAATCTTCAATATAGTGAACTTTTTTTTTCTTTGTGGTGCTTTAGTTATTTTTCTACTTATTCAGGTACCAAACAGTGAAAATAGTTTGCCAATTGACAAATCATGCATTTCGTAAAAGAGTCTTGAATATCGGTAAGCGACCGCGAGCTGTCGGTACCAGTGTTGGCGAGGCTAGGTTAGGTAACTACAGTATACCAAGACCATTCTTTGCATCATCACCTATCATCCTCAGGTTTCAGCTGTTAAATGTGATTCAGCTGTCATGGTTGCGAAAAAGCTGAAACTGGCACATAACCCCAGAAACCAGGGGAGAATGCATCAATGTAGATCTATAAAAAAAACGCAGATAACCCCGGACAAGTCTCGGGCCTAGACCATCTATAATGGTTAGTTCATCTCGTAAATTAAGGTTGTAATGCAGAAACGATTAGGAGTGGGTCTTTTTTTTTGTCTTTTTGGCGCAACCTTGATGAGACGAACTGCTACTTCGTTCGCCAAGCAACGAAGGTTTGGTGTGGTTCAATTACTCTCGGAGAAGGTAAACCCTGGCTGGGCAAAAATAATATCAAAAAAAAACCAGATGTTTCATCGGGCCGAGAGATTACCCCTTTTTCGGTTCGGCTTAGATCTCCTTCTCTCTAAATCCTTCTCTTTCACTCACACTCCCCTCAATTGACAAAAAGGGTTCATTCCTGTTCTGGTTTACGATGATAGATAATTTTTTTTAGTAGATAGTTAATTCAGATTATAGTACTATAGTCATGCACTCTACGTTTCAATTGCTGAATGTTGATTCGTTTCTGCAACAACTACACCAACGGTGAAAAAAATGGTTGGGGACCCGATTGTAAGCATGAACTAAAAAAAATTAGGGTCCCGTTATTTACACATTCTCTAAATAATATCATGAAATTGGTAAATACAAAATAATGAGAAAATATTAGAAAAAGGTGGAACAGACAACACACTTATGATTTCCCTCAACCACATTATGCTATTATATCGTCAAAATGTGGTCTTTCCACATGTTCGATCTTACAACTCTTCCCCACCACTAACACCTACCAGCACCTACCAGCACCACTATTAACCATATCCCCAACATGGTAAATCTCTTGATAAGAAGCTTCTCTCGAAAACGCACCTACTACATATACTTGTGCCAATTGTACCTACGCTAATCTGTTATCATTCCTAATAGGGTCCTTTGCTCCGATTCGTCTACCCCAATTAGGAATTGATCTACATGGAAATCACCCAGATCTCCAATTGCGTATATTCAACCTACTCACCTTTAACACTTGTTATTACTCTATATATGTTTTCTCTATCTTGCCTATCTCTAGTCTTTTAATCCTCGGAAAGCCGTCCCATTATACACACCTCTACTTGTTGTCTTACTTGTATTAATAATTATTTTTACTTATACATTCTTCATTATGCAATCCCATTCTCAATACTCACCTATTATTCTCTAAGCTATTCGCATTATGATTTTAGCCTATTCGCATCATGGTTATACTATGGAACGGCGAAACAGGATTCTCTTCTGAGACAGCTTCTAGTGACACATACATGCATACCAGCATACGGTTTGGATAAGTCCGATGGTACTCCTGGAAATAAGTGTTTGCGCACAATCACAATGTATAAGAGCAGCTGTTCCCCTGAACTTTTTGATTGTTTGTTAATGGCTCTATTGTGCTCGTCTACGTACCGACAAACCGACTACTAAAAACGAACAATCCAAACAACCAGAAAAAACTTCAGAAACTCCAGAAACCCAAATGTTTCTATTTAAAGATTTCTGACTCATTACTTGAGTGATGCTTTGATTTGACATTGAACATTGAACATTGAACATAACCCCCATCTCGCTTTAATCTTCCCCTCTCTATACTGTTTACGAGCTGTACTCTCTAACTATTGCTATTGCTACTGGTAGTGCTATTAATATTATTGTTACTGTTACTATTGCTAGTACTACACTTTTTCTGTCTTGTGTTTCGACTGTATGGTGACTATTCATTCACTCCTACTTACGGTTGACGATCACGAATATCGAGCCGCGATTGCACCTCGTATTCGAAAACCGTCGGTTGATCTTCTATGCTGGTCAAAGCCTCGTGATTCCATGGGTCTTCTTCACGAGAACGACTCCATGGTTTCACCCTGAAAAATAAACTAATGGTGGTGGTCCATGAAAAAACAATGCTGGTACTTTCAGTTATTGTTCTAGAATTCACATGGGTCCCCAGAAATACAGAGATTCATCAAAGATAATAGGATGGAGACTGTATGTAGCAAAATGTTAAAAAAGAAAGGACTAATCATAGTCGCTCCAATCCTTCTTGTATGAGTCTATCCAATCAAAACTTCCATTGATAGGGACGGAACTAGGCTTAAATGAGTCCAAGTTGATATTCTCCATTTTTTGAGTAACATCTTCCATTCCCTTTCTTTCTGGTTTAGGTTTGGATTGTGATCCTCTTCTAAATGGTGGAATATACTTACCACCATTGGAACAAGCAGGATTATCAAATTGATTGGATCCAACTGAAATTGGTCTCTTGTAAGCTGAAAAGGCAGAGTTTCTTCTACCATGACCATTGATGAATCCATTCTTCATACTGGTATCAGAAAATGATTCTGGTGTAGCTGTAGCACTTCCACGGAAATTTGGTTTCTTAAATTGAATTGGTTCTGGTTTATTACCAAGTTCAAAATCATCTTCAAGATGGAAAACTTCATCGTAATCATTGCTTAAACTTAAATTATCAATTTCTTCAGTTAATGGTGCAACAACTGGTGATTTATTATACTGTGGAGATCTCAAATATGGTGGAATATACTTACCACTGGATGAAGCAGGGCTTTGTTGAGAAGTAGGATGAGGATTAGGATGTGCTAAATTATGGAAGGTGCCACCAACTGAATTAATTGGAGTAAATCCTTTACGAGGTTTACCGGTCGAGAACAGCCTAGACTTTCTTCTGGCACCTCCTCCATGATAGCTATGATCGGATTGATAATCATGACTGGCATTATGACGGTGTGTAATATTATTATTGTTGTTACTATTGTAGTTGTTACTATTGTTGTTGCTGTTTTTATCTTTTGGTCTTCTTTTATAATTTTTTTTCCATGATCTAGGTTTTCTGCCCTTAGTTCTATTATCTCTTCCATTCTTAGGAGGACCGTTAAACCTTTGTTCTCCATATTTATCCATATAATGGTTGAAAACGGATTTAGGAGTGAAAAAGTCTTCCCTATTGAACTTATTGTTGTTAAACCGTCCATTATTTTGAGCTGGTTGAGTGTATGAGGCCACATTGAACGGTTTACGAGTGTTTCTAATATTGCGGTGAGCTCCACCAATTGGAATAGGTTTCAAATTGGTGTTGGAAGATAATAATGCATCGGCACGATGATTATGAGGAATTGGATCTTCAATAGAAACCTTATGATGAGGTTTTGGATTATCAATTGGTACAGCATTCTTTTCATCAAAATCAATTGGAGCATGATGCTTTTCAACTGTATCCTCATCAAAATCAGATGTAGTAATAAGTGGGGCTTGTTTGACAGGAGAAATGGACATAACTGGATCTGGTTTGGTAAAGAATTCATCATCATCATATTCCAATTCATCTTCATCTTCTTCATCATAATCAGAGCCCCAATATTCTTCATCAATAGTAAAGTACTTAAGGGTAGTTAATTCTGTTTTAAGACTGGCCAAGTCTCTATTTGTAGGATCAATATTGAGACAATATCTAAGAACTGAAAACATATCACCACTCATGGTACTAAAAATATCAAACAAGGCTTCTCTGTTACCAACAAATTGAAGGAATCTTTTATCAGAATAATTTGCAACTTGGAAAGGATTTTTATGAAATACAAGAGTTAATAAAATGATACCAACGGACCAAATATCAATCTTGGAAGCATCATAACTTTGTATTTCATCATCAAATAATTCAGGGGCCATATATCTTTCAGAACCAATATCAAATTCAGCTCTATTGGTAATTGTTTTTGTAGTAGTTGCTAAACCCCAATCACATAATTTAATGGACCAATCTTCAGCAATTAAGATATTTTCAGGCTTTAAATCACGATGATAAACACTATGAGAATGACAAAATTCAAGAGCATTTAAGATTTGATGGAATACATCTTTAATATCTTGAGATGTAGAAGGACCTTTACCATTATGTATAGCTTCATAAAGATCACCTCTTGAACAATATTCTAAAATTAAGCATGAATCAAAATGATCATACAATGAAGAAATATTAGGATGAAGACCTAAGATTTGATGAATTTTAATTTCCTTTTGAGCCTCATCAAATAAACTCTTATAAATCGATTCTCGTGAAGGTTTAACTGAATTTGATCCAGACCGGAGTCTTACGGGACTTGATGAAGGACGAGACGATTTATTTTTCTTATAATCAACAGGATAAATGAACTTGACAGCAACATATTTGTTACCATCTTTAGTATCTTTGGCAACAGATACTAAACCGTAGGAACCTTCACTGATATCGGCAACCTTGAGGTATCTTTCTCTGAGTAGGCCACCAGCATCATATTTCTCGTATTGGTCCATAATGATTTTAAAGTATGGGGGAAGAAAAAATGAGAATGAGGTTATAAATGAATGCTAATGCTTTTAATGGTTCATGCAATGAGGGAGTTATAATAAACGGGTACTAAGGGAACAAAAGTATATGAATCTGTTAATGAGTAGATAGATCACGTAAACCTAGATGTTTTAAATGGGGTTATGTTTATGTTTTTTTTTGGTTTATATCAACTAGGGTTTAGGACACACCTTCAGTAAATGGTGGCTTCCAGGCTACCAAGAATGAGCAAAGGATATGGGACCTAAACAGGAACGGAGGGAACGATTCGCGTGGGTACTCTCTGTGATCACCAGTGATACTAGAGACTAACGCGATGGTATGAGATATGCGAGTTTGGAGGGAGGAAGGGGAGGTGGTGGTTTAAAGGCCGGATGACTGATAGTGTGAAGGTATTTTGATAATGGACGTAACAGAGAGACTGAGAGACTGAGAGAGAAATATGTCTTTAATGTCGTCATAGTTTATGGTGGGTCATCAGATCAAACCGCGACATTTATTGTCTGGGGCAAACCTGTGGATAGTGGGATAGCGGGATAGCCGCTAATGCTCAATGACTTATTGGGCAGAAATGTCGTATCGCCCTCACGCGACATTTTGCCTCTACAAATCGTGAAATGGCAGCAAACGGACTGTGAGAGTGAGTGTGTGTCTCTCTCATATTTAGATCTTTACAACCATTTCTCCAATTCCATAACACTATTCTTTTTATATTTTTGCATTTTTACTGTTGACAATTATGGACGAGCAAATCCCCACCTTTTTGGCCGTGACAGGCACAGAAGACGCCGCTGTGGCCAAACAATACTTGGAACTTACCGCTGGTGATCTAGAATATGCTGTTACCTTATATATGGAATCACATCCACCAGGATCTGCTAGTACTGGTGGTGGTGTTGACAGCCACACTCATAATGATGAAGAATATGCTCAGAGATTACAACAAGAAGCCTATAACAACGACGAGCCTCGTGCTGCCGATACCAATGTCCATCGTCATGAAACTCTTGTGGATAGTTTTGGTGGAGGCGCTCCATTTAGTCTTTCTGATATGGTTCAAGAAAGACCTACTGATATTTTTGGTAGAGGAAGAACAGGAATTTTCAATCAAAGATTCGATGAAGATGAAACTGACTACTATCAACAACGTTACCAAGAAGAAGAAGATGACGATGATGATGACGATGAGTTGGATCAAGATATGGATGAAGATGATGATATTATAATATTAGATAGTGATGAAGAAGAACCTACAAGAAGATCAAGAAGAAGACAAACAAGACAATCGCGTGACGATGAGTTGACCTCCAACCAAAGAAGACTTCTCAATTTGTTCCGTCCTCCTTTCGATATCATGTCCAGAATCAGTCTTGATGCTGCCAAAATGCAAGGTCGTGAAGAAAAGAAATGGATTCTTATCAATATACAAGATTCTTCTGAATTCCAATGTCAAGTGCTAAACCGTGATTTCTGGTCTAATTCCAATGTCAAGCGTATAGTCACTGAAAACTTCATATTTATGCAATACCAACACGATTCTCCAAATGGTGTTAATTATTTGAATTTCTATTCTACTGATGCATTCCCTCATATCGCAATTTTGGATCCATTGACTGGTGAAAGAGTTCGTGTTTGGAAAGATGGTGAAGTTCCTAAACCAGGTGAATGGATTAAAGATGTTGAAGAATTCTTAACTGAATTTTCTCTTTCTCCAGATTCTCATAATCCAGTGGTGGAGCATAAAGTCAAGTTTGATCCAGATGCATTGACTGAAGAACAACAGATAGAATTCGCCATGAAACAATCCATATTAGAAAACAAGGGTAAGTCAGCAGATGACACAATTGCATTAGATGAAGATGAAGAACCAGAGGCCCCAGAAGAACCAGAAGAACCTCAAGATCCATTTGATTCCATCAAATCATTAGATCATACAGAACCGACCGAAGGAACCATCACCAGAATCCAAATTAGATTTCCAAACGGTAAACGTTCCATTCATAAGTTTTCCTTATCAGATGACATCAGAACCATTTTCCAATGGATTAAATACACCATACAACAAAGTCCAGATGAATATGGCTTGGCTGGTGATGACAAATTTACATTATCAGACAATTCCAATAAATCTTTAAAGTTAATCGATTCATTGGATTTAACAGTAGAAGAAGCAAACTTGAAAAATGCCAGTTTGTTATTAGAAAAGGCTTAGATACTAAATAGCAATATATATTAATACATAATCCAAAAGGAAGAAATGAAAACAAAAACCAACAATGAACCATTTGAGGTGTAAGTTGCAAAGTGGTGATTTGTACAATGTGAATTTTATATGAGACAAGTGTAGTTTTTTTTTTAAAGAAGCTTTGGGGCGACTTCGAACTTCAGTCGTATAGTCCAAGAGTTCATGATGATGAAGTGAATAGATGATTTGATGCTTTTATGGAGATTAGATTTGTTGGAAGATGGAATCAATTTGATACTATTAGTGATTTCATTGACGATGCACAAAATTTTCGATTGGTGGCATTTCTGGATAATGGAACGGAACAGCACTTTCTCTGGGCTTGTTCAATCCTAAAAGCTTTTGGTACTTTTCGTTCAACTCATTCTGAGCATCTATCTTCTTTTGTTCTTCTTCGTCAATAATGTGAAGTGAGGGTTTTTTGTCTACTTCTTCATCCTCCATTTCTTCTTCTGCATCTTCTTCTTCATCGTCGTCGTCTTCTTCTTCCTCTTCGTCATCATCTTCATCAACCTCTTCGTCTTCGTCCTCTTCATCTACCACTTCATCTTCTTGCTTTATCACTTCGCCAGAGTCTTCTTGTTCCTCTTGTGGGGCTAAGCCTCTTCTCAAAGCCATTATATCCAGATCAATGTCGTCGGCTTCCAATCCCTTAAGTCCATGTAATTTGACCCTCTTTCTTCTGTCAAATTGAGGACCTTGGGACTCACCAAATCGTTTGAGTTTATTTATGATTCCATGTCTGATATTGGTGCTTTCAATTCTATTTCTCTTGACATATTGGTTGTCTGGATTGGAATAGTTATGATCTTGATCGTTGGTAATCACATTGTTTAGATCAAAAGAATTGGCTGTATTTACTAACTTATCGTTTTCGTAGATACGTTTCACATCACTGACACCAACAACTGAACGATAGTAGTTTTTCATCTGTTTGATATTATTTTCTTCTTCATTCACATTGTAGTACTCCTTGTAAAGTTGATTAAGTTCATCGTATGTCTCCGAAACAAGCTTTTGTTTATGCTTCACAAGATCATGGAAGTATTGTTTCCAGATGATGGCAGAGTTTCCTGCAGCGCTGCTATGGATAAGGCTTGTTTGGTACTTGTTTTCGTTGACTATAGCCTTGAGGTATGTCTTTTGGGGACCAAAGAGTTGCTTGAAGAAGTTGGAAAAGGGTAATACGGATTCTTCTTCATCCACATCGGATAAGAGATTATCGAAATCCAAAGGACTTTGTAAATTTTTGAAGATTTCCTTCAATTCACCTTCAAACTCGTCAAATGATCTCAAGAGATCTGGTTTATTGGTAATCAATTGTTCGTCCATCAAGATAAGATCTTCTGTATTGGTCTTGATATTACTTATGGTATCCATTTCAAAATTGTATATTTTGAGCCAGTTCTTTTCATCAGCATTGGCAAACTTGAGCAGTCGATTGATCTTCTCTATCAAGTCATTAACTCTATCCAATCTGGCCTGTACGTATTCTTTGGTGATAGATCTGAATTCCAGGGAAATTGCCGATTCCAACTGGGTAAGTTGTTCCGGAGTATAGTTGGCAATCTCGCCAAGAGTCTTTGCTTCAAATGACATATTTAATTAATGAATGGAGTTGTGATACAAGTAGTTGGTTAGTTGACGGATTTTGCTTTGGTTGGCGGCTATTTGGATTGAGGTATTAATTAGTACAATTTGTAACACTTAATGGTTCTTTTCGTGGTCAACGTAGTCACAATCGTGATTGTCTTCTATAATACACTGCTGTCCCCTTCTATTATGGTTTAGGGTTCCAGTAATTCTCGGAGGATTTTGGGTGTGGTGATTTTGCAGTTGTGTCAGCCCTATGAGGAGGAGGTGCAGTTCTGGTCGTATAAACACAGTAAAAACGGGATTCGCTCGAAACAAAAGGCAGCGGGTAACTTCACCAGGTTGTCACTATCACTTAGATACAGCAACACTAAGCTTAGATGGGCAAGAGGGAGTATATTGCGTTGGGCAAGCCTGGGGATTATAGTGGTGAAGATTTTGCGATAATCTGGTCGTGTGTGCGTGGGTTGCAAGGAACCAAACCGAAGGAACTAAGGAGAGTCCAAAAAATGGAGTATATAGAGAAAGGAAAAAAAAAAAATAATAAATGAAGGAACCAAACAAAGAAAGCAAAAATTAAGCCAAGAATTAGCACGAGGTAAAATTAAGAGATAAAAAAAATTTGGCCCTGAAATTCCAATTTCGAATGCTAAATCCGATAGTCAAATAGAATTGTATATTATTTTACAAGGTTCAATATTATGGGCCCCTTTTTGAAGTGAATTATTGGTGGGTTCAAGAGGTAAGTATAGGCGAGATAAGAGTTGCTGATAGCACCACTGGAAGGATGTAAAGTGGATTTGTAGAGGCGGTTGAATGTGATAATTAAGAGAAGGAGTGTGGGTAATTGAGGCAGTAGGGTGCAGCTAGAAAGAGAGAGTTTAGTGGGAGAATGCGAAATATAAGGAACATAGAGGTTGATTTAGTTTAGTGGAATTAATTAGAAATTAGATTTTCAGGGGAAATTGTGATTTAGGATGATCTGGATAGAAGGGTTGACAATTGGCCAATAGCAGCGAAAACACGGGGATCGGTATGTTAGTCAAATAATTAGTAGACATGGTAGACATGGTAGAAATTGTAGACCATCAAATGAGAATGATGACGATAGTTTTTGCAATCTTTAAAAATAGTGATAAAATGATTGTGGACAAATCCGATTTCTATTTCTACTCGGTTTTATGTAGTACGATCTTCTTTTTAAGTTCTATTATAAATTAATAAATCGGCAATTTACGTAAATTTATTAAATTGCAATAAAGTGAATAAAATATGTATTCGTCATGAACACGGAATTATGGGATTAATAGTTTGAAAGGTTAAAAAAACAGGGGATTTTTATCCCGATGTAATAATATTTTCTCTAACCGAACAGTAAAATTATTGCAAATTTAACGGTATTTTTCTTGGTACTTATTCCTCATGAATACTCCCTTTATGTCTACTCACCAAGTACCACCATTATAGTGATTGATAACCACGATATTAATTAGTGAACAATTACTTGATACCCTTTCCACTAGAACTCGTAAGTTTCGTAACTATTTTCCACCATTTTCTCCTTTCTCCTTATTTAACTCTATTTGTAGTCTAATATCTTTCTGATTAATAAGAACCATATTATAAGTTACTACTAGCCTTATGACCACTTAATTCACTTGCTTTTCTACATTCATTTTCAGCTCGCTGGGCCGGCTATTCTCTCATTGAACATTATATTATAACACACCAACTAGCTATAGATCTGTTTGGGTTCGTGTTTCATTAGAACATTACATTATATACTTTGTGCTTGTTCGTTCAAAAGCTCTCTACTAGAGACAACCTTTGAACCACCCCCACACTATTCCACTCATCAAAAGTGAGATGATGATGTTGTTGTTGTTGACTGATTTATTGATAATTTTAGTTGTTTTTATTCGTAAAAAAACAATTTAACGATCTTCAGCCCATTCGTTTTCTCTTCTGATCGCAGCTTCTTCTTCAGGAGTGAAATCGTTCACAATATTAAAAGTCTTACGTAACTCTTCTGGAGACTTGGACTTGATCATTTCAGCAACAACCTTACATCCAGAAATCATCAATGGAGTAATATTTAAATAATTTGCCGCCATGATAATATCATAAAGCATTTCTTGATCAACCTTTAAGAAGTTTTTGTCCCATTCTTCAACTGGAGTGGTCTTCTTGGTATCATCGTCATCTTCTTCATGGAAAGTGGTGTTCTTGTGATGTTCACACCATTCCAATACTTTAGATAACACATTGGCTCTGACGTTGGGGGTTGGAATTTCGAAATCTTCGGTTAATCCATCTGGGTTCAAATCGTTAATCATGTTTTTGATCAAAATGGACTTTTCCGCCACCTTTGGATCGACGGGGAATCTTTCGTCTTCAGACGAGATAATAATAACTTTTGGTGACGACATTGGTTATAAAGGATGAAACTAGATCGCAGTTACCAGTTCTTTATGTTATGAGTGAGTGGGAGGTGTCACGTCACGTGAAAACCGTATGGCTTTTGCCGTTTCTCCCTCTTGATCCTGTATACGAATCTGATGATAGAAGGTTATGGAACCACCACCAACATATATCACATCATCACTCAAATTGATTATGCAAAATTACCAGTCACTTTTTCAATACATAATTCTATTATTAGTGCGATGACGAGTCGTAATCTATAATTTACAATTGTGTTGTTGTATTTACATTATTATTTTTTTCTGTTTCTGGTAAAAATTGTATTTAGTAAATGCTCATATAGACGTGAGGGCGATACGTAATGATATATTATACGAGCTTTCCCTTTTTCGACAATTAGTCACTGTTGGGTCAGCCAAATGGGAGGTTACCTATTTCATGAACACCAATATCTCTTCCAAGATACCATATTTTTTTTGGATCGTATGTTACCAAATTGTTTCTCTAAATAGTAATACTGCCGATCTGAAGCGATTGCAACACTTTTGAAACATTTCTGAAACATTTTCCAAATACTTTAATTAGTTATGACTGGAAAACTGAAAAATATCCCACACCACAGTAACTCTAATTTTATGGTCAAAAAAAATTGCAATCGCAAGCATTTCATAAGCTTCCTCCATTTGTAAACATCTCAATTAAAGATTATCATTTCAATTAATAATTGAGATCCTTTTTTTGAATCTTTCAGCAGTATGTATTTAACCTGTAACTTTCATAGATCGACATCACAAAATTAAAGCCACTAACTTGCTTAATGGAGAATTTTGTATGCTTACTCGAAGTTCAGGTAGATTCCTGCACTGAATTCATCTAATTCTTCATACAGGTTGATTGCATTAATATAGTCGTTACCTGTAAGTTCGTATTCTCTTGAACCTTCCTTCATAAAACCTTCAGCATTGTTTAAGTTATTGATAAATCCTTCAATATCATCATAATCTTCTTCAACCTTCACATTGTTATTGTCCATAATAATTCCGTTTTGTACAGATAATTGAGCCAAGAAACTAGCCAATTTAAATGGAGTGTTATTAGTATCAATATCAACGATCTTTTGTTGTTCTTCTTCTTGAATGTTAGAAGAGCTAAGTAACAAGGAAGAGTTTGCTCCTGGAAGAAGGTTGTTATGTAAGTTGACATGTAAAGTATCCAAAGCGTTCAAGATCAAAGCATTGAATAAGTTTTGGAAATAAGATGCGTTTTCATTAGAAATAATGGATTTGGTTTCATTAATCAATTTGAATAAATTGGAATCTGGAGTATCGAGATGAGAAATTAATTCTGGGTTGATATTAAGAAGGGATTCAACCATATCATCATAATGAAGTGGGAATAAACTTTCAGCAATACTTATAGGACCATGGTTCAATTCAGTAACAATGTCCAATAAAATAGCTTGGAATTGAGGAATAGTCAATTCAGATTTTGGATTGATAGCTTCGAAATGTTTCACTACCAATGGTTCAATGGATGCATGTAATTGAGCCCAACCCTTATTAAGAAGCCACCAAGATAATGAAAGGTATGATTGTTCAATTATATAGTTTTCTTGTGGGTTACCAGAATCAATGGTGGAAGAAGACTTAACACCAGCCATCATAATGGCTGATTCTAAGTATGATCTTCTAGCAAGAATATTCAATTGAACTCTTGTTATTAAAAGTAATCCAGTCATCGAATATAATAAAGTAAGAGTTCTAGTAATGGTCTTAACCTTCAATAAGTTCCATAATTCAGTCTTAGATTTATTCATATAAATAGACAATTTTGATTCTGGATCTTGATTGTTTTCCAATAAACTTAAGTTATCAGAAGTAAGTTGACTATTATCACCATTAACACTTCCCTTTGATCCAGGATTATTCTTTTTCAATCTTAAAGCTTGAGTGATCAATTCAACCGGTAAACGATCAACTATAGGAGCAGTCAATACTGGTAACAATGCCAATATGGTATAGTAACAATCCTGTTGGGTCTGGATAAATCTTTGTTTGATTTGTTGCTTGAAAATCAACTCTTGTTTTAATGAGTTTTGGAAATCTCTAAACTTCTTAATGATAAAATGATCTATAAGAAAGTAAGTAGAGATGGCAAAAGCCGAGGTCACCAAGAGCTTCCGCTTGTGACGGTTGAAGAACGAGGATAACGATGAGAAGATTGGCATTGGTTAAAAGATGGTGATTGTAGTTGATGAAAAGTGAACCCTTAAAGATTGACAATTTGTGAATTGTTACAGCGGAGATTAACCGTGGAGTCGTCACGTGAAGTGGTGGGCCGAGGCTTGCAAAAGATCACAGGTGAGTTTTACCCAAGTGTCATGTGACAAATGGTGGGGAACATTAGGTAATTACCCAGATTATAGTGGGTTAAGTCAAACTATGGGGTATTGAGAGTTGGGGGAGGGTGATGAAACAAACATTGAAGGTCCAGACGTTTTGTGGGGGGGTCTTTCAAAAAATCTGAAGATTTTACTTTGGTTGTTAATTTGACAATTCGAGCCTCATTTTCAACGTGGAAGCGCAATACTTTTCATTCTAGTTGGGTACAACAAGAATTATTATAATTGTGGTTCGTATTGCTTATAGTGAAGGATGCCATAGTATTTGCAACAATTGACAATTTTTCCTTCCTTTTTGCAATTCTATTCCATTTGTTCTGCTTAGACCTCGCTTTGTTGGTCCAGTTTGGTAAGTCTGGGGTAAAGTGGATGGAGCGCGCAATATTGTAATTCTGTAATCAGAACAATAGACGTGAAGAAGAATGTACCGAGTCTGTGAATTTATACTACAAAGAAAAAACAATATTAGAGAAAATGAAGTGAATAGAAGGTCAGGTGGATTGGGTTCACGTGAATTTTAAGATTAGTTAAATTCAAGGTAGCCATCAGTACTGTTATGTAATCTTATTTACTAATGTTTTCTTGTATGAACCATAAAATGCTCATTACACTTTGGACCCATCCTTTCCAATGCATAGTAGAAACTGCTTATCCTTGTCTTTCTATAATTTAACTCCATATCGTCCCATCTATACATATATCTTCGCTAGCATATTCTTCAATATTGACCAATTGACAAAATATTTGAAATTTTGCAAAAAATTAAGAAATGTAATAATTTAAACTTCTTCCACCACCAATTAATTCTCTCATCGTATTTGAAACGAATTAAGTAAAATAACCATTGAATGACCAAAATGGAACTTTAAATGCTGAGAAAGTGTTATAAACCCGAACCCCTCTGGAATACTAATTGGCCATTTCGGTTCTAATGATATTGAACTAGGAAAATGGAATTACCCCAAATTCTAGATTAATGGAATTAATTTCCAACAAAAATTATTGGGATTTGGGGCTATTTTTTTTTCAGTACAGGAGATGTCTGTAAGGAATTTTTAAAACCTTACAAATTCCGATCATCTAATTTAAATGCAGAGTCCAATTGCGAATTTACGGATAAAATACAGAGCCGTATTAAAATATTTAAACTATAGAGGAGCAACTTTGACGAATTGGGATCCACGGGCATAAGGCGCCATCCCATCTTCAATTTTTAGAAACCAAAGTTATTCTTGGTTCGCCGCCAATAAATGTTCAATTGAAGACGCCGTAACTGTATGAAACATGGTAAAAACGAAGGTGTAATATTACAATTTTCTTGCAACATTCTCCTGATGCCAAGTCCTTCAATTGACATTTTGAACGGTATCTGGATTTGGGCCCTGGTTTCGTGCTGCTCTAGTTTATTATTGTTCGATATTTTTTATTCTTGACTTGCCCCGGATAATTGTATATTCTATTTATATTTCATGTAAGTTAAATTTATTAGCTATTGTTTTAACCAATCATCTGACTAACCTGTATTGAACCACAAAAAATCCTTTGAAATTACAGATCTATCTTTTGAAGCCAATCATTATTCCATTTGCTTCTTGGATTGTTGTACTAATTACCGAGTGATTGTTCCGTGCATCGTCGTAATCTACGAGCATGTGCGATTAAGCAGGCAGATAAGAACATTTAAATATAATGGCCCTATATAAAAGGTCAATTGACTAGTGTGAGCCAGAAATCAATTGATCATCACTCAATTGATTTGTAGTAGCTAATCCCAGGGTACTTCGATGCCAGGGTAGTCCGGATTCAGAGTAACCGAGGAGTTAAGGGTTAGTGGGCGATAATCTTTCGTCAGTACTTACTACTGGTAGTCGATCCTTAGTCGTGCTCATGGACTCGCAATGGCTCAGGGCTACAATAACCATCGACAACGTGCGTCTCGCTAGTAGAATTTTTGATAGTATCCCACAACGTGGCTATATTAATTAGGGGCAGCATAAGTCCATGGCCCTATGTGACAGGGGCTAAAGGGGTCGGAGATACCCCGGGACAATAATAACGAACGGGGGGGTGGATCAATAGTATTCTAACCATCGAGGCAAATAGAATTCACGAGAATTTACGATATATCCCTAGTATGTTTGGAATGTTTACAATTGTATTTTAAGCATAACAAAACAATTGTGGTATCATAACTTATGTTAAGTAAGACTTATACAAAGACTGACTAGTGTAGACATTTTAGTCAATTTTGATATCTATCAATCGAGGTGAAAGAAGGTTAGTTTGAAAAAATAATTTCGCGGAATCGGGCCGTTTGCACCAATTGACCCATTCCAAATCCGTCAATCCTTTGATCAAATTTGGACAGATGATGGTTGACATGTCGCTTGAACGGCCCTGTAATTTTTTTTTTCTTGAGATTGAAATTATTGAAGCCACCCATGTGCCACGGTTCATTGCCCTTGTACTCCCGTACGAAGAGTATTCTGCTTATCCATCTCTAAACTCAAAATGAATATAAATACTGAAAACCCAGGATACAGAATGGATTTTTTTTTGTTTTAATCAACAGATAACAGATATCACCATCGAAAATGCAATTACATCTTGCTCTTACTTTCTTCTTCGCTTCTGTGTTCGCTAAGACCATCTTGTTGACCAACGATGACTCTTGGATCGCTACCAACATCAGAGCTACCTACTACAAGTTAAAGGAAGCTGGTCACACTGTTTACTTAGTTGCCCCAGTTTCTCAAAGATCTGGATGGTCCGGTAAGTTCGATATTCCATACACCAACACTTTGCTCACCGATGGTGAATTTGCTTACGTTAAGGCTGGTCAACCAGCTTGGGGTCACGAAGTTGATGATGACCACATCTGGTACTTCAATGGTACTCCAGCTTCTTCTGTTGCCTTTGCCTTAAACTATGTCTTCCCATACTACTTCAAGGAAAACGTTACCGTTGACTTAGTTGTTGCTGGTCCAAACGAAGGTATCAACACTTCCCCAGGTTTATACACTATCTCTGGTACCATTGGTGCTACTTACAGTTCTGTTTACAGAAACCTTCCAGCTGTTGCTTTCTCTGGTTCTAACGGTAACAACTCTTTCTTCAAGGACTCCTTGCACTTGGATGACAAGTTGGAACCATCCACTATCTACGCTGAAAAGGTTGTTGAATTCGTTGACAATCTTTTCAAGAACCAAGGTGACAACTCCAGAGCTTTACCATTAGGTGTTGGTCTTAACGTTAACTTCCCACCAGTTGGTTACTTAAACGAAAACTGTACCAACCCTAAGTGGGTTTCTACCAGACTTACTGGTGAACACGCTGCTTTCTCTGACTTGTATTACGATGAAAAGGCTAACTTGATCAAGTACAAGAACTCCGAATCTAAGGCTGTTGCCACTGGTTACAACGGTGATCTTAGCTTACCATCTGAAGACACTATTGTCTCTCACTCTGACTGTGGTACCGCTGTCAGTGTCTTCTCCATTGATTACGATGCTAACACCGACTTGTACAACGAAACCAAGGCTTTATTGGGTAACTTGTTTGATTAGAGTTTTTTTATCAATCCACCATACAAGCTGGCTAGTTCATAATAGTATGTTCTTAAGCCACCGATAGACTTGGTAAATACCCACTCCTTTTTTCACTTCTTCCGTTGAATATTTTGTTTCGTTTAATAAAAAGTTGCAAAAGAACTACAAGCAAACTAAATTAGTTTGTCAATAATTTCTATTGCAGTAAATATTAATTCAAGTTGTAGATCTGTAGATTCTGTCTATGATGGAAACCAAAAAAAATCGATTTTCCTAATTTTCGGTGGAAACAAAATTTTATCAGAAGGAAAATTTTAGACCACTAGACAGAAAAGAATGACCATTTACGAGTCGTAATCCATCCCTTTCACATTCGTCGTTCAAACCTCGAGGATTTTGCAATTGATGCTAATTTTGCAACTTGGGATTCGCACTACCATTTCTTGGAAATGTAACCAGATGCCGTAAATCACCAGTTCTGCCTGATCACAATAACGGTTTGAAAAAAGGTACAGGATCTCGTAAGATTCACCAAGTCCATGTACATATCAAGATGACACAGTAAATGACCACCTCATCAGCTAGGGCATCTTTCCTTCAAAACCAGGTTACAGTCCTCATGCAACAGTCGTGCGATAGTGTGGGCGAATAGCTACAGTTGCGGCCCAAGGGCATTAGAATGTGACATCATAATAGTTAAAGGGCAATAGTAGTGGGCCCACTAATTAGAAGGCAATATGAGCAATATGAGCGATAGGGAGCAAGGTTAAGAGGGAGTATACTAGTATGTTTATTTTTGGTCCTCCACCTACACTTGACTATTCCGGAGAGGAGGCTTAGGAAACCTAGGAAATAGGTAATAGGAAATAGGGTATAATGGTTTTAGCGGATGTCGGATGTCGGATATCGGATGTCTCGCTTTTTACTAGAGCAAACAGTGTCATATATTGACATTACTTTTGATAATTTGGAGGAAGTTCATTACCGGCCACACGAGGGGTACATCCGGAGTCAAAAGTCCAAGGATCAAGGTAGACACTTGCAGGATGGGGGCTAGATCAGGCAACCGGGACTGATCTGCTAGTAAAGGTAAAGTTTAGAGGTTTTAGGTTGGGTGTTTCTATACAGGCCAAATACGACATCACAGGCTTCGGTTAAGCCTTCATGCAGGTAATTAAAATTAGTTAGGCGTTATCCGTGAGTACCTACTTTTTTTACATAGTACAAGCTAAAGTAGCAACCCATTGAAGGTGACCCTAGAACATAGAATGCAACCTTAACAGCCCAGTCATATGGCTAACATGTAAAAAAAAGAAAAATAGCAGTAAAAATAAAAAGCTTACCAAATTCAATACGTTCGTTGGTTGTTAGCATTTCTCTCACTCTCATCCCTTTCTTCCAGTGCTCATATTAGCTCGTATCACATCGCGGTTTCTCCACTACTCTCCTAACACATAGTAATAGCTACTACAAGTGTACTAAGGAAAAGCCTCCAATGTAGATCAGCACTATGTCAAAAAAAGTAGCTAGACTAAGGGTCCCGTTTGTAAAATTTTTAGTTTCCCCAGTGTCAGATTTCCCAATTTCAGCTTAATTGGGGTTGTTTTATTTCTTGGGATTGTCCTTTTTTGGTAATCGCATCGCTGGTGCCAATTTGCTTTCCGAAGTTTCCAGACCTAATTTCGAGAACGCACTTAAAACTGAAAATCAGGTTTCAATTCTTAGACGGCTTTCTTTCCAAAAAAAAAACAACTACCACTTATTCCAATTGGTAAATACCATCCGTCATTCTGGTACCAAACCTGCACGATCAACCTTCTCTGACATTGAAGATCAATCGCGTCGTTAATCAAGTCCCTTTTTTCATTCAATCCGTGTGCCGTGCATCAGCCCCAGTTATAGACGAACCCCAGAAACCTTTTACCAACGCTCAAGCAAAAAAATTTAGGGGCATTGCAATTTCGTGAAATATACAAAACAGAAAGAAAGCAACCGCTCATACAACCAACCCTGTTATCTTCTTAGGACTTAACCCATTAACAATTTTAATTGGTCCCTTCCTCGCCCTGTTCCTCCTCCTCCTCCCCGTATTTTTCCCCTACTACTATAATTAATCTCACACTCTTGTTAGGTCCGGTAATAAATCGTCATGTCATTACTCAAAAAAATAAGACACGAAAGTAAAGACGATTCCAATGCAGGTAAACGGAGAGTGTTTTCGCATCACAGAACGGTTAGTAACTCCAGTAACAATGAACCGTCGTCAAATGCAGTGAGTCGTTCCAGTTCCCTTAAGAGACAGAGTGGTGTAAATTCAATTGGTAGAACCACATCCCGTCAGCGTCAAGAATATCAAACTCAAAAGAATATCGTCAAACAAGAACAAGAAGATCAAACGGTGGAATCAGAACCAATGAAAGACCAAGGGTCTCCTCCGCCTAAATCCGATTCCAATGGGTTTTTATCCTCGATTTTATCGGCAGCTCACAATGTCATGAATTCGTCTATAGACGAAGAAGGTAAGAAGAGTCCAGCAGCTCAATCACAAGACCATTTGGATTCTCATAGTGAAGCTACTTCCAATAACACCACCACTGCCACTGACAAAAAAGAACATTCCTTTTCTCATAAACTTGATTTTCTTCTTAAACCTGCCAAGTTCAGTAGTGCTTCCAAGAGTATTCTGAGTGAAGATAAAGATCATCCTGATACAGAGGCCGAAAACCAAGACGAAGAAGAAGAACAAGAAGCCGCCCTCGTAGGAACAATTCCAGGTCAAACCGTTGCCAGCCCATTCCCGCTGCATCTTACCTCCAATGTCCAATTCGAACCAGTCCGTGAATCTCCATTAAATTCTTTAGGACAAGGTGATTTATCATTAGATATCTTTGATAACAGTCGTAAGGTTCAAAACTTGGACGCTGCCCTGCTTACAACCCCTGGAGCTTCTGCTGCCGTTCTTCCTAACGGTATTAGAAGATCTGATTCTGTTAACAGAAGATTAATGATCACTCCAAATCAATCCAGTGAAAACGTTAATGACTACAGAAAGAGCATGAGTCCTGATAGAAACGGACGCTCTATGCCTATATCTAATCAATTGATGGTCTCTGGAGGTGGTGACTCCAAGAGAGTCCATCGTCGTTCCATTGGTAATAATAATTCTTCCTTTGTGGCTACTAATATTCCAGGAACTCCTACTGAAGAAGGAATCAAAAGAACCAGTACTGATCTCAAAAATAAGACCTCAAATACCGAACACAGCGATTCCGACAGTGATCTTGATTTGGACGCTTCTGATACCGAAGATATGAATCCTGTGGTTGACTTCTCCCAACTTAAATATGCATCTTCAAAGAGAAACCGTGAATTCCACAATATTTTCAAAAAACTCCCCCAATCAGAAAGATTGATCCAATGGTGCAGTTGTGCTTTATCCAGAGATATTCTTGTTCAAGGTAGAATGTTCATCAGTGAACACTACATTTGTTTCAACTCTAATATCTTGGGTTGGGTCACCAACTTGACCATTCCATTACAAGAAGTTATTTTAATTGAAAAGAAGTCTACTGCCGTCTTGTTTCCCAATGGTATGATTATCCGTACCTTACACCATAAATATGTGTTTGCAACCTTTTTAAGCCGTGATGCTACCTTTGATTTAATCACAAATATCTGGCATAGAGTCTTAAATGACGGTGATCCAAACAAGCTCTACAAAACTCCAACTGAAATGAAGAGAAGAAGCAGAAACGGTTCTAAATCCACCGTGATTTCTAAATCCGCCAGTGGTGATACTTATGGTTCTGATGAATCATTAGAATCTTCCAGTGATGACGAAATGCATCTTGAAGATGTGGACGAACAAGATGGTGATGCCGCTGAAGACGATGGAAGTTTGAGCGGTATCGCTTTGAAGAGACACAAGAAGAAAGATGTCGTGGACGGAGATGATGATTTTGCTAGCGATGATTCTTCCGATAATGGAGACGATGCCGGTGCTTCAGGTATAGAAAAGAAAATTAACAAGCACCGTTCTTCCAAAGGAATTGACGGTGGATCCAGTGGCGGAGATGGTGATAGTGGAGGAAACGATTTCAAGGGTTTCCCTGTTGTTGGACCTCTTACACATGCTCCTACCGAGATCGACTACACCAAACAAGCCAGTGATACTTTCATTACCGAAGAAGTTTTGAAAGCTCCATTGGGTGCTCTTTTCCTTATCATGTTCGGTGACGATACTTCCAAATATATCAAGCTTTTAAAGAAGCAAAAGAATTTCGATATTACCGAGCTGGATATCGTAGGACTTGGAGCAAAGAACAAGGTCAGAAACTATACTTATATTAAGCCATTGAGTGGACCAATTGGACCTAAGCAAACCAAGTGTTTGATTGAAGAAAAATTGGTAGAATTCCAACCAGAAAAATACATTTTGGTTGAACAAACCACTTCTACCCCGGATGTTCCAAGTGGTAACTCTTTCAAGGTTCGTACCAAGATCTTTTTAAGTTGGGCTGCTGGAAATAGTACCAAGATGTACGTGCTTACTACTGTTGAATGGAGTGGTAAGTCATGGATTAAGGGTGCTATTGAAAAAGGTAGTATTGATGGTCAAAAGGATTCCATGAAGATTATGATTGACTCTCTTAATGAAATGATTAGTGCTGGTAATGGAGACTCCAAGCCTAAGGCTAAGGGTAAGAAGAAGAGCAGAAGTAGAAAGAATACTTCTAGTGCACCAAAACCAGTTGAAGTTAAAGAGGAGAAAGCACCAGAACCAGTACCAGAAGGATTACAACAACAATTGAGTAACCTTATGGTTTCAATTGGTAAATTAGTGCCAATTCCCTATTTGGGAGATATGGTCACTGGTATAATTATCACTTTTATCGGTTTACTCTTATTCGTCAAATTCACCAATATGATAACTGGTGGATCACATCATAATGATCAAAAATTCCAAATCATCGGAGGTGACCGGTACGTGTCATCCAAAATCCGTATCAATAACCGGAAATATCTTATCATCCCCACCGTTAGTTCAAGTTTTGATAACAAGGAATTAACTATGGAAGCAGAAGTTAATTTATGGAATTGGGTAAGAGAAAGAAGTGATAACCGATTACAGATAGAAAGTGAAGAGGCAAGTGTCAGCGAATCATTAAAACAAAAATACAGTGACCAAGAATTACGAGAGATTGTCAGGTTGACCCAAATGAAGCTTGATAAGCTCAGTGAGAAGTTCCATATTGAAATATAGGTTTTTCGTATCGGCCCGTTGGTCCGTCCCCGCTGCTGCTATTTTATATTGATGTGCTTAATGTGAATGTAATCGGCTGCGAAACTATTAGGGCCAATCGCACCAATGGTGACGTGCGACCCAGTGAGTGAGCGTGGTTGCACGGGTCTGTCCATGTGCCAACCGTGTGACCAAATTCGGTCAGTTATGAGGCAAGGCTGTGGGTGGCTGATTGAGTCACCGGCATCATTCAGATCATCAAGATCATTTGGGTGTGAAAAGGTGCCCAATTAGGCATTTGACCGAGTCAAACTCCGCATAACTTACTCGGATCTGAAGAACTGGACTTCATGTTGCAATTGACCCGTACATCGGAACCGCTCAAGGAACTACAATGTGTTCCGTACACCACATAACAGCAGGTTGGCTGTGCTCAATTGACCATGTGTTCTTCACTGCCTACTTTCTAGCCCCAGCTGGTTTTGACATATTGGTGAGCCACAAATATCGTGGCATGTGTACCATCCTTAGTGCAAGCCATAAAAATACTACATGTATTGCACTAGGGGGTTTTCACGGGGTTGCAAAAATGATTCACACGAGTGTTAACAATTTTTAATTATGACCCGAGATATTTTTCTATTACTATGAGATTTATACATTTATTATTGCACCAAGGGTGCTACACAAGGGTGATTATAATTTTTGAGTTTAAAGTGTTTATCGATACAGATATTACTATTTCTAGTAATCATTACCACTACTACCCATGAACAAACAAATATCATTGGGTAGCCGCATTTATCTTATCGTAAAACACACTCTCTATTGCATAGATATCGTATATTGAATATACAATTGCATTGTAAGCGATTATGGCTTATGGTTTAGACATTGTACGGCAACACCGAGCGGATCTAATTTTTTTCTTTGTATAGAGCTTAACAAAGTAATATTACTATTATTGTTAAAATATTTCTAGGACCCGTGAGCCGTGAGTGGGCCCGTGAGTGAGCCGTGAGACCGAAACCCGAGCCATTTCCCCATACTAAAAAAATTTCATAGATGACGTTGCTTAAAAATAATGATAGCAAAAAAAAAAATTCCCCTCTTATTTTAGTCCTCCAAGACATAATGACACATGGTGAAGCGGTCATGGAAAAGTTGTGGCCCTGACCCGTGACACAACCGTTGCTGTGACTGCGAAAATTGTTAGTTGAGACATTCTATACATTCACACAATGTTAAAGAACAAAAGTTGGTAACAAAAGAGAGAAGAAAAAAGACAAACCTCAAAGAAGGTTCAATGGTTTTAATGTTTGAGACATATTTGAATTTAAGCTACTGTCTAGACCAAATAAATTGCCAGATCTTAGAATGTTCGAAAATTGCTAAATGACCAGTTTAGAAGATGACTAAACCCAACCGTTTTTTTTTAGGCAGGAACATCCATAATTGAGGCAGGATAATGCACGGATTGAAGTTAGAAGCGGTAAAGGAATGAGAACCCGAACCCGAATTTGAATGCAAATGCAAACGCAAATGCAAATACAAAAACCTCAAACTTTACATCCGTTACATTACCTACTCGTAAACCCGCGACCCTCTCTCAAACTTTTTTTTTTCTTGTTTTGTAACTATATAATATGAAAAGTCATTAAGGCACGGTGCAGATGATGCGATTTGTAACTAGCCTAGACCGTTTTGAATGACGTCAAATTGAACTTTTTCACTTGGTCTTACTCCGCGGTGCCGGCGGTCTTGCACATTTGGTAACTAAAGTTACCTAATCTTACCATGTTTCACTTCCCGGCAACAAAGCAACCTTTGCGAAATTTATACCGAGTGCACCGATTTGCACCCGGATATAAAATTAAAGAGGCGTGCTGAAGCTGTAGATGAATCTTCACCTTGTTACATTACTATAAACCTTTTCTTTACTATAAAGAGACCATCATTTTTCTTTTAATTGATATTCAATTATTAAACAAAATTTGTTGGATTAACTTGTTTAGTCACCAGTTTTAGACTATCACTAACAAACACAACTAAGAATAGATTTTGGTTTACAAAAGAAACGAGAAAAAAAGACCCACAGTGAGAGAGAGAGCCAAGAAAGTCACCAAAAATCACTTGATAACTCTGATACTTGACGCTACAACGCTATATTACTCTAGCGACCATAACAGCTCCATAACCAAAGAACATAACCCATAAATAGAGGTTTTTTTTCTTTTACCCCATATAAAAAGATCTCACCTTGCACCAACTCAATTACACTGCTGCTTAAAATATATAAAGGTGCAACCCACATTTTTAAATTTGCGAGTCATCCTCATCAACTCCGCCGCTATAGTAAATCCAATAGGATCACCAATTTTAGATTTACCAAGGCACATTTCCGCTATTGTCACTTTTATTCTTTTATAAATCAAGTGCTGGGCAGCCTTCCATTTTAACCATTTCACTGGACCATCAAATCTCATTATTATAATACCCTCGCATTATGATTGTTCTACTAAAGCTTCTAAGTCAGTTGCTAACTTTCATAATCCCCTTTGCCCTTACATTAAAGGCCCTTGATACATCCATAGCTACACCTCCTTCATCATATCAATTCCTACTTAATTATTGGATATATTACACTGCTATTGCTCACATCACCCATACTTATATGGATCGTTCTGATTCTATCCAATTTGCAGCTACTTTTTTCCGTCTTTGGTTGTTTTATGGACAAGCCAATAGTATCAAAAGTATGAACAGAACATTAACCCAAAGAATCTTTGCATCTAATGACATGACTGAATTTGAATACAAATGGGTCGAACCAATTCTTCGTCAATATATTCATGTTCATGGTCAACCTCATAATATGACAGTATTACATTACTACTTAAACCATTTGTCAGACAAAAAGGAAATAATACCCAAGCACGCCTCATCTTCTACAACATCTTCATGGCCTATAAAAGAATCAGTACTGTGGTTTTCAAGGCTCATCAATGCAGTTCATGATCCTGAAGTTGGTGTGATAAGTCCTCCAGCATCCATTGCTCCAAGCAGAAAAAGATCAGTTAAGAAAGGACCAAGTATCCCTAGTATCCCTAGTATACCCAGTATCCCTAAATCCTTATCTAACCATTCTCTTCGTTCAATGGGAAGTGGTGGTTCGGGGTTAGGAAACACTTTAAGTCCAAGAAGAAGAAGTCATCGAAAAAGTGACCCTCCTTATCCATCTCAGGGTTTTGCAGATATTCCTCAAGTCGAACACGCTATTGTGGACGATGTAATGGATGAAATTGTTCAAAAACCGCAATCATTAAGCATTTACGACGACTATTTTAATAATAATTATGAACAATATGCACAATCTCAACCATCTCATGTTATACCACCACAATCTTATCAATCCACGACACAATCTCAAGTTGCTTTAAACGATCCTGTACCATCCGTTCCATCGGGAGAACCAAGATCTTATAAGATTAATTCGGGATTTTTCATACAGAACAAGCATAAGCTCTTTCCTAAAAAAGATACAAAACCGTTGCCATTAGCTCCCTAAGTATAGTGATATCACGACATAAATTGGAACCAGGCTACTAAGCAAAGGACAAAAAAAAAATCTTTGATTAGGGGGAGTGGGGGATGTGTGTGTGTGTGTGTGTGTGTGTGGTGTGTGAATAGATAAATCAATAAGTGAGTGTGTGATTGTGTGTACGTGCGGAGACTTAATTGGGGACTATAGATTTATATATTAATTTGGTTGAGCTTATACATATAATTCTAAAAGAGCGTTAAAGGCGCCAAAAAGAAGGGTTTATATCCAAATAATAGTTAATCTGCCACCCCTCCCCTGTCTTCGTATAAGCCTCATTACAATATATCCCAAACTTCAAGTATATAGCTACATAATACAAGTCATCGACATAGTAATCGGAATACAAACCCGATATCTGTCGACACAAACGCATGTAATGATTTGCGACACTGTCTGCGACAGACCAATGATACTTCGTGTCGGAAAAGTACGGATTAGCAACGTTTCAGGGCTTTCTAGTAACAATCAGAAGGAAAAGAAAAAAAAAAAAAACCAACCACAACATACATATCCATCAATGTACAAAAAAAATGTGGCAACTCTAGTTGATACTCTTTTTTACAACCTTACCATATGATAATTATTAATAATTAATTTAGCCTATGATATATTTTTATCAGTTATTGCTAGAAGTGCTAATCGGGGGCAAAGGATAAGGTATAGTCGGGCTTAACCGGGGACACGTGATCACATCGCAGACAATGCCAATGATGTCATACAACATGTCAGGCATGTCACTTTCAATCGTCCCCCACCAATCTCCTCTCGACCAGTCGCACATCCTTATTGAAAGCCACTTTCCCAGTGGTACGAGTATTCATGGCCTTATCTTTCAATATTAACCTTTCCCCTTAACCCATGTACTTGTAGAGTAGCACCAACACCTCTATCCATCTGTTTCATCCCTTATATTGGTATACCCAACCCTTTTGTGAGGAGTGAGGCCCGGGCCTCTTCAAGTAATTAGTAAACATTTTATGTGAAGTCCGATTGTTGTAGTAACGTCACTCTAACCAGTGCTTCTATCTCCCTTGAGTAAATTTGACTGCTCTCATTTTCTGTACCTCAGGTCTTTGCTTCTACACACTTTTTGACGGAATTCTTCCTGTTACATATTCTTTCGATCCCACAACCTTTTATTCATCCCATTAATTAATCAAAAAAAAAGACCTCTTTATATTATTTGACTTAGCTCCGTATCTTTAAAGGTCTCAAATAATAATAATAATATATTACAACCCCGATCTTATTTACATAAATTAGTTTAAATCCTTTTCAAATCTCATTTCATCTGATTCAACTTGTTGACACCTTGAGTTATTTTATATATTCCACATTTATGTTTAAATCAATCAATCCTACAGATATATCAAACAATACTCATCCTCCCCCACCTCCTCAACAACCTCCACCGGAAATTGATTCATCTGGTTCTGCTTCAAGATCTCCTATTTTACCATCACCAACCTCTCTTACTTCTTCCGCCCCCTTTCAACTTATGGACTCACCAGGAGCTCCTCATGCCCCACCTGTGGTTGCTACATCTTCTAATTCTAACTTTCCAACCATCGATAATACTCCACGAACTGAAAATCCTCCTGGTACTCCATTAGTCGAGGACCCGAATGAGTTAATCCGTCAAAGAATCATCTTAAAGGAACAAAGATTAAATGAAATCAAAAATCAATGTTCTGCTTTGATTAGTGAACTTGATTCCAATAAGGATCCAGAAGCTATTGTTAAGAAACATATTAGTCAGTTAAAGAAGTATCATGAACTAAAGGATATCGCTTTAGGTTTGGTCACTATGATTGCTGACCAAAGACAGTTAAGAACTACTGATATTTTAGAGGAAATGAAGTTCGAATTACTGGACGATTAATCACCTAGCTATAGCCAAATGGAGCCAATAGGAACGTTCTTTCACCATACTAGACGGTGAATACTCGACCGATAAGGTGAGATGTTGTTAATGTCAGTCTAGCACTAGCAACTCTCCCATCTGCCCCCCTTAAAAGAGAGAAATTATACACTACATCATCGTGGCTCCTCATCATGACTCCAGAAAGTGACTGGTACTTTATTTTTTTTATTACTATGTCTTCGTTATACAGCCTATCGTGATAGCCTTGCCAGATCTGAACTGAATTTAACTGTCATCTGTTGATACTGCGGCGGTAGGTGACCAGTCACCATCCACAGCCACACTGACGATTACCCCTCCTCCATTTGGTCCTTTTCTTTATGATGCACTTGTCAAATATGATGACTCGTTGACTGGCGATCTCGTATTTCTGTGCTCCTCCTTTGCTGATCTAAAATGATCATTCTACTTAAAACCAACCAAAAAAAAATTTAACAAGTGATAAGTTATTGGTTTTAATTTTTGCTATATCCTTTCTACACGCAAGAGTCTTGACTCTTGCCTTAATGTCCGACTATTTTAATAGTCTTAATGTCCCGCGCTTTATGTTAGCATACATTCATTCGTGTTTACGTTTGCATTTGATTCCCGATTTTGTACATATATATTTATTTTTCATACACAGCTCGAATAGAGTCCCACCATACCAAGGTGGTTCATAATATACAGAATTGAGAAGACGATAATGCTTGAAGCAAACGAAAACAGTGGGTCTGTCAACAGTTTGCTTGGATTAGTTATATTAGTAAGAGCGATTACAGTGGTAGTAATTTTGATAAGTAAATATGATAAGCAGCAACAAAAACCGAGGTATAACCGAGGAAATACCCGAGAAAACGTGGATAAACTACAGACAATAGGGTTGACGGGTTATTCAATAGTATATCTGGCTACAACGATGGGGTGTACCTGGTACCTGACGGAAGATCTTCTGGTCCAAGTGAAAAGTAGCAATCATACAGATCCATGCAAAAGGTAATCAGACAGATCTGAGTAGTCACCGAAAAGAGGCAATTTATAGATTTGACTACATTTAAAGATCGAAAATACAAAGATAGTCCTCAAATAAACAACCAATTAAGACTAATGACTTATAGTACAACCTTATAAGACATTTCAAACTACCCTTTCATAGTACTAAAGTATACATAATTTATATGAATGGCAACTTTTAGCAATAGATCTGATTTCGCAACTATAACTAAAACGTATAGCGCTAAAATAGAACATTCAGGTATGAACCAAAATTTTTACATGGAGATGAGCCCGAGATGAACATCGAGTCGAGGAACTGTCAATTTTATAGCAACGGCGATACATAATAAATGTTTATCGGTTAAAGCAATTATAACGGTGGCCACTGTGTCGGATCTATGGAGTCCATAGTGGATGTTTTTTTAAAGCTAAACGAGGATGTTAAAGCCGTCAAACTTACCCCCTTTTACTATTGGCTGAGGGTGTAATAACTACTGGCTCACACTACCAGAGACTCAAAATAGCAAGGGTTGCAATAGTTGCAGCAGTTGCATCAGTTGCAGATTCAGTTTCCCTTCACTAATTGTCAGATATTCGGCAGATAACCTCCGCGTTTCATCTGTTAAGGGCGCAGAGTTGCTGCTGAAACATTCAACTAGTACAATTCTACCGATTCAGATTTCAACGGCTGTTCAATTAGTATTTCCGCCAATGCAATCATGACATATTATAGTGAAACCTACAGCAAGAGAACCCGTAATATACGCTAATATACGTTAAATACGTAACAGTACTGATTCTCTATACTATGAACCTAACAAGACGGTTTTTTTTGGGTAAACAACCACACTTTTCACAAGCCAATATTAGCACTTTGTGGTTGCGACATTGCAATTGCAACAAAGAGTGAGTAGTGTGGGAGAATGGGATTTGACATTGGGGAAAAGAGAGGAATAGAGAGAGAGAGCCCAACTAAAAAAGTATTAGTCTATTAAAGGATTAAAGGATTAAAAGGGGGGATGTAATGTTTTTGTATGGACACATGAAATGTAGGCACGTTATTCAGTTGCCAGAAACAGGTCTTAATCCCTGTGCCCGAGAAACTTCAGCACCAACACCTGAGGTTTCCGGCGAACATGTTCTTATCAGGCAGGTGATAATTTAGGTATTTAGTGTTATGTAAGTATGCAATTGGCCCACCCCAAAAATCAGACATTGTTTCGGTCTTGTGAGATGAGCACTTAGTCAGACACAGTCTCTATCTCACTCACTAATAGTCAGACTACAATTAGCTACTCTGATACACAAACTAAAAGATTGATACAGCCTCGCCAGAACAATAGATGTGCTATGAAACCGGGACAGACTAATTCCCTTCGGATTGTACGAGCAACGAATAATAACCTCTACAGTATTGGCCCTACAATCAAGTGCTAGATAATAGGCCCATAAAAGAAAAAATTGGGACTTCGTTTTAGGCTCATAATATTTTAGAGACAATCGCTTGGCTCACAAAAAGACCCCAGAAAGAGTGACCCTTGTAGTCTCACTATAGGAGATGCACCAAGAACACTCCCTCCTTTTACCAATTGACCCCACAACGACATGCAAGAACCCAATTGCACTGAACTTCACTGGTACGGACCAGAACCTACCGATACTGCAATTGTGTCCCTATTTCATAGATCCTCTACAATCTCGCTTTGTTCAGTGTCAGATCTTTCTCGCTTGGCAGGTTCTTCAGTCTTCGCTATTGTCACAGGCCTTCGCACCACCTCGCACCACTTCGCACCGACTCGCACCCCAGTTGCCCCTAAACCGAGAGTCCTTGCCTCCGAACAACCAACAATCGGGGGAACGTGATAACTAGAGTAATACTGTAGATACAACATCAGAAACAGGGTCAATTTAGTTTAGTCTACCCGTAGCCAGCGCCACCTCCAGCACATCAGTATACCGTAGATCTAGCCAATCCTCCCAGATCTTTCTCCCTATTCAAACAGCCCCCGCCTCTATACTCTTTCTTTACCGAAACCCGCCCCCTAATCCTCTCCCTATTTTCCACCCTCACTTGTCCCACACTCTCACTATCTCACTATTTTTCTCCATTCTTGGGCACTGTGTGGGCGGTCAGTCCCCTCTACCTGCATGATCTTCTCTCAGGAAAAAAAAACCCTTCAAATCAATTCAAGATTCACTTCAACTTTCACTACTTTCCTAGATTCCTAGACACTAGACTTTCCCTCCCCACCATCCCTCCAATATCATATATATCACCACATTGGTGAACATACTCCCCCCATTATTGTATTACCACCACTCTTCACGAGGTCCTAGTCCTAACCCAATCCTTATTAATCATAGTGAACTTTTTTTTTTTCCAGTATCCATTATCAACCGTTTTACGACACTATAGTGGAACTGGTATCCACTATATATAATACTAAAACAGACAGACAAACAGACAAGACAATCAATACCATCACTAAATCCTCCCATCACAATTAATTCTTTAGCATCATAATCATCATTAGCACAATTCATCCATCATGCGTCTACATTTAATACTAGCATTCCTATTCTCCCTCATTCTTGCATCACCTCGACTAGAAAAGGTCACTACTCATCCAAGGAGTTATGAAGAATATACAGAGCCTATACAGACACCATCACCATCATCATTTTTACCGCTTGACCTCAGATCCATATCCGATTGCAGTTTGACAGACCTTTTATTGGTTAGTGATATAGATGGTAATTTGCATGGAGTAGAGCGTGAGTCAGGCGCTTTGCTTTGGACCCTTCCAATAGATGAACCTTTGGTCCGTATATCCTCCAATAACTCTCGTGAAAGTAGTCAATCCAACATAGTTTGGTTTGTGGAACCATATCAAGATGGGTCACTTTTCTATTTCACTCCTAAATTTGGAATGAACAAATTACCTACTAGTATAAAGGATTTGGTATTAGAATCTCCATTTTCTCTTAGTGGTGATGATAAAATCTACACAGGAACCAGAAGAACTTCCCTTTATACCATCAATATTCATACAGGTGAAATCAAAAGCTCATTTGGTAATCAAGAAGCATGTCCTGTGCCAAATACTCATTACAAATTACTGCCAAACATGCGTGATAATCAAGACACTATCATGATTGGTAAAACTACATACGAATTATCCATTTATTCCAAATTAAATACAAATATAGTATGGAATGTCACGTATTCTCAATGGGGTCCAAACAATATAGATAATGATCTCATCATGCAAAACCAACAAAGTCTTGATAAATTATATTTCACTCCATTCCATGATAAATCATTATTGGCCATTAATAAAGATTTGGGTACTACTATCTGGATAAGTAAATTACCTTCCTTGGCCGTTAATGTATTTGATGTTTTCCATAACATGAAGAATTCAGATTATGTCATTCTTCCACATCCTTTGAAAGTCCTCAATGATTTACAATTCAAGATCGATGAACAAACTCATACTTCAAATAATGATCTCGTGTTTGTTAATAAAACCACAAACGGTAAAGAATGGTTTGCCATGAGTTTCAATAATTATCCTACATTAATTAAAAATGCACCAATATCAAAATATCAACTTGATCTTTACAAATTACACAATGAACTTCCAGTGGATATTGAATATTTAAAGAATTTCCGATTATTAAGTGAACCACAATCTCTGGTAGAAGGGTTAATAAGTGGAATCCATAAGACTTTTGAATTAACCAGTGATACAATGTATCAACCAGTGCCGAAGTTTGGAAAAACCAATGCCATAAATTTAATCGGTGATGGTAAGACTCCGGAAACCATTCCAGAAGAGCCCATGCATGATTCCCAAAATATAATGGATGGAATCAAGTTCCCTGATAAGAAGAACATGGGGTCGGAGCTTATAATATTGAACCCATCTGATAATATTCCTATGTTACAACCTAATAAGGATGGGCAATACTCCAAACCTATAGTGGAAGAAGAAAAAGAACCTTGGTACAGCTTGCATACTATTGTCAACTATTTCACCATGACTATCATCAGAAGAATTTTAGAAGATGCTATAATTCTCATTATTGTGTTGTATGTTTTCTTCAAGTATGTGGCTGGTGATTTTGATTTCAATGGCTCATACAAGAGGCTCAAGTTCAAAGATGAAGACCACATATCAAGACCTATCACTGGAAAAATGAAAGATTTAAGATCAAATGGCGACATTCATTCCAATAAAGAATTACCAGAATTACCAAAGGAAGCAGGCGAAGTTAAAGTAGCAAAAGAAATAGTAACAGAACCACAACCTCAAGAGAAGAGTGACAACGATTCCAAGAGTTCATCAAAATCCGAAAAGTCAGTCTTGAAGTCCATTAATTCTACTGAAAATGAGAAAGAAACAGATATCAAGACCGAATCCAGAGAAATTAAGAAAGTCACCATTCTTGAACCAAATGAAGAGCTTGAAAAGGAACACTCTTCAAATGAAATCGAAGAAATTATCAATGGAGACACTGACAAATCCACCGAAACAGAAGCAACCAAAAAGAAGCGTAAGAGAGGAAGCCGTGGAGGTAAGAGAGGAGGCAGAAGAGTAAATAAAAACAAACAAGATTCTGGTAGTCCTGATAATGAAAATGAAAACGAAAATGATGATGAAGAAGAAGATGAAGATACTGAAGTCATTTCTACTAAGAGTCTTGTTAAGCCAGCTCCAATTACCCAAGTCAAGGTTCCATTGAAAAAGCTTCAAATTGAAAATAATTTAGTTATTTCTGATAAAATTTTAGGTTATGGATCTCATGGAACTGTGGTTTACCAAGGTACTTTCGAAAACCGTCCAGTTGCAGTCAAGAGAATGTTATTGGATTTTTTCGATATTGCCAACCATGAAGTTCGTTTATTACAAGAAAGTGATGACCATCCAAATGTTATCAGATACTTCTGTTCTCAATCATCAGAATCAGAAAAGTTCCTTTACATTGCTTTGGAATTATGTTTATGTTCACTTGAAGATATCGTTGAAAAGCCTAAGAAATCACTCAAATTAAGTATTCCTCATATTAATCAGGTTTTATATCAATTAGTAAGTGGGTTACACTATTTGCATTCATTGAAAATTGTTCATCGGGATATCAAACCACAAAATATCTTGGTTGCAGCCGCAAAGAATAATAATCATATTAAAAATAATAAGAACAACAGTAATGGCAACAAAAAGGGACAAAATGATATCATTGAAAACAATGTCAGATTACTTATTTCTGATTTTGGATTATGTAAAAAATTGGATTCAGATCAATCATCATTTAGAGCAACTACTCAAAATGCCGCCCTGGGTACTTCAGGCTGGAGAGCTCCAGAATTATTATTACATCAAGATTTATTAGAAATCTCTCCAGATACAATTTCATCAATTAATTCCGCTGCTGATACTATTTTAATAAACTCTAATTCTGCTGGTACAGTTAGTTCTAATTCTGGAAACGATTCCAATGGTAAGAGATTAACTAAAGCAATTGATATTTTCTCATTAGGATGTGTTTTCTATTATATTTTAACTGGAGGATATCATCCATTTGGTGATAGATATTTAAGAGAAGGTAACATTATTAAAGGAGATTATAACTTATCAATGTTAACCACAACTTGTCCTAATGATAAATATGAAGCAAGTCATCTTATTTCCACCATGATTGATTCCAATCCAACTTTGAGACCAAATACTCAATTAATTATGAGCCATCCATTATTCTGGTCAAGCAAAAAGAGATTAGAATTTTTATTAAAGGTCAGTGATAGATTTGAAGTTGAAAGAAGAGATCCTCCAAGTCCATTATTATTAAAATTGGAGACTCATGCTAAAGCAGTTCATAATGGTAATTGGCATGAAAGATTCGATGATGAATTCCTTGATAATTTAGGAAAATATAGAAAGTATCATCCAGAGAAATTAATGGATTTGTTGAGAGCAATAAGAAACAAGTACCATCATTACGGTGATATGCCTCAACATTTACAAGATCAAATGAGTCCATTACCAGATGGATTCTATAAATATTTCAATGATAAATTCCCAAACTTACTTATGGAGGTTTACTTCTTGGTTAATGAGAATTTAGGAGAAGAACACATTTTTAAAGACTTCTTTACAAGTCAATAAAACTTGTGATTCAAAAGCAAGATTACACCAATTTTGTTCAGCATCAATGTTACCAATATTACAGTTTGGTTAAATATTTTCATGATGTTAAATCATGTCATTTCATGCATACTATATACATAGTTAATTCAATTCTTCGTATTTATTTTAAAAGTTGTAGAACGAGAGATATATGAAGTTTCTCAATAATAATTTAGGAAGATAAGACACCCTTACCAACTTAAATTACAAGCGACGATATAACCCTGTTCGAATATTCACTTGTGCAATTGTTAGTTCCATTATTAGTCATTGTTATATCATGTGTATAGTTGTTGATAACTATTTGATTTTCTACATTTTTGCTGTTGATAAATTCTTTAATATACATAAACTATAAAGAGGAAACTGGTGGGTACCAGTCGCCTGAATTGTAGTTAGTGATCTCACTCGCGTAGTATGGGTTTCAATATTATATAACCTTTGGAAGGGTATAAATATATGATGGATCCATTCAATTACCATTTGAAGCAGCTGATGAGGTTTGTGGTGAGAGACCAGGAATGTGATAGGTCACTACTTTTGTAGAGACTGGTTCGTTCATATCAAATGCCCGTGAATACTCTAAATTTAGGTTCTGCTTGACGTTTAAGTTTGCTTACTTGCTGTCCTTTTTGGTCTTCTTCTTCTTTGGTTTCGTCACTTTACCTTCTTTGACCTTTGATGCTTTCTTCTTATCGTCCTTATCTTCGAACTTGGTGTGAGTTCCTTGGAAATTTACCTTACTGATAGCAGGACCCTTGAGGGCATCTCCAGCGGCAGCACCACCTCCATTGACTTTGGTACCTAAAGCATTTTGTAAAAATTCCTTGGCCTTTTCGGCTTCCTTCTTTTCTCTTTCTTCTTGGCCATTTACTCCATTTTCCAAATCCTTCAATCTTTTCATGTAAGTCTTGATTCTATTCAATTCGCCCATGATTGGATGCTTGTCTGTGTTGATACCTACACTCTTGAGGTATGAGAAGATCAAGGAGATCAAGGTGTATGCATAGTTGTTGTAGACCTTAATTTGTTCTATGGAGTTATCACTGGCAGTCTCTATCACGAGCTCATCAAGAGTCTTTTTAAGTATTGGTTCGAGTGATTCAGAAAGCAGGTCAACACTGGTATCAAGAGACTTCATGAAAAGTCTAACGTTGTCTAAGTTCTCCATTGTTTGTATGTATTTGTAGTATTGGTGGTATGAGGGTTGGTGTGTAATGTGTAATGTGTTACGTTCTTATGACCTTTAAGCTTGAGCTAATCTATGATGTGGTCTGTGGTAAGGTATCGTTTGATGTAATGAACTGTAATCTACTAAAGGTACTGGATGGTGATGTTCGTTCCTTTAGATGTAGTGGTTCCTTTAGTTATAGTAGTAGATAGTGATACTTATATTGTTAGTGAGAGTCTCAGTTTTTGGTGCGAAAATTTGGGATGCTCATCGGTACTACAATTAGCACTGAGTACAACAAGAACACTTAACCAACAGCAATATATTGTACCATTCAGTACTAAAAACAGGTCAAAACCACTTTCTACAACAATCTACAATTGTCGACACAATTACCAGATTTTTTCCCAATCAATTTGATCTCATTATTTGGTGATACTAGTTACTAATTGGTCCTGCCCATTGAAAAATCACCACTAATAGTTGCACCTGATCGCATCACTAAAATATCAAATATCAAAAAAGGTGATACTCAAATTTAAACACATTATTTATCATGGCTGGGTTACGTAAAAATAGAGACATCCTTACCGGGGGTAAGAGATACGCCCAGAAGGCGGCCAAGAAGCACAGAGTTGAAGAAGTTGTGTTTGACAAAGAGTCCAGAGTTGAATACCTTACTGGGTTCCATAAGAGAAAGTTGCAAAGACAAAAGAAGGCTCAAGAGTACAATAAAGAACAAGAAAGATTACAAAGAATACAAGAAAGAAAGGAAATGAGAGATGAAAGAAAAAAGGATTTAGAAAACCAATTAACTCAGTTCAACAAGACCATGGAAGATATAACGAACTTGAACGATAGTGAAGATGAAGAATGGGGAGGATTCGAAGGTGATAAGAAATCCAAGAAGAAGAATGACGAGGATGAAGATGATGAGGAAGAAAGTGAAGATGAAGACGATGATGAAGATGATGAAGATGATGACGATCAAGACAAGAAACCTTCTGCTCCAAAGGGTATCCTTCACCATAAAGAAATCTACATTGCTGATACCTCCAGTTTACCAGCCTCCAATGCCATCATTGATGATGAGACTACCGTCACCGTGGAATCATTAGACAATCCAGCTGTTACTTCTGCCAGAGAGGCCAGTTTAGAAGCCATTGCCAAGGCCAATAACGTTAATCTTGAAAAGTCTGAAGATGTTCTTGAAAAGTCTATCAAGAGAGCCAAGAACTATGCTGTGGTATGTGGAGTTTCCAAGCCAGAAAAGCAAAAGAAAAAGAAGTTCAGGTACTTATCTAAGGGTGAAAGAAGAGAAAACGTGAGGAAGGAAAAGTCCAAGAACAAGAAGTTCAAGAAGGAAAGAAAGGACAAGAAATAAGTCAATTCTTGAGTATTTCATCAATGTGATGAGGTATTATTATCATTACTAGTAATATTATTATGGACCAAATTGTTACTGGTCACATATTCATTTATCACCTGTCATTTTTGCAATACTTCTAACCAATGGTTTTGGAAGGTTACAAATGTGGTATTTTCCGTTTGTTCACCGAGTAGCATTGTACATCACTCTTTCTGGCATCTAAAACATGGTATAGGTCATAAATTACTATTATTTTCCCACAGGTAATCATTTGTGTGACTTTAAAAGCAAACCATGACTTTTTAATTAACAGACATTTTATAGCGTAATTATTTAATAGAAATTGAAGTAAAATAATTTAAGTCAGGTAAAACCGTTAACAACACTCACCTTGATAACAAGAAAAACTTCAGTAGGTTTCAAGAGGAATACCAAGAATTTTGGCAGTTTATATGTACAACAGAAGTCAATATAGTAACATATATGGGCTATTATTCCATAAATATAACCAATAAGAGATGCAAATGGATAATTAAATTAGCTCCAGTTTCAGCTATTCTGTTGATCCGATCAATGGATTCATTTGATCTATTCTTTCTGTTGAATTTAAATAGAGGTGTACATAACCGATTTTGGTGTTTCCAAATGGAAAAGGTCCCAACTAGTTAGTATATATTAATGAAATGAATAAAATCGCCTAGTTTAGTATGAGCAGGTAATACCTATAATTTTGCAGCCCTACATGCCAAATCCGGGTAACCCCCATCGACTTATATAAAAAAGACGAATTCCGCGAAAAGTTTACTCATCACCAACCATATAGTTACTTAACCCAGGAGGGTTATGTTATTATAGTATGTACTATCCCTAGTATCAAGTGATGACACGATGTCGCCCCAAACGGAGGCTCCTATTCAGGACTATGACCGATTCGATTATGCCAAACACACTGAAAATTCTGAAATGATACTTTATTTAATTTATTAAAAAAAATTAAGAACATCAGTACTAACCAATTCAGTAATAGAAATATTTAGTTCAAAATCAACCTGTACAAAGAGGAATAGTCTTCATATACAATGAAGTCAATTTCTCGATCGTAGATTGTTTGCTAATGATGCTTCCATGCTAATCATGAAACTTATGATTAAAAACTTTTAACGTGCATCGCACGCTGAAGCATACAATCTAAACGGTCAAAGTAAAAAATAATTAGTGGAGCAGCTAATGAATTATTAGCTGCTGTAGTAGTACTATTAATGGCCAAGGTCATCGTAGTGTTGCGAATAAGGTCTTAATGTTGACTTGACTTGACTTGACTCGACTAGACTTGATTTCAACCGGAATCTATTTTTATTAGTGATTCGGTTGATGTTATTAGACTAGACATGTGACAAATTTACGAAGTAAGAGAAGAGCTATTGCATCATGGTGGATTTATGCTATGCGACACGATACGAGACGATGCGCCACAACAACTATGTTTCTTTGCCAATCGAGTAAATGTAAACTAGCAGAAGTACCGCGGTATGAAGTGGTTTATTCTGGGACTGCAATTGGTCGCTAGTTGAACTGGTGTACTGATCGTCGTCCTCACTAGGTGAAATTTCGCGTGTCGATTTCTCGTTATTTTGCAGCTCTGGTGAGGCGGTGCGACCACAACACCAACACACTAACACACTAACACGCACCTCATCTCTCACTAGTACCAAACCACACTAACCGGTTCACGAGCTGGACCTCCCCACGAGCACCAGCCCTAACACCAGCACCATTACCCGCTAGTACCCTCTCATAACCGCAACAACAGCCATATACACCATAAGGTGTTGGTGTTTGGTGGCTGGTGATCTCGCTAATCACGTCTGTGTTGTTGCTCGGTGTAAGTTCTCTCGGCGTGGCTGTAGATCAAGGTCGCATTTTGATCGCTATAAATATTCTTGAAATATCAATATTGATAAACCTTGTATCACCACATATCACCAAATATCCCTAAATACCAAACACATTTCCAATAATGGTGGACACAGACGGTCTCCTTTTCAGCGACTTGGTTCCGCTCCCGTTCAAGGTGCTTGGGTTTCTTCAGCTTGGGTGTTTTCTCTGGCTCTTTTTAATCATTATTATCACTAAAATGACCACTATGAATGTGCTTCACCTTCTCAACCTTTCATATTCTCCCCACAACTACACTCAATTAGATAGAAATCTTCCCGCAACAGGTGAATACGGAACGACCGTGGCCATAGATCCTAAAGAAAACTTGATCTTGGTAAAAGGAGTGGCCCGTAACTTTAGAACCATTGCTTTAGCCAATTTCTTAGGTTATGTGGTGTTCAAAATAGGTCAATCTTATCAAGTGCCAATTATCCAGCCTTTGGTTCCAGGGTTCTTATTTATCTTTACTTGGTACAAATTATTCTATAAACAATCCAATCCTAATGCTAAAGGTCAATATAGAGTGTTCACTACTGTTAAGAGAATATTATTAGGTAGAATAAATTCTTCTACCATGAGACTGAATGATATTTTAATCTCTGATTCCTTAATGTCTTATAGTAAAGTGTTGAATGATTTTTCATTATTTGTTTGGAAATACTATATTTCAGATGCTAGTTTTAATGACCATTTGGAATACTTTATCTTATGTATTCCTATTTTTATTCGGATGGAACAATGTTGGTTTGAATATACTACTACCAAGCAAAAATCACACTTATACAATTTTTTCAAATATTCCACCAGTCTTGGACCATTGGCAATTAGTTTAGGTATTAAACAACTTTTAACTACTGATCATGGAGAAAATGAAGAATTAAAACAAGCCCTTTTACAAAGAGTTCTGGCTTTAAATAACTGGTGGTACTTTGCTTCATTGATTAATTCCACTTATTCATTTATTTGGGATATTAAAATGGATTGGGGATTCCAACTCTTTGACTCATTGTTCAGTAACAACAACAATAATAATAACAAATTCGAAGTGGTTCGTCCTCAAAAATTCTATCCTAGCACCACCATCTACTATGTTGCTATTGGTATTGATTTCTGTTTGAGATATATCTGGATCCTTAAATTATTCTTGGTGGAACACGATCTTGAAAATCCTCAAGAATTGACATACTTACATGTTTTATCCACCTTTTTATTTGGATATGATACCTTTTCTTTCGGATACACTGTTCTTGAGTTCCTTGAAATTATCAGAAGATGGATGTGGTGCTTCTTCAAGCTTGAATCCGACTGGGTCAAGTTGAATGCCAGCGATTCCATCGAATTGGAAACCATTCCAAAGCAAAACTAGACGTTTCCTTTCAAGGGCCAATACAAAAGGTAGGACCCCAGACCCTTCCAAACCTCATAGAAATTTAAATTGGCCTATTCATTTGGTCAATCCACTGGGTTTCTCATTTCTACCATTAACAAACCAAAAGACAGACTTGTCTTGTCCTTCAGTTCTACATAGAGACAGACTCATCATTTATAGAATCTAACTAATCGTACAAAAAAATTTAAATATGCAATACGAACTTGGTTCGATACTAGTACCAGTAGTTTAACCCGAACAATCATAGTAAACTGACGGCGACGGGGGTTGTTTGTTGCGTGTCATGAATTCGACATGACGGTGATAAACGTCCTCAAGACAAAAAAAAAATAGGACAATAAGTCAATAAGTCAATAATAAAGGCAATTCTCATATGTTTGAAAGGTTCAGCTTCCACCCAACTATAGTTTCACTTGATAATCAAAATCTCGTTATATCATAATAGCTCGTGCGAAGAAACCAATATCCATCAATAAAGCACCGACTTTGGACTTGGACTTAAACTTGAACTTTAACTTCATCCATGAAGGACATTTTGTCATGTTTTGGAATTCACTTGTTTAATGATTTTCTAACCACTTTTGAGCAGCGTTTCTCCATGCCAAATCAGCCTTAGGACTGAGTCTGTTTTCGGAAGCCCACTGGTACTTCAAAGGAGACTTGATGGTGGCGTAGATGACTAAGACAGAACTCATCGTCGCAATAGCGGCGATACTTAACTTTGGTGCATGGGCCATCTTTAAGGTTGTATAGTGTTAGGGTTGAAGATTAGTTTTGCTGAGATTTGGTTGGTTGTTGAGACGGCGCGCGCACGACCCGGTTGGATCAATTAGTAGAGAATGTGAGAATGACAGAGATGGAGGTGAGAAGGGAGGAAGAGGTGGGAGGAAACTGGAGGTTTATGGATAGTGAATTGTAAGGAAATTCGGAGATGTAGCAATAGAGTTCAAGGTAGAAATTTTCGTCTTTTTGGCGATTTTTTTTACCCTTAATTTGTGTTCCCTTATTGGGTAATTAGTATGTAGACAGTTAGCTCGCATAGTTAAGCGAGCCAGTAGGGTACTAAAACAGGAACAACTGGATGAAAAATTACCAAACAAAAAGTAAAAAGTATACAAAAATCCACCAACATGTCCAAATAACGTCCCATATCCCTATCCCCTCTTCCCAACTTACAATTCCACTTTTATCCACCTCACTTACTCCATCAGTCTCTTCCTCTCACACTCTCTGGTGATGTATTAAATCGTACCCTCACTTACGTAAGCACTCACGAAAACTTTTCAAACTAAAAAAAATCTTCAACACTACATTTAACAACCAGTACGAAATCATGAAGGGGGTTGCAGCCAACCAGACTTGGTCCAAGGTGTTGTCTCTTACCAGCAGGCGTTACTACCAAGTTCCTAGCATAAACAAGGCCTTAAAGACCGAATATAGTGCCATCAACGATTATGGTAGTTACAAAAACCATGTTTTCACTCATAGATTACCAGAATCTACCGCTCAACAATCACCACCATTAGTTGCATTACATTCAAGACTTAACTTACCATCCAAGTATTCATTATCCACTTTATCCCAAGCATTAAACTTGAATTTGAATGATGGTTTAGTCAATAACTTTGGTCTTAATACCTTAGGAAAAAACTTATTATCTTATTATGTATCAGAATATCTTTTGGTTAAATATCCAAGATTACCAATGCCAGTTCATAATGTTGCCGTTGATAGTTTAATGGGTGTTGAACCATTACAAGAAATAGGTAAGATATGGGGTATTCAAGTTGATTCTACTACTAAACTTGATAAATATTTAAGTCAAGAATCAGAATTTATAAGATATGGTAAATTAAGATTTTTATCTGAAGAACAAAAGGGTGAAGTTAAAGAAACTGGAGTCCATGAACTTTCATCTCAAGAATCCAAGTCTGCTATAAATTCATCTTCTTTTGTTACTGATGAATCTCAAGCTTATGCTTCTGCTGTCAGATCTATCATTGGTGGTTTATATACTCATGTTGGTGAAGATGCTACCAAGAAGTTCATTCATGATCATATTTTATCTCGTAAGATTCCTTTGGAAGAAATGTTCCAATTCAGTCAACCAACCAGAGAATTGGTTAGATTATGTGATAAATTAAACTTTGAAGAACCACTTGAAATCAGATTGATTGCCGAAACCGGTCGTTTATCTGCTCATGCTGTTTATGTTGCTGGTGCTTTCACCGGTACTGAAAAGCTTGGTGAAGGTATTGGTTCTTCTATTGCTGAAGCCAAGACCAGATCTGTCGTTAATGCTTTGATGTCTTACTACTTGTACTCTCCATTAGATGCTGAAGGTAATGCTGTCAAGGTTCCAAGCGATGAAGGTTACAAGTTTGACGGAATTGTTGGTTCTGGTGATGTTTCCATCTAAGCAAACCAAAGCTGAAACCTACCAAAAACTTGCAACAACCAAGAACAAAAAAGACCAATTTCTATTTTTTTTTTTCTTATTTATCATCATCATGATCAACAAAAACTTAAACACAACTGAGTTGATCAAGAAGTAACCAAATAAAAGTAAGGAAAAAACAAAGAAACAAGAAGAATGGTCTACGAATTATATTTCCCACCTCATCAACAAAACGAACATACGAACTACAAACTGAGTTGATTGTTTGCCAAGCAATTGACTTTGGCATTATCAAGGTTGATGGTCCTAATGTATAAAGAATTCTATGTATATAGAACCCGGGTCAACGTGAGTTGATGTTATAATGTATAAAGAAACAGAACCAGCGAAGTGTAGCAGAAGTGGAAGTAGAAAGAGCGATAGTAAAGTACGAAAAAATTAGAAGAAATAAAGAAAAAGAAAACGTATCTATTGATAGTAAGTCAACCAGTAAAATGAGATATTCTTTACATAGTGGTACAATAAATAAGAGACAATATAAGTATACTGAAAATGGGTCAAAAGCATCAGTTGTTTCGGAGCGAATAATTAGTATTCTTGGAAAGTTTAATTAGGATAAAGGGGTAGTATCAAAGAGTGGTACTACGAAAAGAAATTCATTTGTTACAGGTCTTCAATTGTGAAGTGACCAGTACCATCAAGAGAATGTGCTGAAATGATTCCAGAGGTAAGAAATTGCCAAATTTAGAAATCGACAGAAACAAGAGAAACTTCTATATTAAGCTTTCAATAAAAGAGTATCTTCCTTATTCGAAGAATCTGAGAGCATGTACTTCTATCTATTTCCTCCTTTGATTGTTCACTCCTAAAATTCATTGGCTCGATATAACTTTAATTGCGAGCCTTTCTCACATATCCAGCTCTTAACACTATCCATGATCCTTCATTATCCATGATCCATGGCTAAGTTCTACTCTTTTTTAATTCAATACGTCTTTTACTTTCTACATTATTCAATATAATTATTATTATTATTTTGCAACATACGTTTTGTTGATTGTTGTTTCATTTTCGCAGTACTGGAACCCTTAATTTACCAGTACCACAGATTAACCATAATTAATTAGACGCTTCATATTTCGGTATGATCCGAACTATACAGCGAAATAAAGGTTCAAACCAGTTGTGTATTTTTTTGTTGTTTTCTCAAGATTTACTTGGCACAAGCACCACCTTCAGCCTTAGCATCAGAAGCCTTCTTTAAACTGTTGTAACACTTGACCATGGCTGCGACAGTAGGCATATCCTTCAACTTTAAGGTAGCATCTTGAGCCTTTTCAACAACCAAGACACAAGAGTACTTGGTAGCTTCACTGGTACAGTTGTTGGCAGAATCATAAGAAATGAAATCAAAACCACATTCACTACTTTCAAAGTCATTTTCATCATTGTAACATTTACTAGTATCATAGACGGTTCTAGCATCTAATCTGTTTTCTTGATTGTAAATATCATTGGAGTAAGATCTCTTATAGTTACCAGTGTTGATGGTTTGATGAGTTTCCATGTTAACTCTAATAATTTCACCATTGTCAGAAACGGTGTTAACCACATGATATTCAGTTGGGTTTTGTTGCGGGGTTTGGGAAGACAAATGTTTAAGAACAACTGAAGTTGGTGGTAAAACAGCATGTCCTTGACCATCATGAGCAAGAGGGAATAATTCACCCATTGAAACAGCTGCCAAAGCTGCAAGTACCAAAGATTTAAAAAGCATGGTTATATTACAGGATAAATTTTTTAATCGATGGAAAAGATAAGATTTTTATATTGAGTGGGATTGACATCGGGGATGCGCTAGATTGGCTCAAAATTATCTGATTAATCAGAGCGACGCCGCATATGCATGTTATTATAGCCAATGAGCAGTGAGTTTCGGGTAATTTCCGAGTTGCGAACCATGGAACCCTTATGAAAAAAAAAGAGGAAACTAGTATGAGTATGGAAGGAAAAGGATGTAAGTTTAGGGAGAAAAGGTGTAGGATTGTTTGTTAGGGTACTGGTGGATATTATAATAGTACTATACTCTATGCTAGTGTCAATATCTACTGTCTTCAATTGTACCTGATCCCATACTTCCTTAATTTCTCAATAGCGGGTGGTGTGATATTTGTGTAATAAACTAATGCGAGGGTTCGGTTATTGGCCAAAGTTAATTATGTTCAGTCGGGTGTGATGAATTGGTGGGCCGACAATGTGTATACAGCATACGATGAAGATTCATCCACTCGGGGTTTTAAACTGATTTCTTAGCATTCTTGGCCTTTATTTTTCACTACTCAAAAAATTGACTTAATCGATTGGATGCAAATAATCAATAGTGATGGGGAATATTGACCCTTTTATAATAATCGCTATTTTGGTACGAGTAATATATTTTACTTTTATCGTTAGAGAATATGCTCATTGTAAATCCGTTCACCAGTTTTGATCTAGCTATTGTTGTCGTAATTGTACAAATAAAATAGTAGGATGCGCAACCGTTGGACATGTGATAGGAATTGTCAAACGAAGGATTGCAAACCAGTATAATAAACCAACAGAGACACAGGAGGATTCAATGAACCAGAATATTCGTTGGCTTCCAAAGACAGTTTTGAAGTACTAAAGGTCAAGGTAAAATTTTTTACTGCTGTGTAATAACCTTTTCTATGGTCACAAACTGAAATTTGCAATCTCCTCCAATTCTTACTTTTATATGTCTATACTTATCTATAGTTGGGATATTGTAGTGTATATTCTGATTTTCTATGAATTAGTTCCACTTATATTGATTATTAGGTACAAGATGAAATGAAGGTTTCTACCGAATCATTGACCCTGAGTAAGTTTTGGTGGGTGACTTTTGATTTAATATGTGATCCACTCAATTTAGCCCCTAATCAACTAGAGTATCTATAAAGCCAGTCTGTTAGGACTTCAATGATATGTAGCTTTCTAAGCTACTTGTAGAAATGATGTTGCGAGGATATTCAATTCGTATATCTATCCTTATACTCTCTCATTCTGTAAATTTTTGGAAATTTTGAAAAATTACAAAAAAATGAAAAAAATTAAGAACATCACAAACAATTGCTTTCTATCGAAGCAAAAACTACAAAGTAACCTACACCTTTTTTGTTAATTATTTAATTATTAGTTTATACTTTCCCCTATCCCACCCTCTCCATCGATGAAATTATCAGCTGGTAAAAATATATATCCGAAAAATAGTGATTAAAGCATATGTGATTATTAATTATTAAGGATAATTAATAAAAAAACATTCAATCAAAAGATGGGGGTTGAAATACCTTAAATCTGGTAAATCTAATAAGCTTCTATGTAGAAAACTTAAATGCGGGTTTGCTGATCACCTTTCATCGATAGATACCGAAAATATTATACCAAAAACCTTCTTGTTAAAAAAAATTGACCATATCAATATGATTCTCTTGATATCTTTAAAAATACACATTAATCATTATTCATAAACTTTCAAACATTATCGCAATCAATGTGATTTATTTTGAAGCTATTTTGACAACCTTCAAAATTATTCTGTTGGTTATACATCAGTTAACCAATTTGATTCTTGTACCTTGGAATCAACCAAACGAAGGTACTTTGACAACAAATCGATCTGCTTATTCAATTGAGTAACATCCATAACAGCCACCATTTTGATATCATCTATAGTTGGTCTGTATTGACTGGTCTTCGATTTATTAATTGCTTTTCTGTATAACTGGATCTTCCTTTTCAAACTTTCTCTTTCATCCAAAGCTTCTGCTATTGTGACTGTTTTCATAATAAGTGTTTTGCTTGTAGATTCATCTTTAAATGATCCCACGGCACCGGCATTATCAATATTTGCATAATAGGATGGATAAGTGAGCTTATTGATAGCATTTGCAATATGAATTCTACCATTCAATTTAAGAAGCTCAGTATCAGTTTCGCTATATTCTTTGAACAAATCTTGAGGGTCTTCTGCAGGCTTATCACCTTCAGGAACCTTTGCATTTTCACCCAATCTATCATCTATCTGACTCAATTTCTTAACGTAATCGACTTTGAGTCGAAGTGCCTCTGCCAACTTCATGATGTTAGGAACTTGAGAATTTAGAAGATTTTAGCGGTTGCAAAATTGAAGTTACAGGGATTTTGCAACTGTATTTATACCACAAATTTAGCAATTTAGAGAGGCACAGTCCAATGAAAAGTAATGACGAGTTGTTCTTTAATTAATTCTATCTACATTCATCCTTCACTTCTAGAGACCAGTGGAAATAGTACAAACATCAAAATATACTATTGGAAACATCATTATTCTAACAACACAATCAAAAAGGCAGATATATACATATGCTATAGTAAGCATATAAGGGAGCTATGAGTCATACTGAGTACACTAGGAGCTAGGGGTCATGCTTCTGAGTCCCTTAGTACTCTATTATTGATCAATATGGGCTAATTGAGAGGAAATTAAGATATCATTATGATAAGACGAGGCTAGAAAAAATCCTAACCTTTACATTACCTGTGGTATAAGACTTACCTAGACCAATGAATTTGCAATGGGAACATACCAACTAAGCATTGACACCAGAAGGTATTAATATCAGATTACAAACAGCGAGTCGTCTGGTCACATGTAGTAATTGTTTCCACCCAAAGACAAAGAGATAACTGGTCTTGAATTATGTATCAATCTAGATAAAATGCACTGAAATGTAACTTGAGTACTAGTATAATATTCAGATCAATTAGAGTTTGAAGAAATAATAAAAGAAGAATAATTCATATGAAACAAATCACTTTGAACAAGCATCTATGACTCATACAATATGCCAAAATCCCCTTTGATCTATTGGTACACCCTCGTAGTTTTCGGATATACTATTTGATAGGTAAAGATATTTTTGGAAATGATATCTCCTTTCACAAAATTGCAAACTGTTACCAGCCTTACACATTGAACTGTTTATACCGAAAAGGATTTTTATAGTTTGAAATCTACCAATGCCTACAGGTTTGTTTAGATTCTCTGATGAGTTGACTAGAATGATCATTATCCAATACACAAATGAGAATTTACTTCACCCATATATTGAATGAGTTACATGGGAAATATGAAATGCAATATCCAACCAAAAACCATCATATTTGTCTTACCTAACGAATTTCTACTTATCAAAGCCTCCAATTCGGTAGACTTAAGGACCAACACACTAGAGATCCAGATCTACATTCTAAAAAAAGCACCAAAAATATGAAAGGCTCACATTGTTACCTAAAAATACTCAAGAGACCACCAATTCTTCCAATAAGCCCCATACAATTTCAGTATTAATCTTGACAGTTGCAATTTATCACCTATAACCACTAGCCAGTGCTCGTAACACAATAAGTATTATACTCATCGGAATCTTCAAACAAGTGCCTTAATTCTCCAGGCAGCTGTCAATGAAAAAGACCATGTCTTACCTAAGCAATTCCACCTCTACACTACCTGGATATCCATCACTTTGTCTTATGACAGCTCATCTCTAACCGAGCCAACTCCGATTTTCCACCCTCAACGTTCGCACAAAATGGACAAATTCAGCGTTTTTTGTTAGTGAGCTCTAATTACTTATCGCACTAATAGATAAGCAGAGTCGAGGCTACAACAAACACCATACAAATAGGGTAAAAGATAGCTGGGACAGCTGGGAAAAGTGACTAAAAAATCAACCAGTTCATTTTCACTACCCTCGTAAATTTTTTCCACCACCAGTTCCGCCGTTTCCTTCCCATCCATTGTCCCATCCAAGGTATTGTCCTACTCATTTGCAACTATTGGGCCGAGTCAAACCATCGCACCGAAAAATTACGACACAAACCCCCACTATAAAGAGTTAATCAATTCCATTCATCTTTTATCGACTCCAAACTTCAACAACTCTTCCAAACACACATTTACTTCATTCATCAATACATCGCTATGTCTTTGAATATCCTCGTTATTGGTAACGGTGGTAGAGAACACGCTATTGTGTGGAGATTAGCCCAATCCTCTTCAGTCAAGAACATCTTCGTGGCTCCTGGAAATGGAGGAACTGGATCTGATTCTTCCAAGATTGTTAATGTCAACTTGGGAGTTTCTCCAAAGGACTTTGATGCTTTGCAAGCTTTTGCTGTTGAGAAGAAAATCGATTTGGTTGTTCCAGGTCCTGAACAACCACTTGTGGATGGTATTACTACTGTGTTCACCAAGGTTGGTATTCCAGTATTTGGTCCATCAGCCAAGGCGGCATTGATGGAAGGTTCCAAGGCCCACTCCAAGATCTTTATGGATAAGCACAACATTCCAACTGCTCAATTCAAGAACTTCACTTCTGTTGAAGAAGCTAGAAAGCATATTCAAGAAGTTGATTACAAGATTGTCTTGAAAGCTGATGGTATTGCTGCTGGTAAAGGTGTTTTGATTCCAGAAACCAAAGAAGAAGCCTTGAAAGGTTTAAATGAAATCATGGTTGATAAGAATTTCGGTGATGCCGGTAATGAAATCGTGGTTGAAGAATACTTGGAAGGTGATGAATTGAGTATTTTAACCATTACTGATGGTTACTCTTTCTTCAACTTACCAGCTGCTCAAGATCACAAGAGAATCAGTGATGGTGATCAAGGTTTAAACACCGGTGGTATGGGTGCTTATGCTCCAGCTCCAATTGCTACTCCAGAAGTTTTAAAGAAGATCGATGAACAAATCATCAAGCCAACCATTGATGGTATGAGAAAGGATGGTACTCCAATGTGTGGTGTTTTATTCACTGGTATCATGTTATCTCCAACCAAACAACCAAAGGTTTTGGAATATAATGTCAGATTTGGTGATCCAGAAACTCAAACTGTTTTACCTTTATTAACTGATGATACCGATTTGGCTCAAGTTATGTTGGCCTGTGCCGAACACAGATTGGATTCTGTTACTATCAACACCAAACCAAATATGTTCAGTACTACCGTGGTTATGGCCGCTGGCGGATACCCAGAATCATACGCCAAGGGTGATGAAATCACTGTCAAGACTCCATTACCAGAAGATACTTTTATTTTCCATGCTGGTACTGCTGAAAAGGATGGTAAGATTGTTACTGCTGGTGGTCGTGTTATTGCTGCCACTGCAATTGCTCCTACTTTAAGAGAATCCGTTGATAAGGCTTATGTTGGTGTTGATCACGTTTCATTTGACAAGAAGTACAACCGTAAGGATATTGCTCACCGTGCTTTCCGTGATGCTGATAAGAAGGCTGCTGGTGTTACTTATGCCGAAGCTGGTGTTTCTGTTGACAATGGTAACTTATTAGTTGAACAAATTAAGGCTAAGGTTAAGTCTACTGCTAGACCAGGTGCTGATTCCGATATTGGTGGTTTCGGTGGTTTATTCGACTTAAAGAAGGGTGGTTACGCTGGTGATGACACTCTTTTGGTTGCTGCCACTGATGGTGTTGGTACCAAGTTAAGAGTTGCTCAAATCATGGATATCCACGACACCGTTGGTATTGATTTGGTTGCCATGAACGTTAACGATTTAGTTGTTCAAGGTGCTGAACCATTGATCTTCTTGGATTATTTTGCAACCGGTAAGTTGGACATTAAAATTGCCGCAAAATTCGTCGGTGGTGTTGCTGACGGTTGTATCCAAGCTGGATGTGCTTTGGTAGGAGGTGAAACCTCTGAAATGCCAGGTATGTATGATGCTGGTCATTACGACACCAACGGTACTGCTGTTGGTGCCGTCCACAAAGACAAGATCTTACCAAGAATAGATGCCATGAAGCCAGGTAATGTGTTGATTGGTGTTAAATCCGATGGTATTCACTCCAACGGTTTCTCTTTAGTTCGTCACATCATTGAAGCTTCTTCTGAATTCGACTACAAGTCCATTGCTCCATGGACTAAGTCTGGTAAGACCATTGGTGAAGAAATTTTGGTTCCTACCAAGATTTACGTTAAGCAATTATTACAATCCATGCGTGAAGACCTTTTATTAGGTTTAGCTCACATCACTGGTGGTGGTTTAGTTGAAAACATTCCAAGAGCTTTACCAAAGAATGTTCAAGCTAAGGTTGACATGAGTAAATGGGAAGTCCCAGAAATCTTCAAGTGGTTCGGAAAGCAAGGTGGTGTTCCTACTGAAGATTGGCTCAAGACCTTCAATGTTGGTATTGGTATGGTCTTGATTGTTGAAGAAGCCAATGTTGACAAGGTCTTGAGTAACTTAGAAAAGGAAGGTGAAAAGGCTGTTGTTATCGGTGAATTGGTCAGCTTACCAGAAGGTGAAGCCCAATGTGTTGTTTCTAATGCTGACGGTTTGTACTAAACAGTGAAGCCAAAGTAAACACTAAAATTACAAAAAAAAAATTAATTAAAGAGTTCTACTTGTGATAATAAGAATCACAGTTTTGTCATGTATAGCAAATTAATCAATTGTGGATTTGATCAAGCACAATAAAGTTGCAGGGTCCTTTATTGAAATGGTTGCGAAATACAAAAATCATTAATAAAAAAGAATATATAGTTCAAACAATAATTTACGTAATATAGAAATGAAGTGAGATGTAGAGATGGTAATGGGAAAGTAGCTTAATGTATAAGGGTACGAGAAGAGTGGGATTTGTTAAGACATAGATAATAGATATAGCTGAAAAAACAGAAAAATATTGGAAATTAGTCTAAAAATAATGACATCCACATACATTACGAGCACACGAGACTTGACCAGGGACTAGGATACTTCGAAGGTTGTGACAATGGTCTATTAACTTCAATGATAGTTGAGTACCTTAAGAAAGTTCACAAGTTACACCGGTCATAATTCCCAAATTGGATTTATTGCCAAATGTTGGATCCCCCACTTACATACTGTTGATGCAGTGCCACAGGTTCAATTTTTATCAACTACTTAAAAAAAGCAATCATGACTTGACTAGGTACGGCTGAGCCCGTAAATATGTTGTATCAGCCATTCACTGTTCAATATTCAATATATACCAATTTACTTGGAATCAAAATTACTAATCCAATAATTTTTACCAGGAAGTTTGATCCAGTATATCTAGAGCGCTATCAATTCCATTTTATTTTCTATGGAAAGGAAACTCTTGGCGATTAGGTGAAAGAAGATTTAATAGTGTTAAAATTAGATAGGTGGAACCCTACAAATAAGCTTCAAAATTAGCAGGTGGATCCAGGACAAAACTACGACCACTTCTATGGGTTTTCGAGAGAGTAATGTTACAACAACCATACGTCATTGCTTATTAATTGAATTAATTAGGGGAGCAATATCGGTTGTATTACCCCCCAGGCAGTGTTAATCCAAGGAGACACACAAAGTCGAAAATTACCTCGAAAAAAAATGTAAGGAACAAACGACAAAACGCAAGTGTTTCCCGGCTCAATAGTTACGGAGGAAATAGGGTGAGTCGACATTTATAAGAAAACCAAAAAAAAAAAAAAAAAATTAACTAAGAAAAACAGGAACGATCGATGGTGTGGAAATAGAGCGGAAATTTGTAAGTTCTAGCGCAAACCAGTACCAGATTAAGCAAGCCAATGCGAGCAATAGATGGGACTTTTAACGAAAAACCCCAGATCTTTACAGGAGCTACATACAATTTTTTTTCTTTCTTTTGATTTTGACTCTTGTGACTTGCGCTAAGTATTGTTCCAATTAGGGGACCCCCACGGCTAATTGTTTCAAAAATTATAATATGTAAGCGATGGTTAAACCGTTGAGAGCCACACGTGACGTGGCGTTATCACTATTAGTGATCCTGATTGACTGGTTGCTTCACGTGATGGTACGATTAGGTATTTTGGTGGGTAAAATAAAAACCGTGGCTAACCCTAACCCCACTACAGTAATACCTTAAATTCGGGCGGCAATAAAACTACGTCATTTCGTCCATACTACTATTTCTAGCGCCATCTAATTTGTTCCTTTATTATATAATTTTTGTGCGCTTATTAATTGTTGTTTCACCACTCTCGCATTACCATTACCATAAAAAGGTGGGCCGTTCCGCATCTCATCGATCAGAGGCTACTACCACTACCCAAAAGGACAAAAGGCGTTAAAAACCCTATTGGAGTTTTTTTTAAAGGTGCAAATATAGATAGCATTTCCGTTATTTATTATTATTAATATTTTTTTTTTTTTCAACCTATTTATTTATCATTATCAGACAAACCTACCCAACCAACCTTTAGCATAGCATCAAATTTTTATTCATTATCATTATCATTATCATCATGGGGTTACTTTCACTTGGAACTCCATTAGACTGGCATGATTCCCGTCACCATAACGATCATGTAAGAGATCATGGTATAACTCAACTTATCAATATGTTTAAACAACATGCTCAAAGAACCAACGATTCATTTTTATGGGGAGATGAAGTGGAATATATGTTGGTTGATATCAATGAAAGCGACAGGACCGCCAAGTTGAGTATTGATAGAGATTATATTTTGGATAATTTGAATGATCCTGAAAAATCTCTTCAAAAATCCATAGATAACAATATTTCTTTCCATCCAGAATATGGTCGTTATATGTTAGAAGGTACTCCTGCTTCTCCTTATAATGGTGATAAATTAGAAGATTATATTTATGTGGAAGAAAATATGATTAAAAGAAGAATCATTAGTCAATCAGAATTACCTGATCATATTAGACCTTTAACCTTAACTGCCTTCCCTCGTATTGGTTGTAATACCTTCACATCTCCTTGTGCTAAACCAATCGGACCTGCATCACAATCATTGTTTTTACCGGATGAAATCATCAACAGACACGTTCGTTTCCCAACCTTAACTGCCAATATTCGTAAAAGAAGAGGTCATAAAGTCAGTATAAATTTACCTATTTATCCTGATAAAAATACTAAATTATTGGATGATTCTATACGTAATGATCGTGATTTATTCGATAGTGATACTGAACCTCATATTGGTGCTTCTAAACCAGGCCATGTCTATTTAGATTCTATGGGTTTTGGTATGGGTTCTAGTTGTTTACAAGTTACTATGCAAGCAGCTGATATTCAAGAAGCAAGATACCTTTATGATACTCTTGCACCAGTGACTCCTATAATGTTGAGTTTAAGTGCTGCAGCACCTATTTTCAAAGGTTTCTTGGTAGATCAAGATGTTCGTTGGAACGTTGTTAGTGGTTCCGTGGATGATAGAACTTTTATAGAGAGAAATTTGGAACCATACCCAGGATACAATGTTTTCGGTGGTTTAGATATTGATAAACATTCTTTGTTATCAGGTCAAGCCAATGAAATTAGTAATAAGTTTGGTGATTTGAAGAATTTAAAGACTGCAGATGGTAACCCAATCAGAAGAGTTAATAAATCTCGTTATGATTCTATTGATAATTACTTGGGTGATGGTGACTACAACACCGGATACTTCAAGAAAGAATACAACGATATCTACTCTCCTACAAATGAAAAGATTTACAACAGATTGCGTACCGAACAACCAGAATTATTTGATGAACTTTTGGCTAATCACTTTGCCCATCTCTTCATCAGAGATCCATTAGTTTTGTTTAGTGAAAGAATTAACCAAAATGATGAACTTGAAAATGACCATTTTGAAAACATTCAATCCACAAACTGGCAAACTTTAAGATTCAAGCCTCCTGCTTTATATGAACAAGGTACTGATATAACCACCAAACCAGGATGGAGAGTTGAGTTCCGTCCTACTGAAATCCAATTAACTGATTTCGAAAATGCTGCGTTCTCTAACTTCCTTTCTTTGTTATCCAAGGCTATCATCAAATTCAAGCCAAACTTGTACATTCCAATCTCCAAGATTGATGAAAATATGAAAACTGCCCACAAAGTGGACTCTGTTACCGATGATAAGTTCTGGTTTAAGTCTCTAGACCAATGGAACTTGAATTATAATGAATTCATAGGATACGATTTGTCTTGGTTCGATCGTTACTTAAATGCTGGTAACGATGAATTGGGCCATGATGAAGTTTACATAAATGGTTACTCTCGTAATGGAGCCATTATCAACAAGGAAATGAATGGTGAAAACGGAGAACATAATGGAAACTCCAAGACCATTGCTAGCGTGAACGACGTTGGTGATGAAGGTTTGGACCAAAAATACTCCGTCAATGAAATCATTAACGGTAACGATAAGTTCCCTGGTTTGATCAGATTAGTTATCAGAGTGATAGCCACTGATTTGTTACCTACTGGACAAACCCATCACTGTACCGATGACAAGTTAGCCAAGAACTTAATCAGAATTAAGCACTACTTGATGATGATCTCTCAAAGAGCCAGTGGAAAGATCCCAACCACTGCTCATTGGATCAGATCCAGAGTCTTGAACCACAAGTCATATGAACAAGATTCTAAGGTTAGTGAAGAGATCAATTATGATTTGATCAAGTGTTCAGTTGACATCACCGAATTGTGCAACGATAAGTTGGTGCGTGAGTTCTTAGGTGAAACTGTTGGTAATTACGTTATGAGTACTAAATAGCATGGTAGATAATAGATGATAGACTCGTACCAACCATAACTTTAGAAGACCTGGAAAACCAATTCACTGGAAAAGAGTGAATTCAATTGGGTCTGGTGGTTTGTAAGTGTGCGAGGACTAACCACATGATATATATGAAATGGATGTAAAATGAATTAGAGCTTTTGCAATAATAGGTTCTAGACTTATCAAAGCTGACCGCGTTTGGTTTGAAGAGGTAGACTAGTAGTTATGAGCGTGAAGGTGTTGAAGTGTTGGGGAATCCTGTTCAAGATGTGAACTTCTCAGTGTTGAAAAGTTGAAGAAAAAGGTAGGCCAATTCGACCAATAAACTACAATTGAAAGAAGAGATGTCAATTTCCAAATTGAGCCATTATTAGAGATTATTGGGGTGGATGACCTACGAATGAAATTAGCTGTTAATTGTGCCAATATGTCACATTGTATTTGGGTGCAAAAAAAAATAGGTGGAGTAATTAGGGTGAGGGGTAAGCACCCACCAAGTATATTTTGAAAGCCAAGGTCCTAAAACAGCTATAACAGTGGCCCATTTGGGACTGGGGTTGAAGATTGTCAAAGAGTCGTGTCTCTTCACTTTCTGTAATAGTAAAGGTACCTAACTAATTGGGGTGGATACTTGCATTTTTCATCACGATGAGATCTGAGGGGGAATATTGGAGGGTAGCCCTAAGCCCAAAAAGAGTAACCGCGCTTTTTGAGACGAATTGTTGTGGCAACCTGACCAAACAAAAAAGTCAGACCACTAGTGGTACTGCTAATCTCTTGGTTCCAAGGGTAGAATGTTCGTATTTTGCCGGGGATTGGCGGGGAGTTACGGTGATTGGTGGGATAGTCGTCGTTCGCATGATGACCATTGGTCCTGCATCCAGACTCGGGCCAGCACAAACGGAAAATGAATATTTATCCGTCAAAGAAAAAAAAGACTACTATAACGGCTGAAACATAGGACAATAGAACTAGTCGAAGACAAACCAAAAACGCAAAAAAAAAAAGAACTATAGTTTCACCGCATATACCGGGCAAATAGCATGATAGTCTCCATACTCCTCCACTAAATATCCTGCACACCAATCACACCGACCGACACCGACACCGGGGGAAACTTCCCCCACCTACAGTACCTCCAACGTGCCCCTCCGATTGTCTATCATTCCCAACTCACAATCTGAACTTTCCAAAATAATACTAGTAGATACCAGAAATAAAATTAGTAGTGCTGGCACCATCATTCCCAGTTCGTTCCCAATGTAGCCACAATTTATTTAGCGGGGTACCGCAGTTACCAGAAACTCTGTGCTAATTTTTTTTTTCAAAACTAAAGTCAGTCAGTTTACTTCGGAGTCTTCGGCCAGCACCTCTACAACTGGACGAATTTTCTAGCCTTTAATCCTGGTTCTGGTATCTTATTGGCCAATAAGATGGGCCCATTTTACTACCCCACAAACCAGACACTACTGTGTTACCAATAGTTGTAAACCAGCGAATAAGTGAATCACCAGTGGACTCCACAAAGCCTGGTTCTCACTATTTTTGTTATTTAGAATTTTAGATTGTAGAAAAGATCGTGTCGCGTCGTGTTTCACTCTAAACCTCTAACATCAGGTGACTGCGGTTCATCCACTACCCCCCTTCCCCGACGCTTCTTTTCAAGTCACAGGGCGAAGTGAAGTTGTTACCAACGACGGCTACTCAGGTTATAACCTAAAAACTTAGCGCAACTACGTTTTTTTCTAAACTATTGAAATATCAACATTTAACATCTCATCCTGTTCTGCTTGCATCAAAAAACTTGCTGTCTTTTCCACGACATTTAATACCCAAATATTCATCATTAAAAGCTACCCTTTTTCCCGCTGAAGTTTGATTAAACTGAACCAATAAATTCCAAAAATAAAAGAGTTAATTTTTAGAAATGGGGTTTCTAGATAATATCAAGGCATTTGTGCATTCCATAACCACTGAAGACCATTACGCGTCTTATGACTCTCCATACAAGAACTCTGTGATCAATAATGGTGGTAGTGTGATTGGAGGTGGTTCCAATAGAGATAACGCTGGGTCTCGTCTCGGTGAATTAAATAGATTGGCTACCGTGAATTCTTCAACCAATTCATTAATAAATGGTAGTTCTACCAATGTGGGATATCGTCCAGGTTTAAGAAGTACTTCTAATGTTGCTTCTAGTACCGATTTACCATTGCAAACTTTAAATGCTAATGGTCAACCTCCATTACCTTCTATTGACTCATTATGGGATAGAATTGAAGCTTGGATTGAAGAAGAATATCCTGAATTAGAAGATTACCTTAATGATGGTGTTACCACTGCTGATTTAAATGAATTTGAAAATGATATTGGTTGTGGTTCTTTACCTGCTGAATTTAGACAATTTTACAAAAGACATGACGGTCAATTTAGAGGTGGTAAACCAACCGGTTTAATCTTGGGTCTTAGTCTTTTGGATTTAGAAGGTATAGCTGAAGAATATATTGTCTGGGGTAAAGTGGCTCAAAGATTAGAAAGACAACAATATCTTGCTCAAAATCAACAATTACAAGGAACTTCCAGTGCTACTCAAGGTAGAAACAATAATTTCATGGCTAATCAAAGATCCATTCCTCCAAACGCTATCCAATCCACTTATTATCATAAAGCATGGATTCCTTTATTAACTGATCAAATAGGGAATCAAATAGCATTAGATTTATCTCCTGGTCCAAATGGTAATTGGGGTCAAATGATCATTTTCGGTAGAGATTTCGATACCAAACTTGTGATTGCTTCTAGTTTTGCTGAATTCATTTATAATTTCGTTACTGATTTAGATTCTGGTAAATACCAAATCGATTCTTCTCAAATGAGAGAAGAATTAGGTTACTTATCAACTGATAGAGATGATGAATATGGTTTTGGTGATGAAGATGAAGACCAAGGTGAATTATCATTCCATGATGTTGATGGTAAAGAATTTGGTAAAGGTGTCTTAAAGGGTGATGTCAGTTATATTGAAGTCTTAAAGAGAAGAGCCTTAAAGAAATATGGTCTTAATGAAAATTTCGAAACTGCATTCACTCCTGCCAGTGTTTCTATTAAAAAATCAAACAAACCTGTTGTTAGTGGTATTTCTACTCCATTAAGATCTCTGAGTCCTGCTTTATCCACCAAAAATAATGGATCTAAATCTGCATTGATAAATATGGAAAGTTCTAGTAATGTTGCATTACCAAAGGAAACTCTTATAGATGATAAGGTTAAGCCAACTAATGCTGCTAAGAAGGAAGCCAAGAAACCAGAACCAAAGAAGGAAGAAGTTGTGGAGTCCAAGCCAGAAGCTACCAAGAAAGAACAAGAAGAAGAAGTTAAGGAAGAAGTGAAACCAGCTGCTGTTTCTCCAAACATTGAAGTTACTGAACCAGAAGAAACTAAGACTGAAGCTAAGACTGAAGCTAAATCTGAAACCAAAACTGAAACTGAAACTGAGACCGAAACTGAAACTGAAACCAAAGCCGAAGCTGAACCTGTAAAGGAAGACGCCTAATCATAAGTGAATAGAATTGTAATATAGCAAATAGGAACTTAATGTAGAATTCGGGTAGTCTATTACACCCATAAGAGTGTATATAGTACCAACTGTTATTTTGCGACATTATTTCATTTTGCGACATCTACCATGTCGCTGATTTGTTTGCAGCGATTCGTTTTTACAACCATTATCAACGCCTTCAATACTATCCCCCACAACACCACCAAACAACCTAATTACCCGGCTCTAGGCTCCCCCACATCATGAACTCATCGGGAAACTGGGACCAACAACAACCAACCTCGGTCCAGGCATTTGCCAGCTCTCTGCAGCATGAGCTCCAAACACAAGACGCGATCCCTCAAGAGCTCTTAGACTCATTAGTATCAGCATCAGCATCCAGCGTTAACTATGAAGGATACGATGAAATGGAAGGTGGAACTGAAGAGAACCAAGATATCGGAATGGGAACAAATAACTCCACCACAGAACAGCCCAGTTTGGAACAGATCCAAAGAGTATACTATACCAAAGGGTTAGAAGAGCTTGATAGTTTGCAATTGTTAGATCTTTCACCATTGGCCAATTGGAAGCTTTCGTCATTCAAACAGGGTTACGGGTTAAGTCAGTTGAGAGACGATTCTCCAGATAATTATTGGCAATCAGATGGAAGTAATGGGAACAATAATAATAACAATAATGCCATTACCAATAATCAACTCAGTAATCCACATTCAATCACTATACAATTTGCCAAAAAAGTATCGTTAGAAAGAATATCAATTTTCACTAATTTTTCACTTGATGAAAGTTATACACCTTCCAAGATCAGGATCTTGGCTGGTAGTTCAGATGGATGGGATTTAAGTGAAGTATGTACTGTTAATTTTTCCAAGCCAATTGGATGGTCACATATTATTTTCAATGGAATCCGGAGTGATGGAGTTTTGAAATGTTTCATGGTAAAATTGGTAGTATTGGCAAATCACCAAGATGGTAAAGATTCACATATACGAGCAGTTCGGTGTTTTGGAAGAAAATCATCAAATATGATAACCACTGCTCCAAAACCCAGCCAGGAAATCTTAAGAGATTTGAGTTTGGCAAGTGCAATGACCAGTGCATCGGGACTCCTGTTAAACCATATAGGGAAACAGTACTACAGTGAAGATGAAGAAGAGAAGGATGAAGATGAGGATGACGAAGGTAACGATAAGGAAACTAATAGAATACTTGGGAACGTGAATGATGTTATAGGGTTTAATTCAGGGTTCCAAAGTTTGGATTTAAAGAGTGTATCGTCCATCAGATAATTCAATAATATTTACATTACTACACTACACCATATCACTTTGAGTTAACTCTATTGGCTCGTTAATATTTCTATAAAGGTAATATCAAAGTATACAGCATCAATACAAAAATGATAGAATTATAATTCACACAACACATTTTTTTTTTTCAAAATTGGATTTGATAGGTCCAATTAGATTTAGTTTGGGTTGATCTTCATAGAGAAGTCAACAACTCCAGTACCTTGATGGATAGAAGAAGTAGAGTAGACATCAATATCATTACACAAGTAAGTACTGAGGTTTTGTAAAGTCAAACCACCAGAACATTCCAAAATAAAGGACTTCTTGTTGGCGTAGTGTTTCTTCAAGCTTTGGGCCACCTTTTGTAATTCTTCACCAGTAAAGTTATCTAACATAACCACATCAGCACCAGCATCAATGGCTTCACGAGCATCTTCTTCAGTAGATACTTCAACTTCGACCTTGACAGCAAAACCACAGACAGATCTAGCACTTTGAACAGCCTTGGTGATACTACCAGTAGAAGTAATATGGTTATCTTTCAACATGACCATAGCACTCAAGTCATATCTATGAGTATCAACACCACCAACCAACATGGAGTATTTTTCAATTTGTCTCAAACCAGGAGTGGTTTTACGAGTACCAGCAATGATACCAGTGTAACCACTATCCACAGCCAACTTCTTGGTAATATGAGATTGAGTAGCAACACCAGAAGCTCTAGCCAAGATGTTTAATGCGGTTCTTTCAGAAAGTAAGATCTTATTGGCAGGACCTCTAACAGTGGCCACCACGATCTTTCCACCTTTTTGTTTTAAATCTTCTTCAGAAATAAATTGTCCTTCTTTGTAGTGCCATGCCACATCCAATTCACATTGTTTGAATACTTCAGCAGCAAATGGAACACCACAAATCATACCAGATTGTTTCATATAAAGAGAAGCGGTTTCAGCCTTGTCCCCCACGACATAGGCACCAAAGTCAAATGATGGAACATCTTCACTTAAGAAGTCGGTGATTTGTTGTTTCCATCTTCCGTTAGCTGGAAGTAAGTTAGCGTATGAAGAAGCCATTATTAGTATTGTTGGTAATATTAAAGAGTGGTATATATACAAAATTGATTGGGGTTTGTAGTGAGCGTTGGTGCTGGGAAATTGAAATGTGGAGCGCACAAATGAGCTGATACAGATCAGACAAACCCGCACCAACCAGAGGCCACAATCAACCAGAGGAATAGAAGGCTATAGAACGTGGTGATACGAGCGGACCAGAAATAGAGCCCAAAAGCCGCTACACAACCCATACACCGTATAGATAAGGTATCATAGGGAAGTATCACCGATCTTAATCAGAGTGTTTTACCACCAACGATCCAGCCCAATTATCACTAGAGTCTTCTCAACAGCTCCACAAAAACCCACCAGCGGAGTTAAGACCAGTACCAGACCAGTACCAGACAAGAGCCAGACAAGAGCCACAAGTGAGCTCATCAACACCGTTTCTATCGTTTCTGCCTGTTCCTATTATTTCATGGGGAAGGTCCAAACAATCCTCAATTTCCCTTCCAGCAATGCCTCTTCTTCCACCACCTGTGCTGAGTGTGGTATGACTTACTATTACCATGTGGCCAAAGACTCCGAACTCCACAAAAAGTACCATTTCAGCTTTGTCAACGGGATCGTATGGCCCGAGTCGCTCTGTACCAAGACAGTAGATACATTTACGTTACCAGTGACATCTACAACTGGTACTGGGCTCAAGAAGACCATAGTCAAAACATCAGTGCAAGCGCGTGTGGTGACAGTAGACAAGAAGAACAAACGTCAAGTCCAGAAAACCGAGGAATTGCTTGGTATGGTCAATAAGGAGCTCAATGCGCCGCCATCAGCTGATTTCTGGAAAGACGAGACCGAGGAAGCAGCCAAAGTCTACGTGATAGTTATCAACAACCGTGCAGTGGGACTTTGTTCTACAGACCCAATTAAAGATATCGAGAAACAGTCGCGGTGGATGATCCACAAGACCCAACAGCTAGTACCAAAGCAAGTACATCGCGGTGTACGAGTGGGTATATCGCGGATCTGGGTGGCTGCAAAGTGGAGAAGGTACGGATTAGGGAAAAAGTTATTAGCACAAGTTTTAGGGCACACATTTTATGGGATAGAGTTGAAGAAGGGGCAAGTGGCATTCAGTCAGCCCAGTTATAGCGGGGGAGAATTGGCGAGATGGTTCAATGGAGTTGTTCACAAGAGTGGTGAGGTACTAGTACCTGTCTACATTGAGGAAAGCAAGTAGAAAAGAATGAAGAATGAACAATAAGGACGGTGATAATATAAACAGTTCAAAATTGGTTGTAGTATGATACTTCATTTATAAAACGAATGTCAGTGGGTGTATTGAAGTATCCATTTGACCAACAACAAAGTTAAGAACCAATCACAAATTTTTCAATTTATAATCAGGACCAGAACAGGTATATATTTAACAGGATATTTATAGACAATAGAAAGAGAATACCAAAGAGATGTAAGTTGATCGTCACCAATTATCAATTAGACTAATGTAGACTCTATCGGAGGGAATGGAGCTGTTTTGCAGCCATCCAGAACAACCAAGTGCGAGTAACATACGATGGAGAAACATCAAGAAAGTAAAGAGTACCAATTCACAGTAGGTATAGTTCAGATTTCAAGCAACTAAAATATTAACTATATCATTATTTTACGGAGTTACAATAATTGTATATATTCATAACTATTTAGTATTCTATTCTTTGTACAGTAACCAATAATGAACGAATTGGTAGATGTTGGGCATTAAACCACACCAGTCATCTAGTTACCAGTAGTAGGTAATGCTTGGAGAAATGGTCCATATAAATACGAGATCTAATAATTATCCAAAGAAAGTATAACCCTTAGTATTCTGTATGATTGGTATTGAAATTGATTCTAAGTCAAGTTTGCTTATTCACTAGCAAACACTTGTTGGCCACCGGCAACCTTGACCACTTGTTCGACGTATTGGTATACCAAAGCAGTCAAACCACCATTGACTAAAACCTTGATACCTCTAGGAAGAGAACCCTTGAACATGGCCTTTGGTCCTTGCTCCACAAACAACTTATAGGCAGTAGAAAGGGAATCACGGTAGACAACCTTACCGTTTTTCAGCTGAATGTGGGTCTTAATGACATCAAGTGGTTGGGTGGTAGCCACAACAGCTGCTGAAGATAATAAGTGTAAACCCATCAGTTGGAAGGCAGTGTGTTGATGACCGAACCAGTTTTGGTCAGTGTTATGAGGATCAAGCAATTGTCTGGTAGCATTATAACACCATATCCACACAGTGGAAATGGCCATTTGACGGACCATGGTAATACAAGAACCAGCAGTGAAAGCGTTCAACCCCTTCAAGGAGTACATTTGACGAATAGTGCCCATGAATGTCAATGGAGGATGGTTGTTGTACTTGACCTTAAGGACATCTTTAGGGTTATGGGTCTTAGGATGGTGTTGAAACTTGGAGCCGGTCTTCTTACCCTTCATTTGGCCAATGATATCAGAGGTATAGTAGCTATGAGGAGAGATGTACTGTTTGGATAAGACGTTTTGAGGTTTATGATGATGATGGTGCTTAGCAGCATGTCCAAGGACCTCTTCTTTAGGAGCACGAGTGATTTCGTTCTGTAACGACTGGTTTTGGATCATGGTGATCTTAATGTTTTCAAATGGAATCAATACAAGGGTTTCCATAAATCCACTCATTACACCAGCTATAACCATTCTTGGACCACTGGTTTTGGTATGACCATGAGATTCAATTGCCATAAACTTACTCAGCCAGTTGTAGGCCATAAGACGAGTGGAATTCTTCAAGATACTTCCTATAACTAAGGCACTTCCACCTTTATATAATTGACTAATGGAACTGGGGTAATTACCTGGTACGTTCCATTTGGCCATATATACTTCATTGTTAAGCTGTTGCTGGGTCTTAAGGAAATCAAATGGGTATGTGATAGTAGCAGCTACACCAGCAGCTGTACATCCAGATATAAGGGCAGTAAGAAGACTTGTATCAGAGTTAGACATCTCAAACTGTCAATTGAATATTTGAACTTAATGGAAATGTAATTGAATTATTGTATGTCTTCTTGTTAAGGTAATGATGAACTGAAAATTGAGCCTGGGTATCTGTTTCTATATTGTCTCAATATTCAAGTAAAAGTCTTTGAGGGTGTTGAAATGGTCTGTTGTGTGGTGGTTGTGACGGGGTGATTGGGGATCTTGATATGGTGATGGTTTAAGCCTGAGGGTGAACTCTTCGATATCTATGGATTGCTCCAGGTTGAGTTGAGGCATGGGGGATCAAAATGCGCGATGCGAATTACGTAACATAAACAATCATATCAATCACATATCATAACAAGTCTTATCAGGATCAAAACACTCAATTCACGCTCCACACAGGATATCATTAGTACTGGTGTGTGTCTTATATGTCGAGTTTTGTTAGTAGGACCGAGCCATCCACTCCATTACGGTCAAAACAGACTGAAAGGCCAGGAAGTGGTCCTTTTTCAACCATTAGAGATGGCCATGGAGTAAGGTTACCACCATATGAATTGCCTGAAATAACAGCAAGATTAGGCCGTGAAAGTGCCAAAAGGCCCAGATCTCGTTCAAGACTTCTGGGAACCCATATCCCTAAATCTACACCAGGAACCAGTCCGCATGGAACCCCTAGAACTACACCAAGAGGAACCCCAACAAGAGCCAATAGAAGAGCCAGCGAGGTAATTGAACAGAGAAACCGTAGAAGAAGACGGTCTTCGATGCTCTTGACTGAAAAGGGTGAACATGTGTATGATCCTTCGTATGTGGGCCCAATTACCATTGACTATCTTCGTTTCTGGTGTAAGGTTCTGATCAAAGAGAAGGAAAGAGAACAACAAAGAATTGAAGAAAGAGCAACAAGCACAGAAAGAGAAAGTATAGGTGAAAATCTCGAGCAAAAGATTAAAAGACACGAAGATAATTTATCACCAGTGAAATTACCTGCTCAATATACTTCACCGTTGCAGCCACTTCACAGTAATCATCAGAACGATTCTTCTCCAATTAAAGAAATACCACATGGTTCATTTGACCAGTCGCTTGCCTTGCCAGACAATGAGCTCCTTAGGTCTCCATTCCAACTAGAAGATAAAAATCACAGCCTCCAAAGCGATCTGTTTGAAGATTTCCAACGCCCAGCACCTCGTACTTCATTACCTACAGCCACAGACCCTCCTAAACCCAAGACCTTTTCGTATTTAGAAAAGATTTTGATGGCCAGAAAGCTCAAAAATAAATCACCTTCAATTGACCGTACCCAAGAACGATTTAAGAGAAGTTCCACTATTCATGATGCAAGCGAATTTATAATAAGAGACCAATCATCTAGAGCTCAACAGGAGACTGGATCTCCCGCTGAAGCTTCTTCTAGAGCTACTAATATTTCAACCAGAGCCGAATTCAACTCCAGATTCTCTGAATCCCCATCCACTAGACTCTCCAATATTAATAGAGCATCTGTCGAGCCAGAGAATGGTCATCGTGATTCACCCAGAACCAATCCTCGTCTAACCCATTTTGATTCAAACGATCTTGGAAGTGGATCAGAGTCGCTCCGTCTCAATTTACCTTCTACTAAGACAGATGCAAATCTGCATTTCACTAATTACGATTCTATAACTCAAGACTCCAATTATCCTCCTAAAGATTTACTCCCTGAACTCCAGGATTTTAACCAAGATATTCCTTATAATGACTTCGATAATCCAGACATGGCTACTTTCCATGAGCTAGAAACAAATAGAGAAGAAGGACAAGATGAACAGGATACAGAAAACTCCAGATCGAACAATCTACCATCACATATCTCAGATCACACACATACCCCAGACAGAAATATCCAATTTGGTATATCCCTCTCGTCTTTGGAGCACAACATGGTTACTCCACCTCACGATATTTCACCATTCCAAAGAAGTAATTCTTCCAATCAAATCATTCAAGAAGAATACACCTTTGGTGATAACAATTTATCTCATACTTTTATTGAACTGCCATCAAGTCATAGTGAAGATTCATTAAATCTTCCATTAGTAGGTCAACCAGACCACCTCACAGAAAAACCAATTGATAAACATACCAAGAAGATTCCATCTCTTTCTCAACCTAGAAGGGTTAGAACCGTCAGAGCTAACACCACCGACTCTCAACCTATTCCTTTAGTCAGTGTAAAGAATCTTGTCAAGTCCATTCGATACCATACAGCGGAGACAGAACCTTCACGTAAGAAACCTAAGAAGATGAGACCATATGCTCAAGATATCTATCAAACAATCCAAGAAAAGTCTGATATGTTTTTGGAAAGCTTAATGTCAGATCTTCATGCTTATGCTGACCACAGAACTGGTTCAGACAATCCACGTATTAATTTAAGTGATGTTTTGCTTTATTTGAACAGAGTGAATTTTGCTGGGCCTAAAGAGAACCGAGAAGAAGAAATCAAACGGATTTCAAGTCTTGCCCAGAACTACTTGCCTCTAGAATTGCTCATTGGGCTTGATAATAATTTAAGTTCTGGTAAATTGTCTTTAGATGAAGAGGATAGTCAAAGTCCAGATCCTGAACAAGAACTGGAAGAAGATGGCTCTGGTAGCCAGGATTCAGATGCTAGTGTTGATGATGATGTCGAATATACTCAATAAATATAAAATATAAATAAAGGAAATTAAAATCCAGTTTTTTATTTATTTGTACCAGTTCTTGTGTTCTATTTACAGGACTCTATGGGTCACTGGTATAACTATATGACATTATATACTATTATTGTATTAGTGATGCTAATATGGTGCTTTAAATGATTTCAAGCACTTGCTTCTCTGCTTTGTTCGGCCAATTCTTTTTGATTACCTTTGACCAATTTGAAGAGCTCGAAAATTGCAGCTGGTGTAACACCTTGAATTCTTCTAGCTTGTCCAATGGTTTTAGGTTGGATGGTATTTAACAAATGACAGACTTCAAAAGAGAGCTTGACGCTACCTTCATTATTATATCTATAGTTTTGAGGTAAGAGTAAGTTTTCATCAGCCTCATAAGCTCTCAAATGGGCTTCTTCTTTCTTTAACCATGGATCATATGTACTTTCAACATCAATACGGTTAGCTAAACGTTGATTGACATTTTGATAGAAGCCTGGCTCCTTTTCACCCAAAATAGATTCCATATGAGGTAAGAAATCTTGAATCAGTAAACCCTTGTATGAAAGTAATTTCCAACCATCAACAACAGTTTTAGCATTGACATCAGAAACTAATCCCTTTAATACAGGAGACCATTTAGCTCCTGATAATGATAATGATTTCAAATGGTCCTTGATTTGAGTGAATTGGTTCATTTCCAGCTTGAAGTGATTGTATCTCTTTTCACTAACAACACCAGCTTTATAACCCTTTTCAGTCAATCTCAAATCAGCATTATCAGATCTGATAGAGATTCTGAATTCAGATCTAGAAGTGAACATTCTGTAAGGTTCTTCAACACCCTTGGTAATTAAATCATCAACTAAAACACCCAAGTAACCATCAGATCTATAAATCAAAAGTGGATCCTTCTTTAATTGGGCCAAACCAGCATTAATACCAGCCAAACAACCTTGGGAAGCAGCTTCTTCGTAACCAGTGGTACCATTGATTTGACCAGCCAAATATAAACCATCAACCAATTTGGTTTCCAAAGTCATTTTAAGTTCACGTGGATCAATGTAATCATATTCCACACCATAACCTGGTTGAACCATCTTAACATTTTCACATCCAGGCATCAACTTGACAACCTGTTCTTGGATTTCTTCTGGCATGGTACATGAAATACCGTTAGGGTAAACCAAATCGGTATCTAAACCTTCAGGTTCTAACCAAACCAAATGGGAAGTCTTTTGGGGGAATTTGATGACTTTGGATTCAATGGAAGGACAATATCTTGGACCTTTGACAGTTTCTCTAATGTGTATAGATTGATGCAAATTATCAGAAATGAGTTTATGAAATTCTGGAGTGGTTCTGGTCATATGACATTCTACCAAGCTTTCTTGTAAGTCGACTTGATCGTTCATGTAGGACATTGGTTGTGGTGGATAATCTGATGGTTGTGGAGTTAAAATGGAGTAGTTGATAGTCTTGGCTGATAATCTGGCTGGAGTACCGGTTTTAAGTCTACCGAGTCTGAAACCAGCTTGTCTAAAAGTCTTGGATAATCCAAAAGTAGCTTCTTCACCAATTCTACCAGAAGGGAAAGATTTCAAACCAATATGGATTTCACCTCCTAAAAAGGTACCGGTAGTGACGACGATTTTCTCAGTATTAATGACTCTTCCGTCTCCAAGGATCAAACCACGGACAATACCAAACCCACGACCAGTGGAATCTTCATCTGTTTTTGGCTCTATGATAATATCTTCAACCAGAGCTTCTATGACGTTTAAATTAGGATAATTCAAGATTTCTTTTTGCATTTCACGGAGGTAAATATCACGGTCAATTTGGGCTCTTGGACCATAGACGGCGGCACCTTTTGAAGCGTTCAAGATCTTAAAATGGATACCTGCTTTATCGGTGATTCTAGAACTTACACCATCCAAGGCGTCTACTTCACGAAGAAGAGTACCTTTACCAACACCTCCCATAGAAGGGTTACAGGAAGCGGTACCGATCTTGTCAATGGCTGGAGTAATAAGGGTAGTAGATGCACCACTACGAGCAGAACCAGTAGCAGCTTCACAACCAGCATGTCCTCCACCTATAACTACCACTGGATGGTACTCAGATACGGCAAGTTTGGCCGTGAGGTCAGCATTGATGATGATGGAACGGGATAAGCGTGGGGGAACAAATCGCCTTGGTCTAAAGGACAACATCGCTAAGTTGTAAATGGTTGTTCTATAGGTTAAGTGATGGATATGTGGAGATCAACTCAGTAATTGAAGTTTGATGATGCAAAAAAAGACCCTACCAGATGGAAGATTATGATATCAGGTGGGACAAAGTCAGGTGACTAGCTTGTTAAGTGGAGATAGGTGTAATGCGGTGCCAATGATACGGTGGTTGGTGGCACACAGCGGTGATAAGTGTAGTGAAGAAGTAACAGATGTGATGAGAAGATGAGATAGTGAATCAGAGAGTGCGACAGAAAATGCGACAGAAAGTATTTGCGACATGACAAAGAGAAGAAGAAGGGACAAGCAAAATTGATGGAGAGCAAGATAATGAGTGAAAAATTAGTGATAACCAAGTGATATAGCAGTTTTTAGGTATATGGAAGTATTTTCAGTTGTCTAAAATGTTTTTTAATGAAAGTAGTAGGTATGGTAAAGTTGTTGTCGTAGAATGATGACAAGAAATACGACACATGACAAGAAATACGACACAACTTTAGAAGGCAAAGCATCCTGGATTATGACGAGAATAATACTATAGAAACTATATCAAGATAACTAAACACTAATATAGCCCTAATGTAGAGTTATTTACTTGCAAATCTACCATTTCTCCAATATAGCACCATATATGGGTATTGTATTACTACTTTATTACGTAAGGCTATAGCACTCTAAGGAATTATACATTATAAGATTAAAATACAGTAAATACATCAGACAACGGCTCAAATGACATTTCAACGCTGACATACAGCATATCATTCATTACACACTCCCTTTTGTTTCTTTGGTCTACTTTTGCATATCTGTTTGTATCCTCTTCATTTGCCTTCTGTCGTGTCGCATCTGTGTCTATTGTCTATTTAGTGCGACTCTTATCTCATCTCTCATCTCATCACTTTTCATAACTACACCAATACAATGAGTTTAGCAGCCGATGATTTAGATGACGGACTTGCCTACGACGTGGACTTCAGCGAATCCGAAGAAGCTCCTGTTGCCGAAGCAGTCTCTGTTGAAGAACAAGAACAAGATGAAGAACCAGCTTCCAAGAAGAGAAAGAAGGGTGGAAAGCTCCATGATAAAAAGAGATTAAAGATGGAATTGGATATGCAACAAAAGAAAGACTTATCCAAGGAAGAATCCACCGAAGCCATCGCCGAATTCATTAACCAAAAGATCCGTCACAAGAACAGCGAGTTGTCAGCCTTGGAGTTGGCCGATTTATACTTCACCAAGAGTGAGATCAGATCATCTTCTGAATTTGGTGAAACCAGAAACTTGGATAACTTGGCCAAGTACATGAATGGAAGATTCAAGAATATGTTGCCAGGTAACGACAAGAAGGATAAGAAAGATAAGAAGAAGGGTAAAAAGGATCAAAAAGAACAAAAAGAACAACCTGAAGATAAGGAAGATGAACGTAAGTTTATTGCCGTTGTCTCTATGTCTGCATTACGTGCTTGTGATATCCACCGTGCCACTAAGGACTTGAGTGGCTCTTCATTGAAGCTTATCAACAAGAACAAGATCGGTGTTGATTTGAAACTTGTCAAGACCACCAGATCTAGAGTCTTGTGCTGTACCCCAGGAAGATTGATCAAGGTGTTGAACAGTGAAGACAATGAATTGAAGAAGGAAGAAGTCAAGATTATCATTGTGGACAACAGCTACTTGGACCAAAAGTCACAAAATATCTGGGATATCAAGGAGACTACCGAAGTGTTGAAGGAGTTAGCCAAGGGTGGTTCCAAGATCTACCTTTATTAGATAAGTGCAATTCGTGCTATCCTTATCATTAATAACCAATGAACAACTAATGAAGTAGGGAAGGTGACTATATCAAGCTACACTGGACTTTCTATTGTCCTAGAAGTGGATAGTTTTTATTCCCATTATACTTTCTATTGTCTACTTTGAATAATAATAATTATGTTATACTATTTTCATTAGTTGTCTATTATACAATCCACCATCAACTCTAGGCGATGGTGTATCTATTCATTGAACTGTATCTTTGTCAAAATACAGCAATAATCAATTTTCATAGGAAAACAAATTGTGGTTTTCATTATAAAGCCACTATTATAGAATTCATTAATAGAATCTCAAATTACAAATGCAAAATTCATGATAGTTAAATTCTGTTTCAGTAAATTCAACCTCCTCTAGTTCAGCAAAGGAACATAAATGTTTCTGTTGGCTTTGTAGTAATCAGCGACTCCCTTAACAATAATTGAAGCAATCACATCATCTACTAAGACTTGGTCCTTATTAATGATACTTAACTTATCTTTAATAATGGAACTCTTGGAATCAGTTAATAACTTTTCTTGTGTGAATTGGATCAAGTAAACCACATTTGCAAACAAGTGTTGGGCTTTGATGCTTCTAGCTTTATCAGACTTGTTGTTATGCTTTTCACCATTTTGTTTCTCCTCTGTATCATCAGTTTCTTCACTCTTGTCTTCTTCATTACTTTCCTTGGTTTCTGTCTTGGTTTCTGTGTTGTCAGATAATTTTTCAAAGCCAGTCATAACATTCTTAATCAAGGTTTGGATCCACTTATTCTTCAATTCACCAAATTGGCCCAATGAGAACAAATGTCCATAGATATATTCTTCGGAAGATGGAGAGGATGACAAGAAGTAACTTGAAGCTTTGAACATCACACTAGATAATTGAAGTGTTGGTCCTGAAGGGTAGTCCTCCATATTTTTATTCACATCATTAGAAACCAAGTCTAAAATGTGCTTATCTATTTTGTCATCAACGAATGCAGAAACTGACAGTATGATATTCTTGTACAGTCTTTCAACAAGAGAACCAATCTTATCTTCACTTTGACCAGCTCTTGATTTGATCACCAATATTATTTCTAACAAATAGTACCATTTGAGAACGTTCTTATCTTCAGTTGTGTTCAAGAATTCATCAATGCTATTGAGGAACTTGCCGATGTAGATCCAAAAGTTATTGTCCAAATCTTTAACCAAAGTAGAGAACTCTTTTTCTAATTTTTCTGGACCAAACTTTCCTAAATCGAGCTTGTTTCTTGATAATGATTCATACAAATGGTTCAAAGAGTTTGATGGAGATAATTTAGAGACTTCAGTTCTCTTGACTCTGATTGAATCTCTGTGTTCGTCGTAGAAATCAAACCATTTGTCTAACGTGGTATACACATCATCAGATGTAGAGAATGATGAAGAATAATGGGTAATTTGCTCAATATACTTATCAATATTATGATCCATCATACCCACAAGATCCAATGAGAAGAGATTTGGTTCAGAGCTTTTGTTGTTGCTACTACTAGAACCCATTTTGCTCTTCACAGACTCGATAATCTCGGTATCTATCTTTTGGAAGTGGAGATCATAAGTCTTTTTAATTCCACCAATAACCATGTCTAACAATTCATTCAAATCATTGGCTCTATCTTCTTGCTCAAACAACTTGATGAAACGAGATTCCATGTCATTTTGTACCATTAAGAAATTCAAATTCTTCAAACTAATGACAAAGTTGTGGAAAAAGATCAATGATTCAGTAATATCAGCTTCATGAGTAGTCAAGATCTCACTGGAGAATCTGAACACTTCGTATACACCGAAATTAAGAGAAATATTTATTTCTTTCACAACTGCGGCATCCAATTGTTTTAAGTAGTAATCGTGATTGAACTCGACTGGACGCTCTTGGATCCAGCTTCTGAATCCAACAATTTTGGAGCCTGTCCACTGTTTGGTGTAAGATACAAGCTGTTTGAGCATGTCATTATTAGGCTGAAGGAAGTATAAATCCACATAGGTTAAAGTGTTTTCAATGTACTTAAACAAATTGAAGAAATCGATACGTGACTTTAACTCCTTCAATTCATTTAACAAGTGCCTGACGTAACCAACACGTAAGTCGATGAATTTCTTGGTGATTTTCTCAAGAGTGTTAAGCTCAGGATTGTGATGGTTAAGAATGATATATGCTATTATGTAATTCATGATTGGTAATGACTTTCTGTTGTATGAATCAAGGTTGGAGTTGACGTACTCTTCGTCTTCGAATGGGTCTTCTTCATCTTCATCCTCATCTTCAAGTACAATTTCTTCATCGGTCAAAATACGAGTCTTGCTGGTAAGATTTTCCACCTCCAAACGCTGACTGGTTCTGAATCTGTCGTTATAGGAAGAATACAATGAAGAATTAAACACAGAGTAACGAGAAAGTTCGTACTCAAGAAAAGCATTGAAATTGGCTTTTAACTCGTTGAACTTACTGATCAAATTCTTATCTGATTCAAGAATCTCTCCAAATAAAGCACTGAGAGTTTGGTATACCTTGGCATAATGAATCAAAATGGAAGTATGAGATACAGGGGCCTTTTGCTTGATTTTGAGGTCGAGTTTTATGAGCTTGGTGTAGATTAAGTTTCTCAAAATGGTGTTTTGGGATTCCTTTCTGGCGTTGGTTGCATTTCTCTCTCTTACGAGGGTATTGAACTTGGAAAATGAGTTTTTGGATGAAAAACTTAAGAATTTGGATGGTCGATATGAAAGTTGGGACAATTTCTGATCAGATTCAATGATGGTGCTGTTCATATCATCTATATCTTCGGCAATCTTGATCAAATCACGGTACTTGTTACCAACAAGGGAGTGTAAATTGTTTTTGGCATCTTCAATGTTGTGCTTGTAGTCCTTGTTTAACTTTTGGATTTGGGGTATAGTCAAATGGGTGAAAAGATCATCTGCAGTGGTGAGAGGTGAGTTTTCATCATGAATAAGTTTGTGGGTAACGTCCGTCATTGTGAATGTTCAATTAGATGATGACAGTAACGATCAAAACAAAATGAGTGGTATTGGAAAATGCAACTTCAATGAAATGAGATTACCAAGTAAATGTTTAATTTATCAATTTTTGGTCTCTTTGTGGGGTGTGTGTTGGATTGTGTTTATATACTTTTGGTACTACCTGATTAATGGTGATCCTGGGTGATCCAAGCTTCCTGAGCGTCCAATCTCGGATATTTATATTCAATTCAGGGGGTGCAAGTAGATGTAGTAGGTCACGCTTCCGTTTGGGGGGTGTATGCGTTCCTATTGCTTGGTTGGTTGAACCTATTGATGTACCTCGTACTTATAGCGTGTCTTGATTTTGTATGTTAGTGTATTGTTGTCGAGATTGTCACGTGATTTTCTTGAATTTTCATATAGAGGACTTATGCTATTAGATAAGGAATAAACAAAGAGAAACGAATATTTCATCCTTAAGTAATCTCAAATAAGACTGTGGTGGTATTGTAGGATAGATCGGGGTATGATTCCAGTTTATTTAATTTTTGTTTTTCAGTTTTGGCTATATAATTTTGCAACCGCAAGACACATAACGAGTAAAACCACCCAATACTAAGTACACTACCTTCAACCTATATTCAAATACACTTAGTAACTATCATTCAGATATTATCTATGAAATAAATTTAAAAAAAACGGTCACTTTTGATCGTAGGATGATTAGTAAGCATACCTGGCAGGTATCCTGTTAAGGTACCAAAAATATCAAAAATATCGCCAACTCTCATAATTCGCTTCCGTGGATGAGTACATTCAAGTGAAACGAATAATTCTGGGCATTGCTAACTCCACGTAAACTCCACTAATTTACGACCACGCCACCAATATACGACCGTTTTGGGCCTTTAAATTAGCTCTCTACCAAATAATATTTGTGGTCAAATCTTTGGGGTTTTCTAATCAAATGATTCTATCAGATAGTTGATTTGGTATTCATTGTTGGTAGAACTTTATATGCTAAATAAGCCACTGAAATTATCATTGGAGTGTCGTATTAGCTATAAAATATCACTAGCCTTGTACTCCTTATTGTGGCGAATGCTTTGGTTCTGTAGAGGAAACGGAGTTTACGGTTTTATTGGACCTAAATCCGTGTACGGTTTTTTTTTTTCTTTTGATTCACATAGTTAAAGTACCAATACGTACAGGGTTCGTACTTGAATTAATTATGATTAAGTATATTAAGCCTTGGTATTTGTAATTCAAAAAGTATGTACACGGGGTGAATCACCATCATGCAAAGCCGGATATACGCATTTAGCGGACATTCGCTTAGGATGGTCCGTCGCAATTATAACCTTTATAACTGAATTCAGATTTAAGGTCATAAGTACCTCGTAATATCTAGTTAATTGCTATTTGGCCAAATGATCATGTCAACTGTTCTTGTTTCTAGTGCAAATGGGTATATTTCTCAACATATAGTACGATTTTTGATAGCAAATAATTTCCATGTGATTGGGTCTGTTAAAAATGAAGAAATAGGTGAAGCCATGAAAAATAATATTCATTGGGGATTTGAGTATGTGATAATTCCTGAGGATTATCATCCTGGTGCGTTTGATGAAGTTTTGAAGAATAATCATGATATTTCTGGGTTTTTCTATACTGGTACTACAGTTGCAGTTAGTAAAGATATTGCTGGGATTGATGATTTTATAGCACCTGCTCTTTATGGTACCAAGAATGCCTTGGCTTCCGTTAAAGCTTATGGTAAAAACGTTAAGCGGTTTATCTTAACTTCTTCTTTGGCTGCTCACGCATTTGCATCCGTTGAACCAGATATTATACCATATGACAAGATAACTGAAGATACTTGGACCAAAGTCACATATGAACAAGCCAAAGAGCTGAGGAACAAGTATGTGTACTACTTTGCTTCAAAGACATTATCAGAGAAAATAGCATGGGAATTCATCAAGAATGAAAACCCCCATTTTGACCTTGCTGTGGTATCACCAAGCTACGCTTTTGGCCCACAAGCATTTGATCTGAATGTAACTGAAAAGTTGGACGAAACAGCTGAAATAGTTAATGCTTTTCTCAAACTCAAACCTACAGACGATCTCCCACTGGCTGAAGCAAATACAGGTATCGCTATTGATGTGAGAGACGTTGCCAAAGCACATGTGGTAGCATTCAAGAGCAGGTCAGCTAGACATCAGAGGTTACTTTTGACAAATGAAAAATTTAACCCCCAAACTATTGCAAATATAATACACAAGAATTTCCCTGAATTGAATAATGTTATACCAATTGGTAATCCCAAAGAAGCATCATTGGGTTTAGAGTATTTTCCAAACCCAGAAGTTGTCAAGACCAGAACAATCTTGGGCTTTACCTACATTCCTCTTGAAGACTCGATCGTGGATGCTGTTACTCAAATATTAAAGAAAAAGGTGAAAGATAATACCAATAAAGACAAAACCGACTCCAGTTTATCACCTTAACTGGGGTATTATGGTGATGGTGGTTCTCAAAAAGTTCGCAACCATTCCTATAATTTTATGGCTGCAATTATTAACATAGACTGACCTTTGCTAGACCATCAAACTCACATTATTTAAGCAATTCAATGGTTTACTAAACCTATATGGCATCGTGTATAATAAACAATATATCAAGTAGATATTGGCTCTCTTGGACTTTCCCCACATCGGCTTTTGCCAACTCTTGACCTGTATATATAAGGCTATTGTTCATTTGTTTCTTATTGCAATTGGAGTTGCAATTAAACTTTGGGGAACAAAGAACTAATGTGGCTAAAAAAATACAATTGTAAGCCTTAGTGATTGATTTCTATCACTTCTAGGTAGCAAGAAGCCTTTGTGCTGGGTTTATATCTTGTCTTGTTTGGATAGAATTTGAAGTAATCTATAATACTCTGATTACAACTATCTACACTAATGAGTCTACTCGCCTTCTATGGATAGCCTATTCGAGCCATATGGTTACCCTATCTTTTATCTGGCATGTGATTAGCTTCGTACCAAACACTAGCTTCCATAGTCTTTGGCCCCTGTCTGCATATTGTATTCGAACAGGGTTCGTTAGCATCGATAACGTACAGATACGGACTACGAGTTCAGAACCGTTTAGATACGATATTTGATATATCCACACGGTCCCAACGGTTATCTTACCCATCTTGGCATTGTCCAAACATTATAAAAGACATGGTAATTTTCCCAAAGTAATTGCTGCTAAATTTTCTAGTTATCTCATTATGACCACTGTTCTTGTATCTGGAGCAAACGGTTTTATATCACAACACCTTATTCACATTCTAATTGCCAATAATTATAATGTCATTGGAACAGTCAGAACTAAGGAAAAGGGAGATTCCTTGAAAAGCAATTTCAAATCACATTTTGAGTATACTATTATACCTGACATAGAGATAAGCGGAGCCTTTGACGCAGTTTTAAAAGCTTACCCAGACATCACTGGTTTCTTCCATATTGCTTCACCATTGCGCCTGGACATCACAGATGTTGATGAATACTTACGGCCAGCTATTGAAGGAACCAAGAATGCTTTGAACTCAGTGAAAATGTACGGAAAGAACGTTAAGAGATTCGTATTCACATCATCCGTTGTTGCCCATGCTTATGATACGGTGGAGCCACAAGTTATTGCTCACAAGAGAATCACAGAAGATACTTGGACAAACCTTAGTTATGACTTGGTTAAAGAGCTGCAAAATCCATTTGTATTTTACTTTGCTTCCAAAACACTTTCAGAACAGGCTGTTTGGAATTTCATGGAGGAAGAGAAGCCTGATTTCGAGTTATCGGTTGTTTCACCAACATTTGTATTTGGACCACAAGCATTTGATTCAAGTATCACACATACATTGAATGAGACAGCAGAAATAGTCAATGCGTTCCTTAAGCTTAAGCCCAGTGATCCTTTACCACTTTCCTTTTCAATTATAGGAACTGCTTGTGATGTTAGGGACGTGGTTAAAGCAGAATTGATTGCTCTTGAATCCCCAGAAAGTGTCAATCAGAGATTGCTTGTGGTTGGTGAAAAGTTCAATTCCCAAATTATTGCTAATGTTTTACATAAGCACTTTCCAGAATTGAAAGATACGGTTCCAATTGGAAACCCAGACTCTGCTTCTGAAGGTCTAGAAGAAATCCCATTTCCGGATAGTAGCAGAACCCAGAGATTTTTGGGCTTTGATTATATCTCTCTTGAGCAGTCAATTGTGGATGCCACAACTCAGATATTGGCCAATAGACTTAAATAAATTTGTATGTTACATTTTGCAAATTAATTAAAAGTTCGGTTTGATACACATGAACTGTAGTAGTCACTTCTTAGAAGGGTATACGGCGTTTTTCATGTCCTATTCTTAATTTTTCATCATTTTGTGTTTATTTCCACACCATGATTACTGTGGCTCATTTTTCGCAGCTATTGATAGTTTTTCCACCACTCTCAATACCAAGCAATTAAGCCAAGAAAATAGTATCACCGTTAATCCGTTCCAAGCCGTTGAAACCATGCAGTTTTGATAAGGGTCTCCTTTTACCTTTGTGTATTGGTACGGTTTCACTCGCGGGGATCACAAAAGTAGCTCCGATAATTAGTTCTTATTTTTAGACTATAATCCAATTGGTAGATATTGTAGCACCATATAAAAACGCAACCTTCCTCTTAAAAGCCTAAAATTCATGCTTTTTACTGGTAAAACAGGATATCCCTCTATTAATGCAAGAATTGATACTTTTGCATTTGATAAGTTTTCCTGGCCAAACACAGGATGTTGATTATTAACAGAGTATTTTTGTCATATTGTTCCGCAGAATACAAGTGAGTAACCCACACATCAAATCTGATTAGTGAGTGATTCTTACTAATTGAAGGATCTTAGTAATTTGCTGACATTTAAAACTGTTTCGTGTGTGTTGTAGTATAATGTGGACTCTTTCTTCTTTCTTCTGTTATTAGCTATTGAGAGCATCAGAATTTGTAATCAATACAATTGCCCCTTGCGCATATTGAAAGGTTAGAGGCCTTTAAAGCCGCATCTGTCCGATAAATGCTCTCCTTATCATGATGACGAATGTTTTGTAAGCACGAGGACTTAAATATCAAATGTGGGTTCATGGTATTGAATACATACATACCCCCTAATTCCAGAAGAAGGGTATAAAAAGGAACTGTGATATCCCCTTCATGTAGTTTTGATATTGATATATTCAATTTATCAATTGATACAAATTCATTGATAAAAATTCTTCAACTATGACAACTGTCTTCGTTTCCGGTGCTAGTGGGTATGTTGCACAACATCTCATTCAATTGCTTCTTGCCAATAAGTATGAAGTAGTTGGTTCTGTGAGATCTGGGTCCAAAGGTGAAGCATTGAAAAGTAATTTTGGCTCTAACTTCAAGTATGTTGTTGTTCCAGATATTAAAGAGGAAGGAGCTTTCGATGAAGCATTGAAGGCTAATCCTAATATAAGTGCATTTTTCCACACTGCCTCTCCTTTAAGTCTTGCTAATGAAAATGTTGAAAATGGTCTTTTGAAGCCAGCAATCCAAGGAACCAGAAATGCTTTGGTTTCAGTTAAGTCTCATGGTAAAAATGTGAAGAAGTTCATTTTGACTTCTTCTTTAGGTGCACATGTGTTTTCATTCCTTTTTGGACCAGTTGATTTTAGTGCTCCTGTCAATGAGGATACTTGGACCGAAGTCACTTATGACCAAGCTAAAACCTCAGAGAATCCTTTCCATGGATATGTGGCTTCGAAAGTACTTGCTGAGAAGGAAGCTTGGAATTTTGTTGAATCTGAAAAGCCAGGTTTTGAATTAGTGGTAGTAAGTCCAGGTTACGTATTTGGACCACAAGCTTTTGATTCAAGTGCCAAGGGTCAATTAAACCTTAGTGTTGAGATCTTGAATTCTTTCCTTAAGCTTAAGCTGACTGATCCTTTACCACCTGCTCAAGAAAGTTCTGGAATTTTCATAGACGTTAGAGACGTTGCTAGAGCACATAAAGCAGCTTTGGAGAATGATAAAGCAACTAATCAAAGACTTCTTGTGTTTAAAGACAGATTTAACCCACAAATTATTGCAAACTTGTTGCACAAGAACTTCCCGCAATTAACCAATGTTCCTAAGGGAAATCCTGAAGCTGCAAATGAAGGTTTAGAAACCATATTTCCTACTCTCGAAGCTTCCAAGACGGAAACCATTTTGGGTTTCGAATATATTGGTTTAGAAAAGTCAGTGGTTGATACTATCCAGCAAATTTTAGACAACCAGTAGACCCCACTAAAGTGACATCCGTATCAACCGTATTGCAACAGTCGCGGTTGAAATTTAGGATTTAGAAATATTTCATGATGGAATTTTGATACAATCAATATTCAAAAGTATTTAGTTTCCCCATAATTTACGTTTAGTATGTACCCAGTGAATGAATAAATTTTTGATAGAGGATGATATACGAGTAGCTATAGTATAACACTAGAGTATGTGTTAATTAAACTTCCCCTCATCCTTCGTTTTCTACCAAAAGAAATAAGCGAACATTAAAAGCCTGAAGGCTCAGCAAGGCTTAGCTGAATACTTCAAATTTACGAAAGAGCATCTTGTCAAACGGCTCCAAAAACCCATACTTCTGAGGTACAGGTTTTTTGAATCTTGCTTTAGTTTACGAAGCTAGATTATGCGCATATTTGGTGATAATCGGAGGGGTTTGTTCTGGTTTGCTGGAATGGTATGGCTGTAGGCCACAGCCCGCTGTGGTATGTTTAATCAGAAATATTTTGCAATAAGAAGCTGCAAAATATTTTTCGAGAGGCTTAAAGATTGGCGGTTTGACCTCGACCATTTTTGACTCAGGTATCACCAGATAGATAACGATAAGTGTGCGCACCTGATTAGACTAGTAGAAGAGGTTGTTAAGATAGGTTTTAATAAGATATAGATCTACTTATATGATAATAGAGCCAAGAAATATTGTACCGGTAATAATAGCTGACAACTATGGCGGTTTTCATCGGTTTTATTTCCTTTTGCACCTTTAGTTGCAGTCACTAATTCACATCAATTATAGATGTTTTCCCCACAATTTTTGTATCAAAAGTGCCCCTGATTGGACGATCAAAAAATGCCTTAACATTTTTATGCGCACTTTTGGGTCCATATCTGGTTTCAACAATGTAACACTGCAACAAAACGGACCAGGGTCTGCGATGCAACCATTCTTCCTACAGCTGATTGTCAATCAGAAAACTATGCAGCGAACAATAAAGAGTTGACCTGTAAGGAGTGTGTGAGGAGTTTGCTAATTCATCATTATCTGTATAAGTTTCAAAGCCCTAAAATTTATGATATATACTAAATAAAATCTAAACCTAAAAACCTAAGCCTTGACTAAAAATTTATATGGTTAGGATGATTTTCTTTTTCTTCTTCTTTTTGTTCTTCGGCCTCTTCTTCTTTACTTCAAACTTTATACAATAATCTGGTAGTGAAATATTCAAAGCCCCGACCTTTTGATCCAAGTGGGGAAGCCATTCGTAACCCTAGAAAAGCTTAAAAAATCGGATAAATGTAAAGAGTTGAAGTTAGCGAGATGGCTCTATCTCCAGTTCTCCATTAGGAAATGAAGATCGTTATTTCTGTTAGATTGAGCAGTTTATCAGGGACGATTAACACAGATTCATCATTCATCCGTGTGGTACCCACGGCTATGAGGAGATCATATCATGAGTGATTTGTTGGTTCCGGATACATCCCGTAGTAGTCTAGATTTCTTTCTTTTTTATTTTTGTCCACTCACTTTCCACCTGAACCTTATCTGAGAAGCTCATCGTAAAATACATTATTTACGAAGCTTATGGTTTTGGGCGTCATCAAATCACAAGTTGGAAAATTAATCCGCTACATTTAACCAATTACAAAATTACCTGACTCTTTTCGACTCTATGGCTCATCTCACCGTAACCTAATCTGGTCATCTTACATATTATTACCTCTAATTATTCGCATTCCTATTGTCCGTTTCATCTGAAATATGACTTTGTTCCACTTAAACTGTGGAGTTTATCAGTGAAAAAAAAAAAACCCTAAGTCCGGTCACGTGCATAAGCGAATGAACTAAGGTGTGCCACTAGCTCCCACGGCTCCTTATGGAGGAACTATCTATCACGTCATTAAGGCGATTTGTCTCCACTTACTAACTGATGGTCGGGACCCTCCTTAGGGTCTTTCGGTGCTTTCGTACATTGTAGTGTTGATCTAAGCTGAAAGACTCAACATCTTTGACGAAACAATCAACTAGAATTAACTAAACTTTAAATGTCATTCTTGACTCGGCTCTGGTCTATAATATGTCAAACGGATGATGGCGGTACTTGACGGGATTCCTCATAGAACGTGACTTTTTTGCCCTCCCGATATCGCTATCAGGGTCGGTGATATCTCAGAGAAACGAGCCCTGGCCGATCGCATGCATAGGTTGCGAAAAAGTTATCGTGCCACAGATGAGATACGGCTCCGAAATAGATTGCATGCAACCAAAACCCATAAACTCCAAATATGCGCTACAATCAGTCCCGCAAAACCCTAGATATATAAAGGGCTCGATATCTCCCTCGTAATTATTCATTATCATCATAACCAAAATCCATATTAAGATGGCTAACATGGATTCAGTTATAGAGAAGAAATACTCTGAAAAAGATGTTGCCAAACACGTCTCTCCAGTAAACGAAAAGAGTTCTGTTGATTTAGATATTGTTTCTGGCCTGCTCTCCGAAGATAGTGAATACGACTACGATGACCCAAACAACTGGTCCACTAACTTTATTGATGAACACAACCCAAGAGGTTTAAGAAAGCCAACCAAGACTGAATCTGAAACTTTAAGAAGAGTCTTAGGTAAAGTTGAATGGTCTGTTTACTTACTTTGTGCTGCTGAATTGGCTGAAAGAGCTTCTTATTTCTCTGTTTCTGGTCTTTTGAGTAACTTTATTGAATATCCTTTACCAGATGGTAGTACTACTGGTGCTCCAAAGTCTAACAGTTCCTCTCAAAATGCTGGTGCTTTAAATATGGGTTTGTCTGCTTCTTCTGCTCTTACCCTTTTATTGACTTTCTTAGCTTACGTTGTTCCATTATTCGGTGGTTACGTTGCTGATAGTTACATTGGTAAATTCAAGTCTATCTGGATCGGTGTCTTTGCCGGTTTCCTTGGTCATGTCTTATTGGTTATTGCTGCCATTCCTAGTGTTATTAGAGAAGGTCATGCTATTATTCCTACTGCTTTTGGTATTGTCACTTTGGCTCTTGGTACTGGTTTTATCAAGCCAAATTTGCTTCCACTTTTGATGGACCAATATAAGGAAAAGACTGATGTTGTTAGGGTTTTACCAACTGGTGAAAGTGTTATTGTCGATCGTCAAAAGTCCCTTCAAAGAATGACCTTGGTCTTCTACTGGGCTATTAACATTGGTTCTATTTTCCCAATTGCCACCTCTTACATTGAAAGAAGAATCGGTTTCTGGCTCGCTTACTTCATTCCAATTATTATCTATCTTTTCCTTCCAGTCATCTTCGTCTACTTACAAAGAAAGTTAGCTAAAGAAAAGGTTCATGGTTCTGTTCTTAGTAATGCTTTCAAGATCTTAAAGGTCAGTTACAGAAGTGGATGGATTAGCCGTGTTAGAACTGGTCAATTCTGGGAATTTGCTAAGCCATCTAATATGATCGCAAGAGGTGAAAACTTCTACAAGATGAAGAAGCAATCACCAATCACTTGGAACGAACAATGGGTCTTAGATATCAAGCAAACTTTGAACGCTTGTAAGATTTTCATCTACTTCCCAATTTTCAACATCTGCGATGGTGGTTTAGGTAGTGTTCAAAACTCTCAAGCTGGTTCTATGACTACTAAGGGTGTTCCAAATGATTTGTTCAATAACTTCAACCCTATCACCATTTGTGTTTTGATTCCAATCTTAGATTACGGTTTCTACCCTCTCTTGAGAAAGTATAGAATTGAATTCAGACCAGTCTGGAGAATTTCCTTAGGTTTCCTTTTGGCTGCTGGTTCTCAAGCTGCTGGTGCTATCATTCAAAAGAAGATCTATGATACTTCTCCATGTGGTAACATGGCTACTACCTGTGACGAAACTTCTCCACTTTCTGCTTGGTTAGAAGTTATCCTTTATGTTCTTTCTGCTGCTGCTGAATGTTTCGCTATGACCACTGTTTACGAATTAGCTTACACTAGAGCTCCACCACAAATGAAGTCCCTTGTTATGGCTTTGATCTTGTTCACTTCCTCTATCTCTGCTGCTATCTCCGAAGCTGTCACTCCAGTCTTGAAGGATCCTCACTTAACTTGGGTTTTCGGTTCTTTCGCTATCTTCGGTACTGCCGCTGCTATTTTATTCTTCTTCCACTTCAGAAACTTACACAAGGAAATGGACCAAGAAAGAATCTACAGAGAAAAGTTGGAAGAATCCGGACGTGAAGGAACTATGTCCGCTGTCTTGTCCGAAGAAGCTTTGGTTCCAGTTACCTCTATCAAGTCTGCTGTTGGTAAGTAATCAAAGCAGCCAATTCTTAGTAAATCAAAACGATTTGCTTATTTTACGAATACTATCACAAAATGATTTATTTTAGTTTGATTTATAATTCAGTTCTTCATTAATAGATTTAGGAAAGAAATGAAAATGTATGAAATAATTGTAGTATTGATAGAGATCTTAGAGCAATAAAGAAAGAGAAGCAATTAAATTAAAGAGGAGAAGATTGATTCCAATGCAAGGAGTGAAATTTTATTCCTTATTAAGGGTGAAGTAGCAACTAGAAAATCCCCTTTGATCACCATAGATCAAGATTTTTTTGACATTGTGATTTTTAATTCTGTTCTTTAAATATATACCATGCAATTATAAAAAAAACCATCATGAGGCTCAATTCCACGGAATGCGCTTGCTTCTATCGCCTCGCTTACTCTGCATTGTTTCTTTTAATCGATCTGGTTATAGTTAGTATACTCGGTTATTCTATGGTCCCATCGGCTACCTTATTGTTCTATGCGTGCAATATTCGTAAAAAATAATCGCAGTGATGAGAGATCTGACTAGGCGACGTTTAACGGTTTAATGACTTGTGTTCTTACTGATAATCGTCAAATGCTGTGTAAATCAATCTAAATATATACATTGAGGATTAGAGGCTAAGATTCATCCTAATGTCTATTGTGGATTCTTACCAGTTCTTTTCTTGAAGATCTTGGATCCTATGAACTCACTATGATTTTCCATGTGATTTATGGTTCCACCTTTAGAACCCTTTGAATAGCTTCTTTGAAGCTTCCATTCGGCAGAAAGGAGTTGATTCAGTTGTTGACGATAAGAGTGGTCCAATCCTATTCGTCAATTAACCCCAGATCTCTAGTACTCTCGTAAATAGGTTAAGCCCCCACTGATAAGCTACTTCCGAGTTTGGCCGAAAATTAATAGATAAGAGATTTGCGAATGCCTAACGATCTAAGATTATGTCAGCAATTCTTTTAGGGAAATCCACCGTCAACTTCAGCTCCATCAATGTCAACATTAACAGCAATCAAGACAGATCATTATCCTTAAGTACCGTATAGTCTAGGTGTCTAGTAAAGATGTAAAGTTTTGCAAATTCTTACTCTCTTAACTTAGACTCTTACAAAGGGTCCCTCACTTATTCAGCCTCTCCTAAACTCTTATCAGTATTTTTCGCAGCATTTCAATGAAGTGCCCCTTTCATTTCATTAAACCATCAGAATAATTCTTGGCTATTGGTCAAAGATCCCTCTTGGCCGGTGTATTCATTTCCGGTGATTAAAACTATACGAACTGATCACTTAAACGGAAATCTAAGTGGCTATTGTCATATGGGATGATTATCGTCCTGCATAGTGCTTATCTATGATTATCGGACCAGCGGTTCTGATTGGTTCACGATATCAATCACGATCAACTAATATAGCCATCAAAAATTCATATATATATAGAGGTAAAGATGTAGAATGTTTCGATATTGTTTTCAAATCATTAACAATGTCTAACGCAAATTTCACAGGTACTGGGACCGGTGGAGATATTCTCCTCGTTGATCTCAATCAACAATTCGACAAAGCCGATATGGTATGGATCGGAGTCTCTTCAGCTTTGGTCTGGATTATGATTCCTGGTGTCGGTCTTTTATATTCTGGTCTTTCTAGAAAAAATCATGCCCTTTCTCTTTTATGGGCTTCTATCATGGCTGCCTGTCTTACTGGTTTCCAATGGTTCTTCTGGGGTTATACTTTGACTTTTAGTCATGATTCTGGTTCTCATTTGCTCGGTAATATGAAGAACTTTGCATTAATTAAGGTTTTCGGTGCTCCTTCTGTTGTTTCATCTCTTCCTGATATTCTTTTCTGTTTCTATCAAGGTATGTTTGCAGCCACTACTGCTATCTTGATGGTTGGTGCAGGATGTGAACGTGCTCGTTTAGGTCCAATGATGGTTTTCCTCTTTATCTGGTTGACTGTTGTTTACTGTCCAATTGCATACTGGACCTGGAACCCTAACGGATGGTTAGCTCGTTTAGGTACTCTTGACTTTGCTGGTGGTGGTCCAGTCCACGAAAACTCCGGTTTCGCAGCTTTAGCATACTCTCTTATTCTTGGTAAGAGACACGATCCTGTTGCAACTGGTAAGGTTCCAAAGTACAAACCACACTCTGTTTCTTCTATTGTCCTTGGTACTGTTTTCCTTTGGTTCGGCTGGTTCGGATTCAACGGTGGTTCCACTGGTAATGCTACTATCAGATCTTGGTACGCTTGTGTTAACACTAACCTTGCTGCTGCCGCTGGTGGTTTAACTTGGATGATGGTCGATTACTTCAGAACTGGTGGTAAATGGTCCACTGTTGGTTTATGTATGGGTGCTATTGCTGGTTTAGTTGGTATCACTCCAGCTGCCGGTTACGTTCCTGTTTACACAGCTATTGTCTTTGGTGTTGTTCCTGCTATTGTTTGTAACTTTGCTGTTGATCTTAAGGATCTCTTGCAAATTGATGATGGTATGGATGTTTTCGCCTTACATGGTATTGGTGGTATGTGTGGTTCTGTGTTGACTGGTTTCTTCGCAGCTAACTACGTTGCTGCCTCTGATGGTTCTGTTGCTGCTGATCCATCTCTTGAAATCAATGGTGGATGGATGAACCACCACTGGAAGCAATTGGGTTACCAACTTGCTGGTTCTACCTCTATTGGTTTGTGGTCTTTCGTCTTGACTGCTATTCTCTTACTTATCATGGACAGAATTCCAAAGTTGAGAATCAGATTACACGAAGATGAAGAAATCTTGGGTACTGACATGGCTCAAATTGGTGAACATGCTTACTATGAAGAAGACGCTATCCAAGAACACAGCCCTTACGTCATTGAACCTATCAGATCCACTGACGCCAGAATTGCTAAGTTAAAGGCTGCTGCTACTAACAGTGAAGAACCAAAGACTTTCCATGGTGTTACTGCTGATGGTACTGGTGCCATGAGTCCTGATGATGGAACTGTAAGTGTGAGCTCTAAAAAGTAATTAAAAAAAGAAAAAGTAAATCTCAATTCATCGAATCATTGAGATGAAAATACGGAAAAATAAGTTGACTGATTCGAAATATCAGACTATTGATTTAGTATGTAATATAATTAATTAATAAAATATCTATATCGTTTCAATATTATAGTAGAAATTTTGAACTATGATTACCATCCTATGGATAGACAGTACAAAGCAAGTACAATTTTTAATATTAGACCTATTTACCCAAATAAATAATAAAAATACACAACTATATAAAACTCACGTTAATGTTTATCCTAAACAGTATACCAAACTAACAGGATCGAATAACGATTGTTGTAATGAGCACTGAACAGCATTATGAGCGTGGTACGTCTTTACTTTTCGCAGCCATTATTTTGAGACATTCTGGTCCACCGAAGGATAACCAGGTTCAGAAAGTTTCTGTGTAACTATAAATGTCAGGAGAGTTTTTGACCCAGCGATTCTTTTGACACACTTCCTTCACTTTGTTGGTGAGTGAGCTTGGTCCACATGCACAGACAGCTAAAGACTTCGTAATGTTTTTGTCTACCAAAGTATTGGAGTGTTTCAGTATAATAGATTCTAAGTCAGGTCTACCATGGAATCGTTCGATAGCAAAAGGTAAACTGGAATGGTTTGTAGATTCTGTTTCAAGCACTCTAACTGACTCTTTGATATTCGCAGACTTGGTAGTTTCCAAGGGACTTTCAAATGTCTCATTAATGTCTTCTTGAGTGATATAAATAGAGAATCTCAATTTTCCTTCTGCGATGTATGGTTTCAATGGCTCCATCAAATGATTGAACCAAGCCTCATTTGCTCTGTACTTGATAACCCATACCAAATGAACTGTTTGGAATTTTGGTCTGAACAAATAGTCTTGTGCCTCATCCCTAGCCTTTATCTTTTGGAGCAAGTCCAATGCAACAGGAAATGTAAAAGCTCCTCCTGATCCCGCGCCAACAAATACACATGAATCAAAGGTAATGAAAGGTTGATGCTTTGATCCAAAAGGACCCAAAAATTGGGCTTTCAACTTGATGGTTGAGCTCTCTTCAACAGAAATACTACTCTCTTCATCATTGCTGCTACCTCCGGTCACTTCTTGTGAATTCCTGGTGGTTTTGGTTTTAGTTTCTTCTTCTTCTGAGGTTTCGCTTACTTCATCATTTTCAACAACCTCCAACTTTTTCAACTTCTTGTACAAGTGCTTAGTGAAACCGTTTTGTTTCCGAATAAGAAGCTTTATTTCGCCAGTATCAGCAAGGTTGGTGATGGTAAATGGATGATACTGGAAGAAACTGACCTTTTTAACGTTGAGGTAGACATGCTGACCTGCATTCCAAGTGCTGAATATTGGTAAGACTTTTGTGTACCATTTTTTGGTTGCAAATCTTGTTCTGGTTACTGGCATAGTGACCAACATGGTGTCATCATCCAAGAGTTCAAACTCACACATTCCTTTATTAGGTGAGATCTTCATATGAACAAAACCAATTACTTTGGTCAAGACTCTGTCAAGAACAAGAAGATGTACTGAAATCAATACCACTGCCTTGTTTCCTCCATTGTGCATAAATGCTAAAAGCAACATGACGAAAGCAAAGGCTCTGTGTTGAATCAAGAAAAAGTCGTAAGCCCACTTACGTATCCACTTGTTACTTGCCCAAGTCAACATAAAAAGCGAACCATATGATATCATTCCAAAGATTTGTGGTGGGATGATGATCATGATCTTGAAGTTGATTCCTAACCAATACTTAAGTGCAAGAATCAAATGGGCAGTTATCAACACCCACATAGATCTACTTAACCATTTGTGCACAAATGTAAGACGGTCATGCTGTAACCCAGTTAGGGATGTCAAGACATCGTGTTTCATGATCGTTATCATGATCATAGGTATGTTTCCCACTGCAACTCTCAGCATTCTCTTACAAATAATATATTGCTGGGGCAAATAGTTGAGATCCTTGGTTTGGACAACGCAAAATGCACCAAGTATACCAGAGTAAACTGCCACAAGGAGAAGTAGACTGGGCTGAAAGTATACTTTGTTCTTATAAAATGGAACCTTTATACCAACACAACTGGTCCATTTTTCCCAAATAGATAAAAATTTAAAATACTTTCTATAAGAAAGTCCAGCTTCGTCTCTTTTGCTTCTAAGGTATCTTGGTATCCAGTGGAATAAAAGACCATGTAAAGCAAACACCAACAATGTTATAACGAAAACCAACCATTCATACCTATTATTTCTAGATTTTTCCACGAAATATTGCAAATCAAATGGAATACCACCTGAAGTTTCAGGGATAGCTTCTACTGGCGCACTTTCAGATACGGAAGTACTTCCCATAGTCAAACTATTAATTCAAATTATAATAAGAACGATATAATTTCAATGATATTAATGACTTCTTAATTTAATGGGCTTTCAATACTGAAATGGCCCTGGTCTTACTGTTGCCAATAAATTTTGCTACCATGGACATATCGGCTAAGGGTTTGGGCCAATACTTAGTTTCTTGGCTCCTGAAAAACTTCGCTATTGGCTGCAGCTCTAAATTTGCTGATCAAATAGATAATATTTTTTTGTAACAGGAGGTATATGCACGGCGGAATTATTTAACTTTTGAGAATCTTTTTGAAATTAGAGGCTCAATTAGTAAGTCATTAGATGGAAACGAGCGTGGGCCCTCCCACATCTACTGATGAATAAGATAATAATAGCTTCTTAGGAACCAAGCGTAACTAACCATATCTACAATTGCATTCTACAATAGACTATTCGTATTTCCAATTATGGTGCAAATTCGCATGCCAAGTATAAAATAAAATGTCGCTGCCATCTTTTATCAAAAAGATCAGTAAGCGGATTCCATTGATCCCATTCTGGTAATACCTCTCGGACCGGTACCGATGTACGTCCGCTTAAGTGAGTAATTATCAACTGCAAATCCGATTCCGAAAAGCGGAATCTAACGCATTTAACCATCTGGACCCTTTTTTTTCTCAACCTGACATATATACTGAATAGAATGGTGTACTTCAATACCCCCACCCCACTACAGTTCAATTTTGCAATTAAAAATGAAGTTCTTAGTTTTATCTATTTTGTCTACTAGTGTTCTTGCTGGATTATATGATACATATCCTCAAGTCCCCAAAACTGCCTCCATTAATGGTTTTGCTGATCCAATTTTCTCCAAATTGCCAAAATGTGCTGAGTCTTGTGTTAAGGCCAGTACCGGCAACACCCCATGTCCATACTGGGATACTGGATGTTTATGTGTAATGCCACAATGGTCTGGTTTGGTTGCTAAATGTGTCGCTGAAGAGTGTAAAGGTAAGGATGTTGCCAACGTTGCTAGTCTTGCAACTTCATTATGTAGCAGTGTTGGTGCTAATACTTGGATGATGCCAGCTTCAATTTCAACTCTTATTTCTTCGGCTGCTGGTGGTGCCAAGGCTGCTGAGGCAACCGACTCGGCAGAAAGTGGTTCAGAAAGTGATGAAAAATCTTCAGCCAAGAATACTGACCTGTCTATGAATATGTCTAAGGACATGTCTATGCCTCTGGGTATGTCGATGGATATGTCAATGGATCTGGATATGGATATGTCTCTGGGTATGTCTATGCCAACTTCTCTGGCTGCTAAATCAAGTAGTGCAGAGGCTTCAGATTCTGGGTCTGACTCAAGTTCTGGATCTTCTACGTCTTCATCTAACTCTGCCACCCAATCTGGCTCTTCCTCTTCCACTCAAAATATTGCTGGTTACACCGCTACAGGGGTTTTGACAATTATTCTCTCCTCCCTTTTCTCATTGTTAGTCTAGACTTTTTAGGTAAAAGTTTCGTAATGTACGAGCAGTAACAATTTACAGTAAAAAGTACATAACATGTGCGCCAATGTACGGCAATTGAACCATAATCTTGTGAACTTTTACTAAATTCTCTTCTAGAATCTTGTTTGACATTGTAACTTCATTAATTATACAGTCGGGTCTATTCGAGTTCGGAAACCAGCCAATTACTGATATTCTTCACAATTATTCTCAAATCTTAAATTATATTAGTGCATTAAAAAATAATTTAGCTGTGAAAATGTCGCGCATATTATCTAAAGGATCTATATGGTGAGTCAATAAACCCGATGTTTCCACCATTAACGACTTAAACCCGCAAGCTTACGGCACCAAATACATAATCGACAGATTTTAGCTCATGTCTAAAAGTCTTGTTCCATTGGCTTAAATTCTAGGCATGCAATGTCGCTCGGATAAAATTTAATTGTAGCTATTATTAACTTTAGAAAATTGACTTACCCCATGTTAAGTCTAAGGCAATTTGGTACTTCCTAATACCAAAAAGGCATTTCCTCTTTTGATAATGCCCGTTCTTCGGAATTGTATATTGGTTGAAATTCTGAATTAGGACCCAGAACTCTTGTTTTAGGCGATTAGTCAAATTCTATAAATTTCACTTGATTCTCCACTTTATTAGTTCTATTCAATCAGTTCCATTATCCACCCTCGCTATGAAGTACCAATTTGCTGCTGCCTCTCTTTTTGCTGCCATTCCTCTTGTTTTAGGAGAAGATAACCCTTACTCCAACTACCCTCAAGTCCCAAAGACTGCTTCTATTAACGGTTTTGCTGACCCAATCTATGACCAATTACCAAGCTGTGCTCAACCATGTGTCAAGAGAAGTACTGGTAACACTCCATGTCCATACTGGGATACTGGTTGTTTGTGTGTCATGCCTCAATTCGATGGTCCAATTGGTGAATGTATTGCCAGCAACTGTAAAGGTAATGATGTTAAGTCTGCTACCAACTTAGCTCAAAACCTTTGTGTCTCTGTTGGTGCTCCAAGTTGGGGTATTCCTGCTTCTGTCTCTAAGGTTTTAGATGATGCTGCTGCTCAACAAGCTACCACCACTCCTGAAGAAACTTCTCCAGAAACTACTGCCCCAGAAACTACCGAAGACTCTACTCCAGCTGAAACTGGTTCTCCAGAAACCACTAAAGATTCTAACCCAGAAACTTCTGCTCCAGAAACCACTGCTGCTCCAGAAACTTCTGCTGAGGCTCCAGAAACTGAAACCCCAGAAACCGAAGCTCCAAGTTCTGAAGCTCCAGAGTCTACTGGTGCTGAATCCGAAGCCCCTGAATCTACCGGTGCTGAATCTGAAGCTCCTGAATCCACTGCTGCTGAATCTGAAGCTCCTCACTCTAGTGTTGCTGCTGAATCTGTCGCTCCAGAATCTGCTAAAGAATCCGAAGCCCCAGAAGCTTCTGAAAAAGCCGGTGCTTCCTCTAGTGCTGCTGCTGGTGGTTCTGACAGTACCGATGAACCATCCAGTATCACTCAAATCAACGAAGGTGCCAACAAGTTACCAGCTCTCGCAGCTTCCGTTGCTGGTCTCTTTGCTCTTGTTGCAATGATCTGATTTCGCAGCCTAAAATATTTCGGTAAATACTAATAAGTAATAATTGTTTCAACAATTGGAAATCAATTTGTGTAGCAGTAGTCGTTTACTGGCGGTCTATAATAATAAATAGCTACATTGATGTTTTAACTTAAAAAAGTGTGTTTTGCGCTCGTGTAGAGACATTAGAATTGAAAGGTATGTAAATTCTACTATTGGCTCATGCTTTTGGACACATAATAGACATAGATATCCCTACTTATACTCCTCCTGGGTCCACTTTATCCCACTTAATTAACTCCAATAATTGTTTGAAAAATTAGTTAAGACAAGTTTGGAACCAAAATATCCATGATGCTCTTTCAACTTATTGTGACATGATTATACATTCACTTTTCTTGCGTTTATACTACTGAAATGAGACATCTTCATACTTTGCCTTTAATTACTGCGAAACTCTCAAAAAGTTGCAAAAAGTTACAAATTCAATTGGCATCGCCTTAAGGCCCCAAACCAGCCAAAAACAACTTCCAACACCATTACACCCCATTATATCTTATTTCCATACTTCAATAACCATTTCACTTCTACCTAACCTCCCCAAATCCACACATTTCATTGGTCAATGCCTCCGCCAGGGCCACGTGACGCTTACCTAATTGAAATTCGCGGAATATGCGGCCACTCATATCAATTGTTGTCTTTCATCCCCACAAACAGGCTCTTTCATCAATCTATCATTACAAGGTCCAAGTCTCCCGCTCTGGTATCTATCTGATAGCGTTTATTTCTTTTTCAATTTGTCTCAATTCTCAATTGGCAAAAATCTCCACCTTTTTTTACCGCCTCCATTTTCACCATCTTCATCACTTAAAGTTGAATTAATCATCTTTTGCCCCATAACTCCAACTTATAACAAAGCTTAATCATGTCAGACGGTGTCCAAGGTGAATCCAATTTCGCCACCACGATCTTGACTTCCAAGACCCCTCAACAGGCAGCTAATATTTTACCAAATAGTTTAGATTCTACTACCAAATTGGTTGATGAAAAGCTCATAACTTGGTTTAATCACTATGCTAGCGCCATCAAGACTCACAATCAAACTCTTCAAAAATTATATGAAGAAGGTTCTCAATTCTTTGGTGAAGATCAATACTTTGGAGAATATGGTAACTTTCCTCGTATTTGGAATTGTTTATTAAGTTCTCTTCAAGTTGAAACCACCAATAATGAAGCCTTATACAAGAGTGTCAAACTTGATATTCTCGGTCCATTGAAAGACATTGTTGATAAGGATGTTAGATTATCTGAATTGTTGATAAATAGTCAAGAACTTCAAGAAATTAGTGCCAATTTGGCTCGTAAAAACCCTGATGCTGAAATGGAATGGAACTATAAAGCACCTCAATCATTCACCAACTTAGAAAACTTCAAATCTTATGAAATTCAATTATTATTTGATATTGTTTTGAACTACTTCCAATTCCACAGCACTCGTTTGAACAAGGATTCTGAAAATAACGTTAATTCTACCAATTATCTTTTGAACAATTTCAAATTATCCAACGAAGTGAACCATTACTTAGAATATGTTGTCAAGACTGACTTCAAGCCTTCTAACCAGAATGGTTTTGTTCAGCAACAGCATGATCTTCAAAAGAAACAACAACAAAGTTACAACAAACAAAACAAGAGACTTAGTGCTTTCCATAAACCTGATAATCACTCTGTTGTCTCTGGTGCTAGTGCTTCTAGTGGTACCAGTGGAAAGAAGCCTTCTAAACTTAGATCCAAGGTCGGCTCAATTTTCGGTCGTAAGTCCAAGTCTTCTGACAAGAAGGGCTCTTTTGCAGCTGACACTATTCCAGAAACTGAATCTGTAATTACTACCACTTCCAGTCAACATTTACCAGCTGCTGGTGTTTATCGTGCTTCTTCTGTCTCCAGAAGTACTTCTAGAAGACATTCAGTTGACCCATACCAAAATAGAAATAGCCAACCAAAGCCAGAATCTAAGCAATCTGACTATTCCGCCATTAATTCTAACAGAGAAGCTTCAACTGCTGGTTCTTCTTCTGCTCAACAAAATTTCCCAACTCCTAAGTATTATACTAACCCTGGTGCTCAACCTCAACAGCCACCTCACCAACCACCAATGCAACACCAACAACAACAGCAACCACCTCAACAACCTCCAAGAGGTCCAATTCAACCATCTCTTTCCTCAAACAGTATTCCTTTGGTAGCTAACAAGGCCTCTCCAGCCCCACCAGCCAAACCATCTACCCCAGTTGGTTCTGCTCCAAACAATGCTCCATCTGGTAATGGTCTTGGTGGTGTCGGCGTCGGTGCTGCTATCGGTGCTGGTGTTGGTGCCGTTGGTGCTATTGGTGCAAGTGCTATGGGTTCTGGTGCTAGTCCAGATTCTCCAAATGTTGTTCCTTATGACAGATCTGATGATTCTTCCTCTGATGAAGAAGGACCAGAAGAAGTTGCTGCAAATGGTCGTAGATTGTCTATGTTACAAAGACATGATTTGGCCCCAACCAATGAAGGTGCTCATTATGATCCAAATCAACCACCAGCTACTCCTGAAAAGCCATTGCCAACCCAATACGAACAACCACCACTTGCTCCACCAAAGCCTCAAGTCATGCCAGGTGCTTTCAATGTTGATGGTCCAGAACCTCATTTATCCTTACCAAGATCTAGACAAAGCAGTGCTGGAAAGTACAGTTTTGAAGCTGGTGATGATAATAAACCAATTGATGCTAGTCCAAGACAAGCCAACGTATTTGAACAACAAGAACTTCCTGAACCACAAATTGTTGATGGATCTCCTGCTAAGGGTCAAGGTAATGATTTTGATGCTTCATCTGGTGCTCCAATTGGTGGTCAAATTGGAGGCTCTGCTCCTCCACCACCTCCACCTTCTAGAAAGGTAGTTCACCATGAAGATGAACCAGTTCCACAAACTAGAAGCCGTAAGGACATTCCTTCCCAAATCTTCCACAATTTACCAAATGCTCGTGAATCTTTCATTCAAGCTCCTGGTGCTGTTGGAGGTGCTGCTGCTGGTGCCGCAATTGGAGCCGTTGGTATTGCTGCTGGTGCCAATTTGGTAAGTCAAAACACTGGTAACTCATTCCTTAAGAACAATGATCTTTTCAGACATTTCGACAACAAGCAAGCTGAGTCTACTGGTCTTAATTCATCTATTGCAGAAGTTGTTAATGTTACTTTTAATGATGGTAAGTTGAGTAAATCCCAAGTTATTGGAGAAATTGCATTCAATTACAATACCAAGAACGGATCTAGCCTTCCATCTGAACCATTGCACCTTCGTATTCCAAACAAGTTTGACAAGATTGTTTTGAACAATACTTTTGTTCAACAACTTTCAGAAGATCAATTCAAGGTGGATCCATCCCAAATCTTATCTAAGACATTGGGAGGATTGAAATACTTGATTAAATTAAATGAAAGTCAAATTCCACTTATTGTGCAACATGTTTGGAAATATGAACCACATCAAGCTAGTTTAATGATTAACTTGAAGTTGAATCCAAGTATTCAATCCAAGGTTATCTTCAACAACTTTGTGGTTTCTGTTGCATTAAACTCTGATGTTGAAACTACTTCTGCATCTTCCAAGCCAACCGGTTCTTTCAATAAGGATAAGAACAGAATCACTTGGAGATACACCAGTCCTCTTGTTTTAGGTGATGGTGTTCATGAAGAAAGATTGATCGCCAGATTCCTTACTCAAGGAATTGCTTCTGAGCATGAATCTGGTGTTCAACTTAAGTTCCAAATCAATGATCCATACCTTCAAACTACTAGTGTATTTGATGCCACCGGTGACAGTGAAGTTCCTGTTGTGAGGAACTTGATCAGTGGAAACTACAGTGGTCACACTTGATCAAGTTGTCCAACATAAAAATACTTTCACTTATATCTATAAATCTTACGAGATGTTTAAAGTTTACAAAAAACTACTACTTGATTTGGTCAATGAAGACCTGTTCAGACTTAATAAGGGAAAACGACCAAAATTTTTATTACAGCAAGAGTAATTTTTTTTTAGAATCCCTGACTTTACCGCCAACCTAATTTGGTTGAGATGGACTTCTAATGTTTAAATATGTTATACTAAAAGATGTTATATTCAAGTAGCCAGGTCTATAATGATCATGGTAATAAATAATGAATTGAAATTCAAAAGTAGACTCGAAGTAGAAATATGAAATATGATATGGAATATGAATAGTGAAAAATTAACTGAAAAATGTTGATACAATTGCTTTCAATTAACAGGAAAAGCCAATTGGAATTGGAAACCTAAACACACGTCTATTATTCCACTAGAGAGGTGCATTAATTGTAGCTTAGTTATTATTTCTTTGGATTCTTAATTAGTTAACTTTTCACCGTTGTTTAGTTTTACTTTGGTTTAATCAGACTTCTTGGTAGCACTTTCGGTGACAGGGTTCAAGCCGTCATAGGCAGTTTGTAAACCACTGACTTGTTTCTTGAGAGTGGCAATATCTTGTTCCTTTAATCTGATCAATTCTTCATACTTGGCAATTTCAGTTTCTTCATCGACATCAGCTCTAGAAGTTTCGAGCTTTCTGAATTCAGCTTCCTTTGCAACCAACTTTCTCACAGTCATAACAACGATATAAATGGCCACGTATAAGTACAAGACAGCACCAGTCAAGTAAAGGTTTCTTTGAGCATAGAATTTACTGGCCAATTGATCATGAGTCAATGATGGCATACTGTTGTTACCATTATAGTTACTGGTAAAATAAGGACTATCAATAGGACCACTATAACGTTTCAACCTATTCAAGCAATCAACAAATTGCATACCCAAGAGCACAATGGAAAATGCCACTCCAACCTTGAAGTTTTGGTTTTGGGCTAATGCCAAACTGAAGTTGTTGATATTAACTCTAACCACATGAGGAAGTGGTAAAAGGAGAACTACTAAAATGACCATTTGGACAATTAGTAAGCCAAAGATTAAGAACATTTGAATCGACATTTTGGAGGAGTGAAGTTAAACTGTAATTGATAAATTAGAGACGATGATTAACACGATTGGGTGTTTGTGGGGAAAGAAGATGTTTGTTGTAGAGTTGTAGAATTGGAGGCGCTGTCAAGTTTGTTTGGTGACCTGCACCGAATTTCACATGATGACTGCAGATAAACGGTGATGGTACAAGGGAAGAGGTCAAGACAATAGACAAATGAAAAATTGTAAAATCGATGGAGAATAATATGATGAAAGTGATGAAAGGGTAGAAGGAGGAACCAAGTGGAGTGTTGAGGGTGGTAAGAGGTGTCCGTGGTTGGAGGTGTGAGTTTTTTTTATTTTTTTCGGAATTTTTGCACCCAATTGCTAAAGAGGATACTAGTGAGAAGCAGAAGATGACGAGTGAAATATTGTAATAAATGGGTACTATTCATTAAAGAGGGATGATATTTCGATAATACTCGTTTCTTGGTTGTGTATGTTCGTCGTTGACTTACTCCATGTTAGTTGAGTGTCAATCGAGTGGGGTTTCTTCAGTGGTTCTATATTTCATATAATTTTCTATTTTTACAATTATTCGACATTTTTCAATAAAATGAAATTTAACATAATTTGCAATAGTCACAAAATAACCATGTAACACTAACAGTATTCACAATACTATTACCAGACAATAACACCTACTTATCTTTTATTTTCAAAGTGTACCTGATAATTACCGTATAATTATTGCCTAATAGGTGCAAAATATTCTAAGATTTTCATATTTTATGCTATTTCTTTATTTCTACTCTTTCAGTCGGTTAATAAATATATTCATTTGAATATTAGGTATAATATTTATAGTATTTATCACTATAGAAATGAAATAAATTGATTATATTACAATGTTGTTCTTTCACTCGAAAAGAAACAGAAAACTAATCTTGCGAATAAACAAATGTCCCTATGATGGTATTACAACTTTGAGGTTTCACCACTATAAACCAGTAACTCTCTTAGCATAATTATAACCAATTATACTGAAAAGCACCATACAACCGATAATAGACCAGAACCACGCAAGTCCTTCATAATCTTGTCCAGGAACCACACAGTTCATACCCCACAAACCAGTAACCACATTGATAGGCAAAACAATAGTACCTAAAATAGTAATCTTTCCTAAGACATCATTGGTATCATTGTTGACCTTTGTCATATCTATATTAATTTGGGCCAAATAGTTGGAATGGAAACGAGCAAGAAGCTTTTCGTAATGGTTCAAAGATTGCACCATGGTAACAATATGATCTTGAATATCGCCTAAGTACATTCCAATCTCCAGCTTGTTACCATCACGACTTTCAATTGCTTCTCCAAAACGTTTACTGAACCCTTTAATAACATCAGCTTTTGATCCTAATAATCTCAACACAGACATGACTCTCTTACGACATTCACCGATTCTTCTAAGCATATCACCTTTACGTTTCCATCCAATGGTCTTAGAACCTGTTCTTGAAGAACTACTGCTCTTCTTGGATCCACTACGTGAAGATGAGGAATGTGCTTTACCTGGTTTAAATCTGAATCCTGCTCCATGATCAACAGTTGATTTGGTTCTCTTTCTTCTGAAGAAAACATTTTCATTCAAATTATGTTGACTAGTATTGTTCTTCTTTAATCTTCTTGGTTTGTGACTGAATCCATAGTGTGAATCTTCATCATCATTGTCCAGGTCGGAATCCAGATCAGAGTCCAGATCAGAGTCTGAATCTCCCGAATGCATTTTCAATATCGCATCTTCAATCGAGTTGACTTCCACTTCTATACTCTCGATCATAGGTGCAAAAGAATCGGTAATATCATCAACCAATGCATAACAAATCCAATCGGATGTGACTGTCAAATAATCCTTAAGTAAACGAGCACGTCTTCTAACATTAATTGGATGTGGAGTGGCTGAAAAATGGAATGTAATCACTGCTTCTTTGAACACAATCATATACATGTTCAAAGGCAGCAATTCACCTTCTCTGATCTTCTTTTGTTTGGATCTAACCGAGGAGCCCTTGGTTGGTGGACCCTTATAGGTTTGTCTTCTGTCATTGCTCTTCTTGTTAACCAAACCTCTGAAAAGTCCCCACACTTTTGATTTTCTTTCTGGAGTACCGAAAATACTGCTTGCATCATTTCCGTTATCCATTTTGCCAGCATTTTCATACATTTCTTGTAATTTATTGAGTTTCTTTTCTTGTTCTTTGGCTCTTTGTTTTCTTCTTTCGTAAACAACATCAAATGAAGTGAAACAAATGAAATAATATGATTTGAAAAGTTCAACCTTTTCTCTAGTTTCTCCTAAAAAGATATCTTCAGTGGTCAAAGGGTGAATACCGAAGGTCTTAGATAAGACCTTCATTTCCTCTTCAGTAGGATCTAAAACATCTAACCAGTAAGGAGTTTGGGATTGTGGTTCAGCAGTGGCAGCTACAGATGCAGCACTAACTTCAGGAATTGGTGAGTCAGTTCCCTTTGAGCTTTGCTTAACCATTTTTGTCAATGGTTGTACCAATAAGTTATTACCATTTAAGTTAATGGTTGATGCATTTTGAGAGTCCACTTGAAGACCAGCTCCTGCCATATTGACACTAGTACTTGATGGAGACTTTGAAATGGCCTTGATTGGCTTAAATAATGATTGAAGCTTACCATAAACACTATCACCTTCTTCTGGTTCAGGACTTGGTTCAGGACTTGGTTCAATATTTTTCTTTCCATCACTTTTATTCTTGGAGTCGTCACTGGTATCGTTTCTGGTTGATTCTGGTCTGCTAATGTTCTTTGATGAATCTGGTCTACTATCAATCTTGATAGAGTCTTCTCCAGTTGCAATTAATCCACTAATGGTAGGAGAATGGATTGTGGTATCGAGATCTTCTCTGAAATAAGTAAACCTACAAAGTTTTCCATCATAACGGGCGCCTTTGTGGGTAATATGCTTGGTTGAATGCTGAGGATGGTCTTGGTTAACAAGAATGGTGGATAACTTTTCTTGAGATTTTTCCCATGGTTGAATAGGAGTTGGTCTTATTCTAAATGATTCATTTAACAGATGTAAAGAGTCAGCTTCATTGACATGATAATTGTTGAGTAATGGGGTGTCCTCATTGCTTTCAGTATGTATGAGTTTGGGAGATGTAGGCAGGCCACCAGGGCTATCAATTTTCTTCAGAGGATGTTTATCGAAATTGACATTGAAATGCACTTGTTCCTCTTGGACTTGTTCTCCGTATTCTTCCAATTCTTCCTTAATGAATTCTTCCATGACTTTCAAATCAGGCCATTCGTAGTTCTCCTTATTGTGAGATCCGCTTTGATCGTAGTAGTCTGGGAAACAGACATCGTCTAAGGACGTGGAATCACTGGAATGTTCTGATGAAGGATTGGAAGCTCCAAATTCATAGGAATTGAGTGAAAGACGTCCATCATCGTCATCATCGTCATCATCATCATGATGAGGAGAGTATGAATTGAGATGCTCTTCACCGTTGAAAGGATTGGTAAGTGATTGACTCCGAGCAAGATTGGATTGTTCCCGGGCATATAAGTCCATATCTAAAGCTACTGAACCATAAGGAATATCACGTCTACCATTTCTTCCTACTTCAGCTTTAGGTGATCCGTTTGATTTGTATAAGTTCTTAAGGTTTTGGTTGGTTAATGGTAAGATAGGTTCACCTCTCTTTTGTTGTACAGGAGATTCGTTTCTTTGAGGACGATTGAATTGATGTGATGCTCTTCTTCTTCTGGATCTACCAGGGGCAGTGACTTGATTTGAAAGATCATTATATTTACGATGATCAATATAAGTACCTGAACTGATAAAGTCATCGGTTGAACTTTGTCTGCTATGATTTTTGGAGAAATCATCGGAATCATCGGTGATACTTCTTTTATTTCTACCATTTTGATTTTGACTCAGATTTGGTCTATTCTGATTCAGATTTTGACGTCCTTGACCATTTTGGCGTCTATTTTGGCCCCTCTTAGGTTGGTCCTCTTCAAAGGTCTTTTTGTTCTTTCCCATCTTGAAAGACTAACAAAAGCAACTAGTGACAAATTTGCTTTTAATTTCTATTGATGAATTTTTTTCTTCTTTAATTTGATAATAATATAAAATCAGTTAAAATGGGGTAAAATAAAAAGTTCTGGTGGTGTACCTAAATAATATAATAATATGCGGTTTTACAATTTTGGGTTGAGAAAAAGGTGAATTTTTTAGATTGCTAAATTCAGTGACAAAAAGTTGAAATAAGGCGGTGATGGACTTCCGTAGTTTAAGTGTTAAGGGAATGGGGGAACTGGTCATTTATATAGAAGAGGAAATGAAGAGTTAAAAGGTTACGGTTATGGCCGAGGTGGTGGTGGCTAAAAAGTTTAGGCTATGACTCTTAGGGAGTAGTTTTAATAGAGAAGTCGCTCAGAATAGAAACATGACGTTTCAGGAGGAAAAGCCTCGTTCAGGGCGTAGGGCAAAAAAAAAATTGGTACAGTACCACAAGTAGTGAGTTAGTGAGGGAGTCGCGGTAGAAGGAGGGGGGCTAATAAGGGAGGTTAGCGGGCCCTGGGACAGGAATTACGAAGTGCGAGAGAACAGAGAGAGCAACGTGCTCAGCAAGAATCGGAGATGGGTGTCATTTATCTAATAAGGGTTAAAGGTCGTATGGGTTTTTCGTAAATTACGGGGGGTTTAAGGTGGGGGCTTGATATCTTCGCTAGTTGTCAGTAGGGATATGGTGGTACTTGAGGTTTGGGGGGTTGTAGGTCTAGTTAAAATTTTTCATTGGGTAATAAGTTCAGTGGGGTACAGATGTTACAGTGGTGGGGGAACAGCAGCCGTGAGTTTCCTTAAGCGATAGCTCCGGTGATTCAAAGCTAAGCCCTAATAATTGACAGTTACGGTTACAAAGCCTCTAAGTACCACAAACCACACAACCTAGGGGAAAAATGACCCATGAGCTGATTAGGGAGATTCACCCTAATATCGCAGTATCTAAAATCAGCCTTCATACCTCCCCTACATGATACGACTAACTACTTATTTGGTAGAAACATCCTCTTCACACTTGTAGTGTGAATCATCAGAACTACAGTGGTGGGACGGCCGGGACCGTTTCCAAGACACTCGCGATGCCTCACTAATTGTTGAGTACATCTGTATGTGGGGGCAGGTTCGCCGTACTAATTATTAGATTGTTCTTGGTACCCCACCTAATTTAGTGGAACATTAGTGGGATTTTAGCGGGATGGGATGAGATCTGGTTATTTTTTTGATCCGTCTTATACCTTTGGCCTACAAACAATAAGAACTTTTCTCACTACAACCCTATATTGTTAGGCTCACCTCACCTCACCTCGGTATATGGCCAATAGTTACACCACCAATTACTACACTCTATATACAGTGTACACTGTATATCTTTCATCATGAACATCTCATTATCTATCATATAAACTAAATTGAAATCTCGTAAATGTACCCGTTTACTCAGCGGTACTTTCTTCTGCTTCTTCTTCCTCCTTATCATCTTCTTCCTTCACGAACTCTTCACTTTTAACTTCCTTCTTCTCTACACGCGCCTTCTTGTTGGCTGGACCTTCTAATTCTTCTAATGCAGCATTGATCTCGTCGGCCGAGGCCAAAAGTTTCTTCCACACTTCAGCAGTCAATGAAATACCTTTGCTTCCTGGCTTTTTCTCACCAGTTTCCTTGTCGTTGTAGAATTCACGAATATCCACCAAATTATACTCTTTAAACTTCTTGACAGTGACTTGCTTCTTTTTATCCAATTCAATGGTGGCAATGGTTTCGGATGCTGGGGCAGAGTAGCCTGAGTTGCCTCCCTTGTTGTATCTCTTGTAGGCCATGGTGTATAGTGAAAGAACTAGAGCTTGATACTTAATGGTTTGGTCGCACCTTTTAGTTTAACGCGTCCTGATCCATCACGAGCCACCACCACCACCACCACGACCATGAGGCCAGAAGTCTCCAATACACGAAGTGGGCTTAACAAAGACGAGAACAAACATACTGGTTACGAAATAGCAATAATGATTGACGAGAAATACACTACCACTAAACGGAAACCGCTTAATTTGCTTACTTTAAAACTTCGTAACATACTTAATTGATCCTTCTTTCTTTCTTTCCTTATCCCAGTGTACTCACCATTACTCTTTCCTGATCTAACACAGTAAATGGGCTTGTTCCTTTATTTTTAGCTCTTTCAGCCACCTAAGGATCAGCATATACTTACCTAATACCAAATACCTCAATTGCTGCTCTTTGTTAAAGCCTCTTGATTTGCAGCCTTCGACCGATCACTTGCTCATGTTTGTCGCTTATCACTTTTTCTTTTTGCAACTACCAGGATCCTTATAAGAACACAAATTTCCATTGATTGATTCTTTCTCGGTCCTTATTGGTTGCTAACATTAATATTATATTATATGGCATATCTATCTATTTGTCTATTTACGGTCATTTATGTCATTTATGTATTTAAATCATTAGGATCTGTCGATTCCACTTGGCCACACTTCATTAAAGTGTTCTTCACCAAGAAGTTCCTTCACTTCTTCAAACAATGGCTCGTCTTTTTCATTGATACCATCAAGGTTCTTCTTCACTTGCCAGTAACTGTCAATGGCTACATCCAATTCATGAACATTGGAAACACCCAAAACAATACCAGTTGCTTGATTCCATTCGAGTTCAGATCCACTAACATGTTTATCAGATTCAAATAACCATCTTCTGAGAGCAAATCTAGTGGCCAAATCAGCCAATTCTATGTTATGGTTCTTTTGTAAAGATTGAGCCACTTCATAGACTCTATCCTTTAATTCTTGAGATGCAGGGTGGAAAGAATGGGTAATATCAGATCTTAATAAAGACATACTTAAAATTGATCCGTTCATCAACTTTTGAATTCCACATTCAGTATGGAAACGTTCATAGTAATCAAAAAGTCTGACATTTTGAATACATCCATTAGAGTACGATAAAATAGCATCCAAAGCTCCAATTTCAGGATCATTCTTACTGGTAAGAGCAACCTTATAAAGGAAATCAACTGGATAACCAGAAATACCAAAGTTCTTGATTATACCTTCAGATTTAAGACTCTTTAATTCCTTTAATGCTTCATAAATTTCAGATTCTTCAACAAATTCAATATCATGCATGTATACCAAGTCAAGGTAATCAGTTCCTAAACGTTGTAAAGATCTCATAACGGAAGCTCTGACACTCTTTCTACTATAGTCAAAATCATTCAACTTAACACGTCCAGCTTTAGTACAAATGTAATATTCTTGACGAGAAAATGGAACTTCTTTCAAGGCCTTACCCAAAAGTTCTTCGGATGGACCATAATAAGGTGAAGTATCAATAGCATTCAAACCATGGTAGAAAGCTTTAGTTAAAATGTCTTTGATTGGTAAGCTCTGAGGATTACTGGAATATTGAAGGTTGAAAACTGCTCCTCCAATGATTAAAGCAGGTAAGTTTTTAATGGAATAAGGTTGCTTAACAACAGCAGGTCCAATGAGCTTCAGTTCGGTCATGTCAAATGGTGTGTGAATATAAAGTAGTGATATTCCGATACGGAAAGATGCAGAAATACTGTGGATTTGATGAGCTATTATAAGAAAGTAAGCAATCACGTGGTATTCGGCAATGACGTAGTAGAACTACAGGGAAAGGTTGTAGATAATATGGTAGATTATGCGGCTTGAATAATAATGTTGCAGATCACACAAGCAATATAGATCTACCAAGTTGCAGTTTGGTTTATAATCGGGGTATGAGCAACCGAATAATTACGTAAGATAAAATCATATGCGATGACTTCGAGGCCATAACCGTTGAAGCTGTTAGGTCACGTGTACCGTCTTTAACCGAATCTAAGCGAAGATCAAGCGAAAACCCTGGCGAACATTTTCAAGATCGATCTTCAACATTAAATAACGATCAAATCGTATTGATAGAAGATCTTCAGGAAATTTCACTAACTACGGACATTAACTCTTTCATATCTAATTTTTTTTAAAAACTAGTTGAAACTTTTACTATAGATCAAACAGATTAATATTAGATGAGGTTAAGTATTGTTCTTCTACAATAGTCAACATATTTCTCTATGTTGAAATGGGGTATTTTTCTTGGTTCGTTTAAACATATATTACACCATTTTAAAACACATCCGGTCCTTCTATAAGATAATTACCTGGTACCAAACCTACCATTCCTGCATGATCGCTTGCATTTGCACCCAATTCACAGAAGAACCAATTATCTTCTTGTTTATGAATCACATACATGTTCCAACCCTTTTTGAAATAGAGTTCACCATGATGTTGAGGTTTGTAAGAGTATCTTGCCTTGGCCTTGGCCACAAATGGTCTTCTACTGACAGGAGTGACTTCAGGTTCAATTATTGAACGAAGGTTGGTATAAGATTTTGTTGGAGATTTCAGTAAAGTTCTCTTTGGACGAGCATCACTCTTAACAATAGTAGTGGTAGCCAGATCATTATGTTCTTGGTAAGAAGGCTCGTAAGGGTCTAACATTGATTTAGGTCTTTGGTACAGTACACTAGTAGGAACTGTTTGTGGGGTAGCAAATGGTTCAAGCATTGATTTAGGTCTTTGCTTACCATGAGGTGATGAAAAGTTAATTGATTCGTAACGAGTAGCCACTTCATCATGATCATCCACATAATCAGAAGCAGATTTAAATGGAGTTGTAGGCACAGATTTTGCTCCACGACTAGATTCATGTTCCTTAGCTTTGGCTCTACGAACAGATCTTCTGTACTGAGATACATCACCATTACCACCAGAATTCAAATCTTCTAATGCCTTCGCAATAAAATCAATTGAGAAATCTTTCATAATTGGAACATTCTTACTTTCTTCATGATCAGCCAGAAGTTTAGGTATACGGGATCCTAAAGCTGGTAAGTCCTTGGATTTGAGGTTAATTTGCTCTTGGAATTGATTCAATTGTTTTTCCTTTCTTCTAGGAGATGCCCAATGTCTTTCACTTGTAGAGTAATTGGATCCAGAATAATTGGTAGGATTAGAATAGTTGGAAGAACCATTACTTCTAGCCAATTCATCTTCATTCTTATTATGGATAGAGAAGACATCATTTCTGTCTTCTGGTGAAGAAGAGTAAACTGAGCCAGATTTTGGTTTAAGATCAGGATATTCACTTATAATAGGAGCAGTAGTGGTGGTTGGAGGTGGTTTTCTGGTTGGAGATGGAGTCTTTGGTGGTGAAGATGCAGATGGTGGTGGTAAGGCTACATCAGATAACTTGTCATTAGGGTCTGGTAATTTTTTAGCACTTGGAGGTGGTGCAATTGGTGGTAAATCTTTATCAGATTTTCTTGGAGCTTGAGATGCATGGGAATAAGTGGAATAACTTCTAGAAAGAATTGGTTGATAATCAGGAGTTTGATAATTTGCAGTTGTAAAATTATTAGTAGTAGATTCGTCGTCATCATATCCATTCATGTAGTCAACAAAGTGAGGTTCTTTGAAGATCTTATCACCAGTTCCATAAGTCAAACCAAAATCATGAAGATCTTTTGGAGGTTGAATTTTGGCAAATATGGATCTTGCTAAATCAACGGATTGATCATTATCAACACATAAAGTAGCAATATTGTTGCAGTAATTGAAACAATTGACTTTACATAATTGGATTCTTTCAATTTCTAACTTATAGAAATCTTGTAAAGCAATTGCCCAATCTTTGACATAGATATCATTTAATTCTTTGAAATTAGCTAAAGCAACTTGATATGCTTTCTTAGACAGGTTAATGGTTTGGGTAGTCTTTGCAAGCTTTGCTTCATTCTTTTCCAATTCTTTACCCCAGGTAGTTTGAATGGATAATTGAAGAGCTTTGATAGCTACACAATCTTCTTGGAACTTGGACTTTGTGGCTTCGAGGGCTTTTGATGCTTCGTTCTTCTTGGTAATGATTTTGTTCATATGATGATCTATCTTTGACACTTTCTTATTATAGATACTATAGAATTCATTCAAATTATCATAGTTGATTTGACTGATAGATTTGACGAATTTGTTTGTGTGTTTTGTCATTTGAGCATTTTCGTATGATAATTTATCGAGAGATTTCTTTAAAGATCCAGTTTCATGAGATCCAAGAGTCACTTTTTGGTTCAACTTGTCAAGCTTCTTGGAGTATTCTTTTTCAATAGCCATTCTTTCTTGATAATAGTTAAGTAATTCTTGAAGAGTACAAAGGGAATCTTTTATTTTTGTTTGGATAGTCTTAAATCCAGAGTCATTAGGACCCCAGAAGTTATTAACAAACGAGTTGTCTTCAGTTCGAATAGGACCCAAGCGACTCATGATAATAAGATGTGATGAGGGTATTTAAAGGGAAAAAAGCGATTGGAAAGTGTATAAACTCAAAAGTTTATGAAATTATAGCTTGGAACTGAAAGGTATTAAAATTCGGACAATTTGGTCGTTTCTAATGATAATGTGTTACCCTTTATATTATAGTAAGATATGATAGTGGAATTGACTGCAAACTCCAGTATTTGACAATTAGATCAACAATAGTAAGAACAGGAGAGTTCGAGGTTGGAGGTACTGAAGAAACAGATCTGGAGAGAGAAGAGATGAGTGTTTATGATGTAAGTGATGATTGCTTCTTTGTTGACGGTGTTTTGGCTCACGAGGTGGGTCATGGAATGGGTTTCCGAAAAGGGAAGAGACTAAAACATTGGTTGGTAAGCACTTAGTCAGCGGTGCGGCAGCTTTTAGGTGCATGCAGATGACGATTGCGAAAAAAAAAAACCGTTTTGAAACAGTTTAGGATCTTTGGTAGTGAGCAAGTGACATTGAGTGCGAGCAATGATTAAAATGGTGGGGAAAGTAATTGTAGAATAGAGTTTGAAGTGGCAGGTATCTCTCAAGAAGGAGTCAATTGAGTTGGTTGGGGTAATTCAACTGGGTATAAGGAGTCAATTTTGATGATGTTACAAGTTGAAACTATTCTGTTTGTGACATGTGCAACTGAGACACTTTCTTGGTTCAGGGTCTTAAAAACAAGAAAAAGAGAAGAAAGAGTAAAGAGAAAAGAGAGTAACTTGGCTCGTGTATTTTTTGGATCCACAGTTGTTACGTGATTACCGTTAATTGTGCACCATCGTAATTTCTGCGAAGCCAAGAATTAAGGTTTGCTTAGTTCACTATATGAAGTGAAATTAAAATAGAGTGCAAATTAGAGAAGAGATGAATAATTAGAAGGAATAATATAAGATGTGTCAGTTCTAAAGGAGCGGGAATCTCGGTATGATCCAATTGACTCATTGATCGGTTCACTCCGAGTAGACGGAATACGGATGACCAAACCCCGTTAACTTCTATTATTACTATTGATGGGTGAGAATTAACAATTGACAATTCTTTCGCAGAAAACTTTTGGTGCTTTGTGTAAAGTGTCTGATCGGATAAGATGCGAGGAATTTACAAAAGTAGAAAACAGACCAAACTAACGAGATACAAACATTTTGAAAAGCTCCAACCACCATTAACAATACAATGAAGCTTATCATTATAACCAAACAAACCTGGAAAATTTTCAACCAAAATTGAACATTTTACCTTCAATATTAGTTTCTGCTTACGTAACTTTTGCTCGATCCGGTGCTATTTTTTGTGACATTTCTTCCCCCACAGATCCTCGGAACTGGTTCCGTATCTCTGTTTCCTGCACACAGCGCCAGTATAACCATTGAAAATGACTAGCAAATCATCTATCTATATAAGTAGATGTTACTGCTAGCTTTCTCTGACAACAAAATTAGCTAGAAATGTCAGAAAACCAGCCTACCCAAGTAACAGGAGACTCTGTCAGTTCTACTGGCCATTCTGAACCTCCTAAAAGTGGATTTAAAGACTCAAAGTTCTTCAAAGCTATTAAATGGGTATACTCTTTTGCATTAGCCCAATGGTTCTTTGTGGTGTTAGCCATCTTTGTCATTATTGCCAGATACTGGCCTCAGTTTGCCAAACAAGGTGGACTCATTAAAGCTGAATATACTATTGGTTATGGTGCTGTAGCCATCATCTTCCTTGTTTCGGGACTTTCAATGTCTACTAAAGATTTAATGAAGAACTTCTATAACTGGAGAGCTCATTTCACAGTGCTTACCCTTTCATTCCTTATTACTTCATCTATTATTTACGGAATCTGTTCTGGTATTAAAGCATCTCATGATGGTGCCATTAATGATTGGATGCTTGTTGGTATGATTATTACTCATGCTTGTCCAACTACAGTTTCTTCTAATGTGGTTATGACCAAACAAGCCCATGGTAATGATGTTCTTACTTTGTGTGAAGTGTTTGTTGGTAACCTTTTGGGTGCTTTTATCACTCCTGCTTTATTACAATTGTATATGAAAGGTGTTTGGGAGTTCGGTAACCCATCTCATCAAGGTGATGTTGATACTACCATTTCTGATTTATACAGACATACCATGAAACAATTGGGATTATCAGTGTTCGTACCACTTTTCGTGGGTCAAGTCATCCAAAACATCTTCCCAAAACAAACCAAATGGGCTCTTGCCAAATTTTACCTTAGTAAAGTGGGTTCTTTCTGTTTGCTTCTTATTATGTTCCAATCATTTTCCACTGCATTTGCTCAACACGCCTTCACTTCGGTTTCCCATGCTTCCATCATTTTCCTTGTATTTTTCAATATTGGAATCTACTTGTTTTTCACTGTTTTAAGTTATCTTTATGCTAGACCATACTTTATTAGAGTTTACTTCGATAAGGTTCCAGATGAAAGCTCATCCAAACTCTACACTTATTCTTACAAATTCTTTAGACCTTTCTACTACAATAGAAGAGATACAGTCTCTGTTATGTTGTGTGGTCCAGCCAAGACTGCTGCTTTGGGTGTTTCTTTGATTTCTTCTCAATATGGTGCCCATAATCCACGTTTGGGTATTTTGCTTGTTCCTTTAGTCTTGTACCAATCTGAACAAGTCATTACAGCTCAAGTATTGGTTAATTTCATGAGAAAATGGATTCATGCTGAAGACGCTTTGAATGACGATATAGAATCCGTTCAAAACCCTGTTGCTTTACCAGATTCAGACCATGAGTCTGCCGAAGGTACTCACCAAGACTCTGGTGACTCTGGTCCTGTGGATGTTGATAGAGCAAGCTATGCTAGCCAAAACAAGCGTTAATTAATGTACGGTAAGGAAAGAAAGAATAAAAATTAAAATAATAATTATAATGTTCATAGATTAATACTGTGGTGGATAGAGTTGATCTCGTTTAGCCCGTGTTGTTGTTGAACTGGGATACACTCATTATTTATTATATCTAGACTAGATAAACTAATATAAAGTAATAAAATAATCAAATAATATACGAAATAAAATAATGAAGTAATATATGAAATAAAAACAATGAATCAAATGATATTAGAATTGTAGGGGTATCATCGTATAAATTCTCATCAGTAATTTATATATTCATTCTTGAGAATATTCTATATAATATTTGGATAACTTACCAATTAACAAAATACATCAAAGCTTATAAGTCTTTAGATAAATTCAAGCCAATGAGTTAAAATAAAAATGCAAACCTTAAGTTGTTGACTTTCAAATTCTAATTATTATTCTACAGTAAAGTTGTGGATTTTAACTGGAGTTTATTGGATTTTTCAGTCATTAAATATATTCAATGCTAATAAAGAGTAGAAAAGATGGAACTATAAAGAAAGCAAAAACTTACGAGTATACTGATTTAGCAGCTGTAACTGTTGCCTTGGCAATAACTTGCAATGTATAACTCTTTGTGTTGTTTTTGCCTTTATTACTTCTCTCACACCTAGTACTCACTGTATTCCCCTTAACCGAAGAACTGGAACCACAATAACAAAGCCTACAAACACAACTCAACCACACCACAGTACCAGGATCAATATGTACTCCTCTTCAATTGGTCCTCATCGGCTACACTACCCCCAAAGAGTTCATTTTTCACATTTTTCACACCCTTCGTTCTTCGGCTATACTCATCTCAGTGAACTATACTGGTACTAACTCATCACAGCTACAGTGGGCCAATTTCCCAGATTCCTTCTGGTTCTTTCTCAGTAATGCTTGCATTCACTATACTATAAATATGTAATTGTAACTTGTAGATCCACCAAGTGAGCTTGATCGAATATACACTTTATATATATATAAAAGGACCAAAGATACTCGGACCCAATTTCCGAGCCCGTTTTTTGTCTGTTGAATTTTCAGGAGACTCCCCCATGGTTTTGATGATTTCTATTTAAACACATTTGTTGGAACTCTCTTGATTTGTTTTTGTTCTTATGATTTTTTTTTTTCTTTATTTATTCTAATTCTTTTAAACCCATTACAACTTCCAAACCTCTCACTCACTCACTTTTTTTTATGGTAGGAGCTTGGTAAAATTCATTGAACTGATTTAGTCCAACTTTTGAACCAAACCTTCCAAGACCTTACCCAAGTCCAAGTTTTCATCGTCCCAGTTGATGGCACCTTCAGTCTTGGTGACCTTGGCTGGAGCATTGAGCTTAGCATATTCAGCCTTAGCTTGTCTGATCAATTTTTCTTCCTTCTTCCATTGCTTTAAAGCTTGGTTTTGAGTTTCAGCACTTTCAAGGTTGTATCTGTGGAAAGCACCGTAGAAAAGACCGGCACCGAGGAAAGAGTATCTTAACACATTGAAAGTAGACATGATGATGAACAATTAAAATGAAGATAAATGTATACTTTTTTTTTTCTCTATTATACAGTGTGTGTGTAGGTTGAACGTTTTTCGCTTTTCATTTGAATTTTCACGCGCAATACACAATTTGATTGGTCAGTTCACTACTACACTAATGAGAGTAATCAGAGTTATAGGTCTAGTGATTATATCGATGTTGTTATCGTTTGTCAGTAAGAGAAGTGTCCAAGCGGTACGGAGTGGTACCTTTGGTACTGGAAAGAGAATGTTCTCTTGGACCAGTGGTAGTTCTGGTTCTGGTTCTACTGCCAAATCTTTTACTTCAAAAGCTGGTTATTCAACCACAGTTGGATCAGCTGCTGGAGCTGCTGGAGCTGCTGCTGCTACTGCAGTAGTAACCAAGAACTTTGATGATGTTACTATTCTTCCTCAATATGAAGTGGCGGTGGCTTATCAACCTAAAGATCGTGAAGAATCAAATTTGTTTAAAAAAAAACATAACAAACCTCTGCCTGCTTTACAATCTCCAACTGGTGAGGACAACGCGTTTGTTTCAGTTCATGATGATGGATCCATAGCTGTTGGTGTAGCTGATGGTGTTGGAGGATGGTCAGAAGCTGGTTATGATTCTTCTGCCATTTCTAGAGAACTTTGTGCTTCTCTTAAAAACCATTTTAAGATAGATAATACTGTTACTCCAAAACAATTATTAGAATCTTCATTCCAAGAAATTATGGAATCTCCTAAAGTTGAAATCGGTGGTACTACTGCTTGTTTAGGGGTTATTACTAATGATAAAAAACTTAAGGTTGCTAACCTTGGTGATTCTTGGTGTGGTGTTTTCAGAAACTATGAATTAGTTCAAGAAACCGCATTCCAAACCCATAACTTTAATACTCCTTTCCAATTGGCCAAGATTCCAAGACAAATAGTTAGACAAGCTGAAATGGAAGGTAGAAGATATATTATAGATACTCCAAGTAAAGCCGATGAATACGAATGGGATTTACAAAAAGATGATATTGTTCTCTTTGCTACTGATGGTGTCACTGATAATGTGATTCCAAAGGATATTGAGATGTTTTTGAAAGATCAATTTGATGAAAAGAAAGCCGATATTGGTGATGTTTCTAAGTTATTTGTTAAGGAAGTAGTTAGAGTGTCCAAGGACACAAACTTCCCAAGTGCTTTCGCTCAAGAATTGTCTAGATTAACTGGTCAAAAGTACTTGGGTGGTAAGGAAGATGATATCACCATTGTTATGATTAAAATCAATTAAATGAACCACACTTTCATATCATCTATTAAAATTACCATTCTGAATCTTTAATTTTTTATTTTTTATTTTGTTTCAACCAAAACAACAAACATTAATCACTAACAAAAATACAGTTACATCAGATATTCGAAATTGAATGAAAGGACTTATTAGAACAAGAAAAAAAAATATTATCATCAATACGTCACCTACATTCTTGCCGGATAAACTCGGAAAATGACCATTTGACACATCTTAAACATTTTTAACACCCATACGACACAACGTGGCAGGTCACCACATTGAAAGCACGTATTACCGATGAGCAGTGCAAGACCTAGAGTCTAATAATATCTAATGATCATCACTTTTTGATGAGACACATAAAAAATCAACCAATAATTTGATTTATAATATATTCAGCTAAAATCCACATTAGAATAATTCATGAAAAAGAAGGGGACAAAATAATTCCAGAGTAATTTTAGTTACCTTGATTTTTGTCTTTTTTCTTACCAAGTATTCCATGTAGTTCACGTAAATCTCTGAAGAGATTAAAATAGGAGGTTTTGTGTTGTAGATCCAAGCACTCTGTAAAAGAGTGTCAGCTATAGTAAATTTAGTAGCTTCAGTTTTGTTAATAATATGGTTCTTTGGTGGATATTTATGTATGGCTATACAGGTTTGTCGCGGTAGGTGTCGAATTTGTGTCGCGACCCACACAACTTGCTGGTGATTATATAATCCCAATATCAGATTTAAGTCCATACTTATTGCAACACCACAATATCCGCCACTAAGTACCCCCACCTATCCCAACAATGCCCCCAAAGCCCAACAAGCGGATATTGGGGTCACCTTTTAAGTCCCCGCAGCATGATCCTCCCAAATCACATATAAATCAGGTCAATTCCCTCAGTCCAACTCCTACTCCTATACGACCAGAACCAATAAATGAGGGTGAAGTAGACGATGCATCATCTGACCCATCCGAAGAAGCCAATGGCCCCGACGAGACATCCGATTTGGCGTGTCCTATGTGTGGAGAGTCCATGATCAATCTTTATCAATTGAACCGTCACATTGACGATGTTCATGGGATTCAGACTGAGTCCGAGTCCTCCAACACTATCAGCAAGATCATTAACAGTGACTTTCAAAGCGACATCAAGAAATGGTTTTCTAGCAAAATAGTCGATACTCCCACTCCGAAACAGCAAAGAAGGACCAGCATTACTTTGGATTTATATGATAATAATAAAGGGTTTGGATTAAGTGATGCAGACGATACTTCTCAGAACAGATCGGAAGAAACTTCTCCTAGCAAATTCAAGAACAGGTTAATGAGATCCCATTGGAAGCTTCCTACTTCAACCTCGGTTTGTACTTATCCAGGATGTGGGAAGACTTTAAGTGTACGGAATGGAATAGTTAACTGCCGTAAATGTGGAGAATTATTCTGTAATGAACATACACACAACAAAATCAGATTAAGAAATCCACAAGAGGCCGAGAAATTGCCCCAATATGATACTACCAAGAATGGGATCTGGTCTAGAGCTTGTGATACTTGCTACTCCCACAAGCCGGATCTTGTTGCGGGAACAGTAGTTAACAGTAATGACCTCACAGACATATTCAAAAGAAATAGACAAGATAAGGTGGATTTGCATCAATTAGAGAGAAGTAAGATTATTCAAAGATTTATTAAGTTGGCCAATACATCGATAGAAAAGAAAGAAAAGTCTTGGTTGTCTACCATATACCATAAAGGTGTAGAGTATGATTTTTGGGATAAAGATCAGGATGTGACCAATTGTACGGTTTGTTTTGTCAAATTTAATTTTATTATAAGGAAACACCATTGTCGTTTATGTGGTAAGATTGTGTGTGATGATCCACAAGGAATTAGGAAAGGATGTTCCATATTAGTTCCTATCGTGAAGCTTATAGAAAAATTACCTAATCTTAACTATTCGACATATATTCAACAGAACTTCAATATGTTGATGGAAGATGAACTGGTACGATTCAGATGTTGTGTTAACTGTAAGAACTCATTATTGTATGACTGGAAGTTTAGCAACTTGAAGAGTGATGATAAAGATAATGTACTTGAAAGATATGAAGTATTATTAATGATAAAGGGACAGCTTGAAGTGCTTTTCCCAAGGTATGATACAGTTCTTAAAGAAAATGGAGAAAGTGTCAAACTTAGAAACAAATTGATGAAAGTATTGAAGGATTTTGAGGAGATGACAATTCAATTTAAGAATGATTATTTTGAAGTTATAAATGATAAACTTCAAGTACGAACTGGATTCACTCAAACGAGATTAATCAGTAATATGTATCAGGGCCTTATTTTATTTTTACAAGAAAGGGTCATTGAATTTAAAGAAATGAATAATATTGTACAAGAACGAGAACAAGAGAAATTAAGACAAGAAAAGGCCAAAAAGCATGTTGTGGAGCCAGTAAATCAAGAGCCAAGGTTAACCAAAAAGCAAATCAGAGAATTAAGAGAGCAGCTTATGGTAATGAATGAACAGAAGTTCATGGTTGAAAATTTAATTGATGACTACACGAGATTGAGAAAATTCGATGAATTGGATCCTTTGATTAGAAATAAGAATGAGTTGACAAGTATGGTTGAGGATTTAGAGAAACAATTAGGAGAATATGGGTTTTGAAAGATATAGTCTGAAATGAACTTCGGTCTCACGCTTTTCCTCAATGTGGTTCTGGCCAGAGCCTCTTTGTATTGTCATCCACCTGTTTATTTTTAAAAAGGTTGCGAAAGTATAGCAAAAACCATATATTCACTGGGATTGAACATATATCCAGACACAGGTATGTAATTATAATTACTACATTGCATTAGCATCAACTAAATCTATCAATGTAGACTTCACCAGTTATTAATCAAATTTTACAAGAAAACCTTTCTCTCAAATCATCTCAGCTACTGATTCATATTTAGCCATTTGTAACTGTTTATTAGAGCCTATTCTCAGTGGTACGTATAGCTTGTTTTATGAATGTGACTTTCACTCACATATTCAATATATTCAGCTGGTTACTATGAGATATAATGCGACCTGTAATTTATGATAACGTAAGGTATTAACACAAACATAATTATAAATTTTCAATGTCAGCACACTACCAGCTCCTTGCAAACACTCTTAAAACGCTAATAGTTCTCATATCTCGGTAGTTTGTTCCCTTCCAGTAGTAACCAGTTTTCGCAGCCATAGCCCCACATTTTATCACGTGCCGCAACATTGACCTCGGGATTATTCTTATGATCCATTAACTCATTCACTTAAACCATCAATCTTTAGACTACCAAACACCACCATGTCTAAACCCAATAAAAATTCATTGCCATTTGCAGATGCGGCAACTATCGGTAAGTAGCGGCTGAACGATTGAATTGTATTGAGTTCGATTGAACTTATAAAACCTCATTTTTCTTGTGATTTTCATTACTAACATACCATTTAGTTCGTGCCAATCAGAAAGATGCATACTTCGAGTCATCGTACCGAACGCTTGTTCAAGATGTACTTCAGATTATTAAAGGTCAAAGGTTCGTGCATATGCACCCAGAAGAAATCACCGTTTTCACCAAATCTCTATACTTGGCATTGACTACTCTTATAGGAGCTAGAACATTAGGAGAAGAATATGTTGATTTGATATATGTGAATAGAAAGGGAAAGAATTTGCCAAAGATATTGCCTAGAGTTGGATTTATACTATCATATGCATTGGTCCCATACATTATATCCAAGATAGTGAAAAGGTATCGTCCAAAAGATGATGAAGAAGACAATAGAAACGTGATTCTTCGTTTCTTTTCATCATACCATAAGGTCCTCGATACCCTAATGAATATCCATATTGCCATTTTCTACTTCAAAGGAGAATTCTACTCTTTGTCCAAACGGATCTTTGGTATGAGATATGCATTTGGCCATAATAAAGACCCTAAAAAAATCAAACAAGCAGGAAACTACTCTTTATTGGGTGGAATAATATTGTTACAATTCCTTGTCAAAGGATTGATAAGTCTCAAGGACTATACTGACCAAAAATTCACCAAGAAAGAAGCTACTCCAGAAACAGATTCAAAAGAACCTTTAAGAATAGATACCATCGACCAATTGAAGGGTATTAACCTTGAAGACCAAAACCTGGTGATTGATCTTGATGATCCTCACCAATTGCCATATCTTCTGGAAAACGGTCGTTCATGTATGTTATGTTTATCATCCATGGTAAACCCTTCAGCTGCAAACTGTGGCCATCTTTTCTGTTGGGATTGTATTGTTGATTGGTTAAGAGAACATCCAGAATGTCCATTATGTAGACAGCTGTGTTTGGAACAAAACTTGTTGCCATTAAGATAATTCAAAATATATTGACACATCTAGCATATAATGAATTTAAGGATTTAAGGCTAAGCAGTTGAGCTGCTTATCAATAAGTGTGAAATATCCAGCGATTAATAATATTATCACGAATGTTACTTTTTATTACTTTGTAGATGCTTCCATAATTAATTGTGTTTTTTAATAGTACTAATTAGTGTTTTTCTTAGCTAATTTGTGCTCGATAAGTTTCCACTTAGAAATCTTTTCCTCGTCTTCATCAAAACACGCACCATATACGAAGAGTAATAAAAAGTTGAATATAAGCTGATGTTTTTTTACGTCATGATTTCTATTCCTAGATTTATTCAATATATTCTTATGGTTCCACATTTTGGAGCTAAATACTAGTTCTAGATTACAGAAGTAAAAGCAAGTAATACTTTAATTTATTTGTAGACATGTTGATCAAATCTAGATTACAACTAGGCGTGTGTGATTCTCGATGAGATTATTGACATTTGAAGAGTTTGAATTTAGATCGAATTGTTCTATATGAAAATCTTAATGTAAATTTCTTTGTTCCTATTTTAATGTGATGATTTTTGCTCATTTAAAATTGATATCGCTGTAAAAGTTTCCTTAAATTTCCCTCTTCCAATAAACAGCATTGTATAATCATTTGAATTTACTTGATAAGCTTTCCAAATCTTCTCTAATCCGATCCTTACGCCTACGTTCGTCAACATCATTAATATCATAGACACATGAGTTTATCCCAGAAATATAAATTTTATCCCCATCATCGTAAAGAAGTTCCGGACATTTTCGTGGATAGTATGGTATAATATTTTCCTTTTCAATTACTATATTTATTTGCTCTTTTGCTTTCTCATATATTGGTCTTGTTAGTTTTTTAACCTTTTTCAATTTTTTAAAAAGTGAAAAGAATCCATAAAAGTCACCCTGTTTGGCTCGGAAGCGGATAAAGGACGCAGGAAATGTTGGGATACAACAGTTATTAAATCCAGAAACACCCTGCATAACTTCATGAAATTCCATAATATCTGACATATTCATATACATGTCACAACAAAACTTACCCTCTTTATAATCAAGAATTCGAGCTACTACTATTCCATTTTCTTGAAGAAGTTTTTTAGTTGAATCATTTTTTATTATGAAATCCTCAAAAACTGATATTGGCAATTCAATTTCCCTATCGAAGCTTTCGGAATTTCGACAATATTTCAATTTTTTGATATCATCTATCCGATAGTCTACCATATTGGCCTTTCTCTTAATGTGTTTGTAAAGGAAGTTAGTAGATCTTCTTTCAATCAGCTGTAATAAAAACCAAACCATCGCTTCCCTCATGGTGGGCATAGAAGACTTACACTCTAGCACAAGACACCGAACAGGTACAACTTGATCGACTGATAGTTCTTGTGACATATCAAAATTCACAAGGTCAAGCTCAATCAAGACTGTGAATGCAATGGTACTAAAAACTCCAAAGCAGGTATTAGCAGCAATCATTGCTGCAAAAAGCAGCTGTCTGGAACACTTCAAAGCTGTACTAGTTAGAAAGTATTCCTCAATACTATCACAATTATCTTTGTTAGAGAATACATTTCGGGGGTTTGGTAGCCTTGGTAGAAATAACAGATCTTCACCTGTAAGTACTACACAGTATATGTTGGACTCATCCTGTATAGCGAATTCAGCAAATGCAATGGTTTTATCAGGAAGTTGGGGCCAAAAACCACTATGACTCATTATACCGGATGTAAGATTATTATCTATAGTTTCTTGCCATCTATAAGTTAATTTTAACTTTGTTCCACTGAAAGCATAAACATATTCACATATAGGCTCAAAAATCTCAGTATAATATTCCTTATATCCATATTCACTTAATGAGTGGTAGAATATATAATTATGAGCAAAAAGGCTGTTTGACATTTTCAAAGCACATTTAACTCTGGTATTCAAGTCTCGTGGATACTTTCCTAGGTCTAATGCTTCAACTGGCAATTTTTGATAAACTGGGATAATGTCACAAATAATATTAGCAAAAGTATTTTCATAGCAGTTTAAATAACCAGATGGTGAAACTCTATGAACGGGAAGGGATAGTAAGAATTTATCAAAGCGGTCAAACTTTGAAATCGAACCCAGTGATAGAAATAGATAAATCAAGTGAGTTATATCGAATTTTGGGTTTTGAAAGTTTGTAGATTTGAAAATATTTTTTGCAAAATCCAGTTTCGTTAAATTCGAAATTTTATCCCATAATGGGAAAAAGTTTCTGACGTCATAGTATTGGTTACATCCCCTAGTTATATGTCCATTCAAAAAGCTATCTAAGTCTGTTAGGCAATCCTGCAAACGAGGAGGAAGCGCAACACTTTTGATCTTCTTAGATCTGTGAGACATTATGAGTATTAAGGTTAGTAAAAGGAAAGTTTCACAAAAAACTTGTATAAAACTGTTCTCCTTAATGTATGAAACGTTTGAAAATCAATAGTTCAAAATTATTGGATTTTTATACCTCACAAACACAAGTTTCCTTAAAAGTTTGTTTAGGTAATATTCTTTCATTTTTCTTGGGTCATGTGTCGAAATGTGGAAAGAATAGCATTCGTACTTGTCCAATGACGAAAGGTGACCGAAAAGAAAAATATATAGAAGGATGCTAAAATTAACAAAAGAGGGAGCCAATATTAGCTGAGGAAAAGTATGTTGCGATTCTTATTTCCTTTTAATTGGCTCAAACAGAAGTTTTAATTGTTGGTTTTCTTACACTGTATTAGATTCAGGAATTTGTTAATGAAACTTCAACTTTCCTTTAAGTAAATGTCCATAAATCAGCATGGTCAAATCAAGAAGAAAGTCCATGGTAACGGGTTCTTAGATTCATCTTCAATTTTAAATTATGAACATTTGGTAAAATTACGTAATTCATTGGTAATTGACGAAACACGTGAGCTATGGTTGTGGGTTTCAAGGATTCATTCTTGTAGACTACCAATAATCCTGAATGATGGTATTCCATAGCTTAATGTTATCATGTGGCTAAAACTAAGTGATATGAAGAGGTTTTTGATTTTAAAAACCAAGATAATTCCTAGGAAAAGAGTGTCAGAGGAAGTAACTATAGCCATGGTTCAAAAATAAATATCTGAACAGTTATTAACTCTGTAAGACCAAGATCAGCAGCGACTCTGATATTTGTATCACTCTCCACGACTTAATTACCTTAATTACAAGTCATTTCTAATAATTTGATTTTAATTGAAAGTCTAAATGTTTCTCGCTAATTATAGACCAGATCAAATAATTTTTTTTTTCTCTAGTTATTCTGAAAGCAGGCACACTTTGAGATGCTTTAAAATACTAACTACTAAATCCGGCTAAAACATGAAAAACAATTAGCAGCTAGTTAAGAAAGAACAGATTTGAAATCAGTTTTTTTTTTTTTTCTTTTCTTCTTATATTTCGTTCATCGTAATTCTTCTAAGATATACCACTACTGTTCCCAAAGACTTCAACCTTGAGTTCCCTAGTAAGGTTTATCGTAAATTTCACAATCTTTCGCATCCGATCCGTTCCTGCATGAACTGCCAGGAATCCGACAACTTTTCAGTTGAGTCGTTGGGTTGGCTTATAACCACCCTTTTTGTTGTTGATCATCACGTGCCCATCACAACGTCAATAACATCACCACGCATGCCATTCCCATTATCAAGCTCTGACTTGGAAAAGGAAGACGTCATGTGTGCTGAATACTCCAAGACCTTCAAGCCCAACAGAAGGCAGACCGTTTTCGGGTCGGTCTCCTCCATAATACAACAAACCATGCAACCAGTGATGGATTTTGTATTGAAATATAAGAAACTTCTGCTTGTGGTATTAACCCTTACATGTCTTTCACTTTTAACATCGATGCCATTTGTTCCACATTTAAGAAGTTCTAGTCCTAAGGTGGTGATTATTTTGGCAGCAAATGAAGGAGGAGGTGTTTTAAAATGGAAATCACCTCAAGAATGGTCGGTTGAACGTTCATCAATTGCTAATAAAAAACATTATGCTAAACTTCATGGTTATGGTTTAACTATTAAAGATATGACTATTAAAAAGAGATATTCTCATGAATGGAGAGAATCTTGGGAAAAAGTTGATATTATGAAACAAACTATGAGACAATTTCCTGATACTGAATGGTTTTGGTGGTTAGATTTACATACTTATATCATGGAACCTCAAATTTCTTTAGAAGAACATTTTCTTAATAAATTAGAAAATGCTACTTATAGAAGTTTAGAAACTTTTAATCCTTTAAATCTTCCAACTGATATTCCTTATACTGATTATAATCAACAAATTGATATGATTATTACTCAAGATTGTGGTGGATTTAACCTTGGTTCCTTTTTAATGAGACGTTCTAGTTGGACTGAAATGTTACTTGATATTTGGTGGGATCCTGCCATGTATGAACAAATGCATATGCAATGGGAACATAAAGAACAAGATGCTTTAGAAACTTTATATTCTACTCAAAGTTGGATTAGAGAAAAAATTGGTTTCTTACCTTTAAGAAAAATTAATGCTTTCCCACCTGGTGCTTGTAGTGATAAAGCAGATGATCCACAATACTTCTACCATAATTATGATTTTGTCATTAATATGGCAGGTTGTGAATGGGGTAGAGACTGTTGGGGAGAAATGGAGCATTATAAGGCATTGTCAAAGAAGTTACAGAAGAGATGGTGGCAGATCTGGGCTTGATTAATGTACTTTTCATCATCATAACAATAAACTTGAAGTATTAATTTTTTTCTAATTGAATGATGATGGTACAATTAATTTTTGTTTTTCACCAAAACCTCAAATCCTGGATAAATGATAGATAAGGTACATTCCAGATACCAACCAACAAACCTACCAAACGCCCGTAATGTTCAAAACCTAGGAATATATAACATTTATATATTCTAGCTAGTATGGCATTGACAACTGTTCCACAGTGAACTCCTAAATCGGAATTACTATTACGTACCAATAAACAAAATAAGACTATTAACCTTATAACTCTCAATGGCTTGTAAATACCGTTTTGGCAGTAGAGCCACTTATGGCCCAACTTTCAATTATCATTTAGAATTCTGTGCTGCTTTGAATTATTTGTCGACCTGTAATATACTTCATTATCTCATAAATTCATATATTGCAAAATATCTCTAGATCTATCATAATCACCATCTATTCTATTTCTATCTCATCTACTAAATAAACATAATCGTTATAGATAAACAAAATTATCTAATCTGCGTACTTTGATCTTGCTCTTAATTTTGGACCATTAAGGTAGAAGAAAACAGGAATTCCAATCATACCAGTCATGATAAATGCCAATACGGAACCACCCCAACCCACAGGGAAATCACGTACCTTTAAATTATTAAATAAGGCATCTCCAAATAATGGGAAGACACCACCGATTGCAGATCTGAATAATGCATTTCCAGCAAATACAGAAGCAAGATACTTAGGGAATGAACTTCCCATATAACTGAATAAAGTCAAAAAAATAATGAAACCTCCACCAGCAAATAAACCAGCACCAATCATAGGACCAATCCAATGAGCCTTAGTAGTAGCAGACCATGAAAAAATAAATTGACCGGCTGCCATCAGAATACCTCCACAAATGGCTATAGGAAGAACTAACTCGGGAACCGTTGGCTCATTATTCAAGAGCTTACGGGTGAACTTGAAGTACATATATGGAACGAAAGCAATAGCAGCAACTAAGACCCCAACAATAATAGACAAATATGCCAATCCCAGCTCAATCAAAGTGAAATGGAAAGTTTCATAAAAGACAATTGGGAAAGATTCAAACCAAAGGTAAAGAATAGAATATACCATAGAAATATATACATTGATTAGAATTACCACTGGTTCAATGGTTGCAATTTCTATTGGTTTCCATAATGTAGCAATAGCCATTTGGGTGAATGAAGAATTATTATTGTGAACTTCATGTTCGGTGGTTATATTATTTATACCAGTCTTAGCTCTTAAACGTCTGGCCTTTCTAAGAAGAATAGTTTGTCCATATGTCTCTGGCAAGAACCATCCCAATATCACTACTAACCCACCACTAGTAATAGCAAGGAGCCAGAAAGTCCATCTCCAGTCTTTCTTGACCACAAGAATTGTACCAAAAAATGGACCCAATGTTGGACCAGCCCAAGCTGCAATTCCCCAAACCGCAAGCCCATAAGGAACATAAGGAGCATTGAAAACATCAGCAATTGAACCACCACCAGTAGCCAAACAAGGGGAAGCAAGGAACCCACTGATAAATCTTAAAACACATAATGAAGCAATATTTTTAGCCAATGCTGTAGGTATTTGAAGAATGAAATAAAGAAACAATGTCACAATATAAAGGGAATTACGACCCAACAGAGCATTTTCAGACATGGGTGAAAATACCATAGGACCAAAACCGTACCCGATAACAAACAAGGTAAGTGGTAACATAGCCAAAGTTCTAGATATTTGAAATTCTTCCATAAGCTCAGGAATTCCTGGAGTATACATAGCAGCACCCATATAAACCAAAGTGGTTAAAAAACCAATTTGTCCAAGGAAAAATAGCTTTTGTCCAGTACTCCAATTCTGTGGATTATCTGGATCATCAGGACCATCCCAATCGACATAAATATATTGATCATCTTCATTAACACTAATGGTACTGGATTCAGATAATTTTGCATCCGAAGCTGATTCTCTGAGAGTATACCTTGGAGGTACTACATAATCAGCCAATTCCTCCTTGTAACGGAAAACTCTTCTTCCCGAAATTCTATAAGTTAATCTTCCAAAGAAGCTGTCTCTAATAAAGCTGTAATACATGTTTGATGTTGATGTTGATTTTTCAATAGAGATTATGGGTTTAATTTATAGTATTAGTTCTTACAAATCAAAATTGCAAAATTTAGACTGCAACCTCATACTAGAAGTTCAGCCGTGAACACTGGCTCTAGCTAAAATTCCAAGTTGCATATCCATCAATGACACAATTACACATCAATCACAAGGGGATGTTTTACTAGTGTAAGATCCGCCAGATTCCGTAAAAAGCCGTCTAGTTAAACGTTACTCATCGGAATAAAAATACTACAAACCGTGCAGATACTGATGAATATAGCCGTGTTTGGTTGCAACGTACTGCATAATACCCATCCATTTAGTAAGCAATATAACCTCAAGAATAAACAGCTAAATTATCTCAAACCACATGATATGGTTGCTGTAGCGAGTAGATTGTGGATGCAACCCTGGCCTTGTGTTGATGTGGCGGTCTAACATCCTTAATGCAATAATTCGAACGTCAATTTTCATTTATAAGCACACAAATCTATTGTTTCATAGGTTCTCCTGCTGATACAAATATTCCTTAGTATTTGCAAAAGCCAAGCCCAATCTTATCTCAATAATTTGCTCATATAATATTAGCTGACAAATGTAGATATTTGAGCCAGGGTTTGCAGCAACGTGATTTCCTGTTATTCAGTCATATCCAATTACAATTCAATATAGCTTAATTGAATTTACGAGAAAAGCAACACCTTTCAAAAGCATTAACATGGAGAGAAAAGTACAACAAGCTGCAAATGACAAATACGTCTACAATGGGAAATAAGCCTTGTTCCATAACAGCATATTTCCACGGATGGGTGATTCACAGTGATTCACCTCCATCAAAAAATAAATTTCTGCCTGCACAACTAGAAGTCAGGGCTAGTTAGTGAAGAACAATACAAGTCAATATAAATATAGTTTAACTCAGGAGGAACTTTTTGATATCACTCTTTTAATGGTATTGGCTCTATTCGAGTGCAGTATGTAACCTGGTTTTAGAAGAAATACTTTTCACTAGCAATACATATTTCCAATGATAAGGGTATTATTAATTATCATCATAAAGAAATAAAATTTAGCAGATGTCTGCAAATTGACTTTATTTGTAATGCTAATGACAAATGAGAAATTCGACTACCATTTGAGGAGCCACGGGATATTAATTTTTTTATCAATTTTATCTTATGGTTGCAATAATTAAGGTTTCGTCGTATAGTTTCTCCATTACTAGAAAGCCCCCTGTAAGAAAATTGACTAATCGTTTTAATTTAGGGCTCTAAATTCTCGGCTTAATCTGAGAAACGTTTGAGGTAGATGTTACTTGTTACAGTTATTGGATAGTAGACCCGATTTTTCAGTATTTTCAGTTCTGATGGTCAATTACAATACCCAAATGTTTTGCTCAACTATCGAGAATTTTTATGTTTCTACTAATCTGAGAAATAGAGTATTTCCGTGGGTATCTCCCATCGCTTTCATTTTGATCCGAAAAGGTGTAAAATATCAATTTTTCAGTGAAAGAAGATTTGGGTGAATTTTTCACTCTATGACTGTGAAAAATTCAATTACTCATCACGTTGCTATAATGTGACAAGTAGTTCCTAGCTTTGGATATCAGAGCAGTTATATAAGGACTATATGGGGTTGGACAATGGATTAGTGGTCCAGATACACTAACATTATCGTCCATTCTCCAGTTCCAATTACTCCAACCTGTTGGTTTGGTAATGTGGGGGAGGATTAGTACGCGACTTTTAACTATGTACAAATAACTAAGCGAATTAACTATGAGACACTTAACTATAGGAACCTAATTATGGTGCGACTTATACAACCGAGCTTACTAAAACCCCCAATGTAACAACCCCCATAAATAACCCCAAAAAATAGCCCCCACTAACCAGTAAAAATCTCCATTCCTTACCTAACTACACACTAACTAGCCACAATTTCTCCTTTTACCCTTAACCCTTCGAAAACCTCTCTTTTGCTCACCTTCTTCCCTTCCCTCAAACCCCCATCTTGACCACGCTCGCATCCCCCACCCAAATATTCTCACCAGCCGTGTTTCGCTGGTCCTGTCGTGTCCGCTCCAAACCTCCACTCACCCAAAACATTTAATCGTGAATCCTACAACACGATCATTAGACATTAATACCAGAATACAATCGCATTGTCCGTCTGTTCGTTATGTCTGATAGTTTTTGGTTTAACGAAAACGCGTTCCTGAACAACGGAAGTTCTGCCAAAACAACCGATCCCAATGATGATTTTCTAAACAACATTTTTGACCTGAACCAAGGTCAACAAGGTACTCCGGTGATGAACTCGGGAATGGCTTCTCCAGGGATCAATCAAGACATTGGACCAGCTCAGCTTCTTGCTCAGCAGAACCAGCCTCAACAACACCAACAGGCTCCACCTCCTCCTCAACATAACCTCAATCCACAAATGTTCTTGAGACAAGCACAAGCCCAGAACCAACAATCACAACAGGCTCAACAAGCTCAACAAGCCCAGCAAGCACAACAAGCACAACAGGCCCAACAGGCTCAGCAGGCTCAACAACAGGCTATGGCCCAGGCCCAAGCTCAGCAACAAGCACAAGCTCAGAGTCAACAGACCTTGGACCAAGCTAAGAAAGAACAGTTACTGAAAATGAGACAACATATACTACAACAACAAATGCTTCAAAGACAACAACAGCAACAGCAACAACAGCAACAACAGCAGCAGCAACAGTCTCCTGCAAACATGAACCTTATGAACAACAGTATGTCTCCACAGCCACAATCACAAAACAGGTCTCAAGTTCCAACTCCAAACCAAGGTACTCCAATGATGAACGCCAACTTACCCCAAGCCCAGAACCAAATTCAACAACAAATTCAAAACCAGGGTAATTTTGGTAACAGTCCTGTCAATATGATGTCTCCTCATCAAAACAACGTGATGATGAATCAACAAGCACCAGTAGATCTCAGCCAAGGACCTCAAGGACCTGGTCAACTGGGACCTGCTGGCCCTGGACCACAAGGCCAAGCAGCACAAGGAGGTAAGCCGCCACCAGCTCAGCTTGCACACCTTCAAATCGAATTGTTCTTGACCTCTCTCTATGATTTTATGACTCGCCGTGGTACTCCAATCACTCAACCACCAGTCATTAATAACAAAAAGGTGAACTTCTTCTTTTTCCACTTTTTATCTCAAAAATTAGGTGGTCCACAACAATTGGTCAAATGGGTTCAACAACCAAACATGAATACTCAACAAAGTCCATGGCTTATGATTGGTCAAAGATTGGGACTCTTTGAAGGAATAGACTTACAAAATCAAGCTTCAAGACAACAAATAGAAAGAGAAATTGCAAACTGTTATGCAAACTATTTATTCCCATATGAACAATATTCTGCTACTCCAGATGGTAATAAGGATATTCAACAAAGAAAATTACAATTTCAAAAGCAAATTGTACTTAGATTCCAACAACAGCAACAACAGCAACAACAAAATAGATCTACTTCTCCACATGCCAATTCTCAGATGTCACCACCTCAAGCAGGTGTTCAATCTCCTGCAATTGGTACTGTTCCAACCCCAGGAGGAGTGATTCAACCAAGCCCACTGTTATCACAAGCTCCAACTCCACAACAAAGGAAGCTCTCTAGAGTGAGTAACCCATCTAACCACAACTCACCTGCTCCTATTCAGTCTCCTTATATTCAAAACCAACAGATCAATTCTAGATCAGGTAGTATGCAAAACCAACAGTTGAACCTTCAACAAGCACAAACACAACAGTTGATGCAACAAAGACAGGCTCAAGCTCAAGCTCAAGCTCAAGCGCAAGCTCAGGCTCAGGCTCAAGCACAAGCTCAGGCACAAGCACAAGCTCAGGCACAAGCCCAAGCACAAGCCCAGGCCCAAGCTCAGGCCCAAGCACAAGCCCAAGCACAAGCCCAGGCCCAAGCTCAGGCCCAGGCCAGACAATCTCAGATTCACTCTCAAGCACCATCACAAGGTCAAACCCCAATACAAGGACATGTCCAACCACAAGCTAAAGCAAAGGCTATGCAAAGAGCTCAATACCAAGCTCAAGTCCAACAAGCTCAAAATGCTCAGATCCAACAAGCAAGACAACCAGATCAATCAATTCCTGTCCCTAGTGGACCAGCTGTTCCATTTTTTGATGAATCTGATGATACCAAGCAAGCCAACATTCTTAAAAACTATATTCCATTCAACAAGATTGTTGATACATATGGTGGTTATCCAATAAAGGAATTGTCTCAAGTTGCAAGTGAAATTGAAATTACCAAACCAGTTTACTTGTTTGCTCCGGAGCTTGGTACCATCAATATGCATGCCTTGATCATGGGTCTTAAGAATTCTGTGGGTCCTAATGGAGGTGATATTTTCAATTCTTTGAATACCTTGTTAGTCACAACTTCTGATGCCAATTACTCTTTCAAAATTGACGACTGTCTCGAGTTGTTGGATACTTTAGGTAAATTAGGATTGAAGGTATTAAAGAAAATAGTCAATGAAGATGAATCAGATCCAGAGCCATTTGCTTTCAATGAAACCAACAATCTTAGCTCCAACTCCAATATTGATGATATTTTCAATAAGTACGTTGGAAAGAATGAAATGGGTGGTGAAGATATCAACTATGTCGTTAACTCTTTAACTGGTGAAATTGAAGCTGATGAAGATGATGAAATGGAAGATATCTTTTCATTAACGAGCTTCCAAACCTCTACCTCAAGTTCCCCAGTTACTGAAAAGAGAAGAGATATTACATTTGATATTCCTGACTACATGACTTCATTACAACAGTTCAAGGAAGAGAATAAGTACCATTTCAGTAAGATTCAAACCAAGAGTGCCAATGATGACCAAATCATGCTTATTGATCAATTAATCACTATTACCATGGTCTTAAGAAACATTTCTTATGTTGATATCAACAAGCCATCAGCAGCAACAAATGAACCATTCAAGACCTTACTTTTTGAGATTGTCAAGAACATTGCCATTAACCCAGATGCTTTTATTTTCCATCGTAAAAGACTTTGTTTATTGAAAGATTGTCTTTTGATGTTGGATAACATTGCCTTTTTCGTTCACTTGAATAGTTTGGAACAGGCTTTCCTTGCTTTTGTGTTGGTTACTTCATTTGGACCAGCTTTGGAAGACGAATTCACAATTCCTTCAACCAGTTTAGATACTCATTCCTACCTTCCATTTGGTATCGATGCATTCACTAAGATCATTGTACGTGAACCTCATAATAGATCCCTTATGCAAGCGGTTTTGAATGGTAGTTTGTCAATCTCTTCTGCTACTTACACCAATACTAAATCATTCACCATCCAACCAAGCGATCAAGAAGAAACTAGAAAATTGGCTCTCGCATATCTTAAAGGAGACGAAGCAGGATTTAAAGCTGGAAAACTTTTAACTAAGGCTTTCCAAGTTTATATGAGTATTATTCCATTCGATGCTAACAGTTACGAATTTTCCAAATTGATTTTTGTTAGAGCAACCACTATTTCCCAATCATTGTTTGGTGCCAAGCTTATCATTGATATGGTTTCTGTTGATGAAACCTCTTCAACTCCTAATCTTACAGTTTACTGGCTTATCAAAAACAAGGAGCTTTTGTTGAGTAACTTCTCAAGAGTATCCATTGCTTTGGTTTCTGATACAGGTAAATTTGCTAGAGAATCTAATGAATTCAGAGTATTGACTTTAGTCTTGGTCAAATCATTAATTGTGGTTAATTCTTTGGTAGGTAATTTGGTTCACTTGATTGATCAATATCAACTGAACCCAGATTCTAACCAAACCTTGGCTAAGGAAGTTGAAGAAATTAGAGGTCTTAGTAGGGTTATCCCTGATGCCAACTTGGCTTTAGATACCTTCTTGGCTCCTGCTATTGATACCAACTTAGGTAAGGAGGTTATCAGATTATTGGGATTATTGAGAGAATTAAACAATTAAACTTTACAACAAAATACCATTTTTGGAACGATTATGACAACTTACAATTTTGAATATGAAAAAGACAAAAACTAACTCTTCATGAGAGTACAGGATCTAAGGAACTAATGGATTTCTTGGTGATTTGCTTTAGATACCATATCCTGGAAATATAGTAATTTAATTGCTATTTAATTAGACTACAAACACTTTATTTGTGCAATCTATCCGAGCTTATAATCGGATTTTATAAACTGTACTGTATATTTAATCAACGCTGTATTATACTTATTTAGGCAAGAGGCTACATATGTGTAACTTAATTGACAGATAATATCCGCTACTTTTAGTTTATAATATCCGCTTATTGACAGGTTTCTATTGTGTTGCGGATCATATTTCCCATTATGTCAAATAGGTGCGCCAAATCGGGTAAGTGTTCCCAAGAGATAAGATAGCGAGTATAATCAGTAAAAAGGTAATTTAACCTTAAGAAAAAGTGTATTTAAGACCCTGAGAAATCTTTAGATACTAGTATTATCAATTGCGTTAGCCTCACAAATTAGGTTTATTGTCTTTATATCAATTTATTCAACATAAATTACACTTCTTAGTAATCTACAGATTTTTGCAATCATTTAAATTTGTGAAATTTACAAAAGTCAAGAAGTTAAATCACACTGATAGTCTTGCTTTAGTTTTACACTTCTATATCACTGGCTATAACAATATTTAATTTACTCGTTCAATCTTTTCTACGTTGGTTGAACTGTGTTTGTGTACTCCAATTTGCAATTAAGTCATGGCAAGTGTCAAAGTCCCAAGTGCTCCACCCAAGCCAACTGGTAATGAATCAATGTTAGCAGCTGAACACACTCTTCCTGCTAGCTGGTGGACATCTGAATCAATCTTTGAACTTGAGAAAAGGGCTATCTTTCAGAAGTCTTGGTTATTTTGCACCCATGCGCTGAGATTTAAGAAAGCTGGTGATTATTATTCATTTACAATTACAGGAATCAACTTTTTCATTATCAAGTCCAAAAAGGATGGTCAACTTAGAGCTTTTCATAATCTTTGTCGTCATCGGGCTTATCCTGTCGTTCGTAAAGAACTGGGATCTTCTGCTGTTTTAGGATGCAAGTACCATGGATGGAGTTATAACAGTGAGGGTAAATTGAACAAAGCTCCTCATTTTGATAATGTTGAGGGCTTTGTGAAAGAAGAGAATTCTTTGTATCCTATTAAAACTCATATAACTGAACAAGGTCTTGTATTTGTTAATTTTTCCAATCAAGAAACCATCGATTTTGACCAATGGTTTGACGGTTTACATACTGAACTTAACGAATTTGATTTTGATGACTATGAGTACCACATGTCTTATGAATTAGACGGTCAGTTCAATTGGAAAACTCTAATGGATGGCTACCAAGAATGTTATCATTGTCCAACTGCTCATCCTGGCTTGAATTCTGCGTTCAAGATGGAAACCTACAAAGTGGTTCCAAAGACAAGGTACTGTAGACACTATGCAGAGATTGTTCACAATGAACCTGCCAAAGTTGAAGAATCAGGATGGTTTGGCAAGAAGAAAGCTGAAGTTGCCAAAAAGAACCCTGGTGGTGAGTTCAATGGCCTTTGGGTATATTTGTTCCCAAGTAATGGTATTAATTGTTATTCTCCTGCTTGGTACTCAATTAGAGTATTGCCTTTGAGTGCTAAACATACCATTTTACAATATGACATCTATACCAAAAAAGGTTTAGACGAAGCCACCAAAACTGAATTTGTAGACTTTCTTCAGTTGGTTGAATTGGAAGACTTCGAGTTGTGTCAGAAGACCCAGAAAAACTTGGACCAAGGTGTCTACTCGTCTGGTTATTTACACCCACAGAAGGAAAGAGGAGTTTTATACTACCAGGGATTAGTTCGTGATATGGTGAAAGATCATTATTCCTTGGAACAAGCTGAAGGAAAGCATATTGTTCCTGCTTCTGTTGGGTATCAAAGAAAGAATCAGGATATAGAAGAGTTAGAAGGTATTTGCAAGAGTGTTGAATGTGGAGATAAGAGTATGGAATGGTAATAACTATGGATGATCTGGTATCACTCAGCTATCATTTACTAACCATATCCTACGGTATTTACGTTATATAGGTTGAATCATTTGAAATATATTAACATTTTTGAAAAATTTGCACCCAATATAATGGGATTCACTTCGATCTACTATTTTAAAACTTGTTCTACTTTAACTTTTATATTTATGCTTCTATTTATAAATAATAATTTTGAAACCGAACTCTAGGATATCTAATCCCAGTTAAGTTTTTTTTTTTTTGTAGGGATTGATTTACAAAAGTCCCAACTTTTCCATTCTGACTTGTACAGCGTTTCTGTGAGCTTCCAAACCTTCAACAGCAGCCAAAGTCATCACAGCCTTTCCAATGCTCTTCAAACCTTCTTCAGTGACATCTTGAGAAGTGATAAACTTTTGGAAAGTGGCTGTATTCACACCTGAATATTGTCTGGCATAACCATATGTTGGTAAGGTGTGGTTGGTACCACTAGAGTAGTCACCACATGATTCTGGAGATAAAGCACCAACGAAAACAGAACCAGCATTTTCAATATAGTCAGGAACATACTTAGGAGCGTTATCAATTTGAAGAATCAAGTGCTCTGGAGCGTATTGGTTAGATAATTTAAATGCTTCTTCATAAGTATCTACCAATAAGGTGTATGAATGAGACAAACATTTACTGACGATTTCCTTACGTGGTAATACGGCAGCTTGTCTTGCAACAGCTTCTTCGAATTCAGCCAATTTAGCCTTGGTCAAATTAACACCGATAAGAATAACTTGAGAATCAACACCATGTTCAGCTTGAGACAACAAATCACTGGCAACGAAGTCAGCATCTGCGTTACCATCAGCAACAACCAAGACTTCAGATGGACCAGCTGGCATATCGATAGAACATAAGGCTTGGGTATCGTTTTGAACGTACATCTTGGCAGCAGTAACGAATTGGTTACCTGGACCTAAAATCTTATCACACTTCAAGACAGATTCAGTACCATAAGCCATAGCAGTAACTGCTTGAGCACCACCAGCCATAACAATACTCTTTGCACCCAATTTGTGAGCAACATAAACGACTTCTGGGGTCAATTTACCGGTAGCTCTAGCAGGTGGAGAGGCAATGATAATGTTTTTGCAACCAGCAACCTTTGCTGGAACACCCAACATCATGGCAGTAGAAGGTAACACAGCGGTACCACCTGGAACATATAAACCGACGTTTTCAATAGGTTTAGCGAAACGGGAACAGAAGACACCTGGGGCAGTTTCAACAGTCATGATCTTTTCCTTTGGTAATTGAGCAGCGTGGAACTTTTCAATGTTAGCAATAGAGATATCAATAGCCTCCTTCATGTCATCAGTAATTTCCATTAATTCCTTAGGGAAAGGAGCATTTAAGATTGGGGATTCTAAAGTGACACCATCGAACTTGGCAGTCAATTCCAATAAAGCCTTGTCACCTTCCTTCTTAACCTTTTCAATAATTGGTAAGACCAATTTCATGATATCAGAAGTCTTTTGAACTGGTCTAGTTAAAGCCTTTTCTACCTCCTTAGCATCAAGAGACTTGTTGGTAGTGTCAATGACTTCCATCTTGTACTCAAGTTCTTTAGGGGCTTCTTTGGCTTCTTCTTTAGTTTCTTGTTTAATGTAGGCTGGTTTGGCATCACCCTTACGTCTGGTGACCTTGGCGCTCTTGATATCTAAATTCTTCTCGATATCTTCTAATCTAACACCATTTTTGATGGCCCAGGCCATAGCAAAGTAGAACAAATCAGCAGCTTCCCAGGCAACTTCATCTTTACCGTCTTTTGGAGCAGCAATTAATTCATCCAACTCTTCCTTAAGTTTGGCAACCAAAAGCTTTTCATCATCAAATAATCTCTTGGTGTATGAACCTTCAGGAGCAGAAACAAATCTTTGGGCAAGAGTGTGATCTAATTTGCTTAAACCAGAACCAAAGCTGTCAGTACTGTCTCTCAACTGTTGATCACCAAAACAGGTGAAGTTACTTGGACGGTGACAGAACCCATAGCCGTCACGAGGAGCGACCACAAACTTGACCACATCTGAGTCGCAATCTATTTCCAATTGCACTAATTCCTGAGTAGCACCACTGGTTTTTCCCTTATACCACAATTCGTCCTTACGTTTGCGCGATTGGTATACACCTTGCTTTTCAGCAATAGCAGCCTTGATAGAAGCCTTAGAAGAGTATACTACACCCAAGGCGGTGTGAGATGGAGCTGGGGTGGTGATCAAGGTAGTGAAAAGACCATCTGGACGGTCGGTGGTAAGGATAGTGGTAAAGATATCAGCGATGGAGATCTTGGTCTTATCATCAGCACTGGTGGTCAATTGGTCAGCGTTAATAATTGGGTAATAACCATCAGCAGCCACCTTATTGGCGGTTTCTTGGTCGATCTTGGCACTTCTATAGTAGATGACTCTGTCACCATCATTGGAGTACTTTTTGAAATCATCCTTGGAAATTTGATCTTCAAACACGAAAGAAGCCTTGGTTTGCAACAACTGGTCTGGAACGGTTTGTGGGACTTGGAAACCGAATCTTCCAGTTGGAAGACCACTGTCAAGAATTTCTGGGGCTTGCTTGGCATCAACAATGATCTGTCTGATACCAGTATTCAAAAGCTGAACCGCTTCATCAACACTAATGGTGGTACCAGTAGCATCAACATCAACTTGCAAATTGGTGGGGAATTGTTGGAGAAAGTGCTTAGAAACTTGCACTGATTTCACTGGTAAAAGAATTTGACCAGTAACGGCCAATTTGGTGATAGCCGCGGTATCTTTAGGGCCCGATACTAAGGGTAATAACGGAAATGTCATTGTCTATTAAGTTCTAACGAATAGAAGTGAAATTAATGAAAATTATATATCTTTTAGTGCGGTAGATAAGACGCACTGATTGAGTCATAGCGACGAGTCAAAAAACGTGATAATGCGAAGTGTTGCATCTATACCTGCATATGTTAGCCGCTAATTAGGACCCCACCAAACCAGAACAAAAGGCTACTAAATGAATGTGAAAAGACTAAGTATCCTTAGGTTATGGAGTGGAAAAATTGCCCTGCAAATATATCACTTGATTACTGGCACTTTCAGCTAATTATTGATGTAATTTTTGACATTTTAATCAACATCTCTGACCTACAATTTTTTGCATTATAAATATTCATTATGATAAGATAGTGAAAAAAAAATTCACTGGGGTAACTATGTAAAACTATTTAAACCATTTGAGCACTATTTTTGTAATTTTTATATACAAAAATTTGACTCAATTAAATCCAAACCTGATTATGCTGATGTTTCTTTATTTGCTTCATGTTGAGTGAATCAGAAGCTGAATTCACCCTTGAATTGGTCCAAGTCCATACCTGGCTTGACCTTTTCAACCAAATCTCTTCTGTCTAATGCAATGAAAGCTCTCTTTAAGGTTTCAGTCAATGCAGTAGATTGGTTGTGGTTCAAAGTACTAGTAGGATCTTGAACACCTTCGACTTGGTGCATAGATAAACCACTCAACAAATGTTCAGCAGCTTCTTTGTAACAACCAATATTTATACATGAAACACCCAAGTTGTATCTTGCTCTGACAAAAGTAGGCTTGATAGAAAGGGCCTTGAAGTATGCATCAACAGCTTCTTCGGAACGGTTGGAGTTGGCTAAAGAAGCACCCAATCTGTTCCATAAAACTGGATCATCTGGTTTGATGGTTAATGCAGCCTTGAAACAATCAATAGTCTTATCGAAATCTTCATTGGCATAGAATAAAACACCCAAACCCATTTGCACATCAGGATCCATGTTAGCTTGGTTTGGAGAGAGTTGAGCAGCCTTAATGAAAAGTTCAGTGACTCTCTTGTTCAAAGAGAAACGATCTTCATCATCAATAGCTGGGTTTTCTTCACGAGCACGGTCAGAAATTTGTGGGTATTTGGTAGACATCCATCTTTCAAGAGTAGCGAAAGCAGCATTGTCGTAACCTTCGTTAATATAAGAAATGGCTAAAGTCATTAAGGCTTCGGAGTTTTCTGGGTGTAATTCCAAACACTTTTCCAAGGCAGATATACCAGCTATTTCCTTTTCGTTTTGAGTCTGGACTTCACCCAATTTTAACCATGCATCAATGTGGTTTTCATTTTGTTGAATGGCAGCTTCGAAAGCTAAAGCAGCTTCAGAAAGCTTAGCACCGTTTTCCATTAATTGTAACCCTATTTCATAAAGATCAGTTTCCTTTGGTAAGTCCATGAATTGGTTGTGTTCCTTACTTTCGAATTGGTAATCACCGAAATGAGCTCTGGTAGAAGCGTATCTGGCGAAATCTCTTTCCCATTGACTCAAATCAGCTGGAAGTGGTTCACGTTGAGTATGCTTGAAATCTTCATATTGTTGAGAAATGAAATCATTTTCAATAGATTCTGATTTTAAGCCATCCCAGACTTCTTGGAAAGTGGCTTGATATTTATCATCAATGACGAATTCAGGAGATTCAGCACGTTCCACAGGTTCAGCTTCCTTTTCCTTCACCACATTTTCCAATTCTTCAATTTCTTTGAAATGGTTATCCCAATCGACTTGAGGTTCTTGTGCTTGTTGTGGAGCTTGTGGTTGAACTTGTTGTTGATTCATACCACCCATCATAGAAGACATACCCATCATTGGACGGTAACCACCCATTCTCATTGGCATGGTAGTATATTGTTGAGCTTGTGGAGAAGCCACTTGTTCCATACCCTTTGGTTGGAATTCATTGGCCCATTGAGAATTAAGGGGACTTCCTACTTTACCAGTATTTTGTTGTGATACAGAAACTGGAGATGGACTATGAGCTTGGAATTCACCAGTCCACAGTTGTTGTGCATGATGAGCAGCAGCTGGACCATTTTGCATCATGTTCAATTCATGTCTCATTGGTTGGAATTGGAAACTTCCACCAGCTCCACCTCCATTCATGAACTGTTCCATATTTTGTCTTTCACGAGCATTCATCAAGTTTTCTTGTTTGAATCCTTGACCTTGGATTCCTGGTGCTTGTCCAGCGCTTTGTCTTTGTAATGAACGATCTTCTTGGGTATGTTTGTTGAACTGAGCAATGGCATTGCCGTTTGCTGAACAGTCCGGTCCTCCTCCAACAAATGACATCTTATTATGTTAATGTTGTATTATTATGATTATGATTTTGGTTATATGAAATTGAATACGGTAAAAGTATCGATTTCTTTTGATTCCTTTAAATTTCTAAAAAACAAATATGAAAAAGAAAAATTTTAATTATGGTGATTGATTCCCGCTTATAAATGGGGTACTTTATAAATCATAGATTTGGTGGGGCATGACGGTGTGCAGGAAGGAGGGTTCCTGCTGCCGAGGATTCAATTTTCATGAGATTATTGAGGGTGGGGAGAGGTCGTGCAAAAAGGGTTCGGGTCAATTATCTAAAGGTTTTTTTGGGGCAAGAATCACATGACTGTGGAAATTGATGACTCTAGATGATTCGATGAGTTTCTAAGATGACTGAATATTTTGGTGATCCAACATTTACGGTTACTAATACTTAGAAAGAAGGAACGAAATAGTGACACAGTGTGACTTGGTGTGTAGCTTGACGTGGCATTATCGGGTTTATGGGTGTTTTTTTTTAGCTGGTACTTTTGGTTCGGTTCTTGTTCGGTGCCTGGCTCGGACTTGTGTTCTGACTCTGAGGTTTATCAGTGTGTGGGATCAAAGGTGGTAGGAGCATTGGTCGCGTGACTTGATTAGATAAGTCAAGTAGAAGGATTACGCTAAAAGAGGATATTTACCTGGTAAAATTACTGTAAAAACTATGGATTCTGGTCCAATTCGTGCCGTTATTTCCTTGCCTTTCAAATCATCCTCTTAACTGAAGATTACCTACTTATTTAATTAGCTCTTTTTTCGTATCTATTAATTTCTATACCTTTATTAAAATCCCGGTTTTTAACCCATTCTGTTTCTATTTTCAATTGGAAAATTGGCCCTTATTATTAATTGTAACGGATTTATGTGTATTATTGTCTCTTTACTCCACTTTGTGGTACTTTACTTCAATTTGTCTACCTACTAATCTACTGATGTTCGTGACCTGCATATAGTCCACCATATATCCAGAACCCCAACTTTTGTGTAAATCTCTATAACTCGTAATAAATTCCTTCGATCTACTTCCTCGCTTAGTTATACCCCTCCTCGGCCCTTGTTCAATTAAATCTTTGTCTTGCCGACATTTTCTTCCTTTTGTCGTTTTGGGTAGATCTTACATGTGTCGCATCTACCAAATTTTGCAACCATAACACCTTATACTATACAAGAACAACCAACAAGAACACTTACACCACCAAAACCACCTTATAAGGTACATTGAAAACCATCAACTGGTTTAAAGTTGTGTGGTTCAATTTCCCCACTTGTAATTGCCAGGAATAACCTGCTTTTTGGGCCCATTTAAATGGTTGCAACCATTCAATATAACCTCTGGATTACTCTACAATTAATTCTCTATCGTATTAGTTCATTAATGTTTCATAACTATTTATACAGTATTTTGAGTGGCAGCATATCACATTGTGATATCACCACCTTAATTCACTTTGGTTATTGCTAGCATATTTAGTGGTCAGCCTTTGGAGCGTTTGGTAATTCAATCAAAGACTTCTTAATAGCGTCAACACCCTTCAATAAATCTTCTTCAGAAATGACCAATGGTGGAGCAAATCTGATGATGTGGTCGTGGGTTGGCTTGGCCAAGACACCGTTGTCCTTCATGACCAAACACAAGTCCCAAGCAGATCTACCGTTGGTCTTGGTGTCATCAATGACAATGGCGGTCAATAAACCCTTACCTCTGACTTCAGCGATAATACCACCGAATTCAGCACGTAATTCTTCAAGCTTGGACTTGAATAAGTCACCTAACTTTTGGGCTCTTTCAACCAAGTTTTCATCCTTAACAACTTCTAAGGCAGCAACGGCAACACGACAAGCCAATGGGTTACCACCGTAAGTAGAACCGTGAGAACCTGGGTCTAAGGTCAACATGATTTCTTTAGAAGATAAGACAGCAGAAACTGGGTAAACACCACCAGAGATAGCCTTACCTAATAAGACAACATCTGGCTTGACGTTTTCGGAGTGTTCGTAACATAACATCTTACCGGTTCTGGCAACACCAGTTTGAATTTCATCACAGATGAGTAAAACGTTGTGCTTCTTACATAAGGCTTGGACTTGAGTCAAGTAATCCTTTGGTGGAACAACAATACCGGCTTCACCTTGAATTGGTTCCAATAAGATAGCGGCAATCTTGTCACCAGCGTTGTTGAAAGCCTTTTCAACATCTTCAATAACACCGTATCTTAATAAGGTACCCTTTGGTTCACCTGGAATTTGTGGACCAACACCGTTTAAGTATGGACCGAAGTTAACAGTGGCATCTGGGTCAGTAGACATAGAAATAACACCTAAAGTTCTACCGTGGAAGTTATCAACAGCAGATAAGATGATGGCTTCACCTTCAGGAATACCCTTCTTGACGTAACCCCATCTTCTGGCCAATTTCAAACCAGTTTCAACGGCTTCAGCACCAGTGTTCATTGGTAAAACCATTTCATAGTTGAAGTATTCAGTGATGTACTTAGCAAAGACACCAAAGACATCAGATGAGAAAGCTCTAGAACATAAAGTTAACTTAGAAGCTTGATCAACCAAAGCAGCAACAATCTTTGGATGACAATGACCTTGGTTAACTGCAGAGTAAGCAGATAAGAAATCCAAGTATTCCTTTCCTTCTGGATCCCAAACATGAGCACCAGAAGCCTTGTTGAAAACAACTGGCAATGGGTGATAGTTGTGAGCAGAGTACTTGTTTTCGTAGTCAACAGCGACAGTAGAGGAAACGTTAAAGTTTGGAGAAGACATTGTCGATAATTATTGATGAGAATTGATATCTTGAGGGGACCACCTGGGTACTTATATAGTGTTAATATAGATCACGAATCGGTATCTACTGCCTATAGGTGTAACCCCACGATAGAAACCTTGACCCGGAATGGAACCCAACGCCGGCCGCGTCAGTCAAAGGTGGGGAACGCACAGCAAGAGAACGCGAGATTCGCTACCCATCGAGCCAACCACCATAGTGATTCCCAGTCACTTTTACGCAATTTTTCAATCATTAGTGTCAACCTATTGCCCCACACCATCCCCACAACCATCGCAGGTGATGATGCCGTGAGGTGGTGGTGGAGGTCGAGAAAAGTTTGTCGATGTTGAATGGACCTTTGTTATTGTCTAGGTGGTTTGAAATTGACGGGTTAGAGTTACCTGATTTGTGGAGGAGGTGAACAAATTATAGAGTATTTGTATGACCCATGAAAAATTAGGTTCTTTGCCTTATTAAAACACAAAAAGTGCCTGGAATCGTTTTGATCTTTGATCTTTGACTCGCTTTCTCATGATTGGAGAGGCTGGTACTGATAATCGAGAAAATAGTGTCCATACGCGATAGGCTCACTACTACTGTAGATAGCCTTAATGATAAGGCAATTATTCCAATTACAAGGGACCAGTATTGTGGCCCGAATATCTACTAGATCGGATACACTACTAGATAATCCCGAGTTGGCAAACCCCGTCACATCGAATTATTTTCAACTAAAGAATGTCTATTTAGCGCATCTCCGAACCTCCACCTGGAATTGCCATTTTTCAGCTTCACCGAACCTTCTCACCAAATTATTCGCAGCAACTGAACCACCACCAATAAAATAGTACGCGTAGTGTTAACCACCAAAACCAGTAAAGAAGCACTAGGACTAAATGTCAAACAACACTCAATTGACAATTACGTAATACCAATTCCTACCCTTACCCGCTATTGGACCCCCACTACAACATTTTTAGTCCTTTCCGAGCCCCTCTTCTTGCTCATCCCCCCACCCTTTTTCTCTCTCCATCTTCTCAGCCTCTCAGCTTCTCAGCTTCTCTTAGTCTTTCGCAGTGGGCCTGCATTTACATTGTACTTGTTGTCACACTGCCCCTTATGGAATAATTAACTCTCACAGATGTGTCCCTACCGCATCATTTGACACTACAGCACAAAAATCATCCTACTCCTGTTCTCCACTACTGCTACTACTCCTCTACCAATGGACCAACCAAGCAAGAGACAGATGCATCGTGGGGTTGCCCCAACACCCCAAAATGAAGACCCAAACATCGCCGCCTTAGCCACTATCGGTATGAAAATCAGAAAGGCCGTGGCTGATGGGTACGTTCTTCCAGCCCATAGCAAATACAGTTATAGCAATGGTGCACAACAACTGTTCCAAAGAGTTCCACTTCCTGATAATATGAGTCAACCTCCTTCTTTAACCAACATGGGTTCCACTATTGATTCCTCAACCTCCAGTTTAAGCGAATGGGATAGCCGCTACAATATTCAAAATGCTCCTTTACAAACCTTACCAGACTTTGAGCCTGCTAGAAAGAGAAAGCATGAAGATGTGAGTTTCGGTGGCCCTGGAGAAATGGGCACTTATAGAGAAAAGTACGGGGATTTGGCATTCAACGAGGAATTCTAAGCATATTTTGCAATCAAAATACTCAAGAAACCAAGTTTCTTAAAAAATCACAAATAGCCAATATTAAACCATAGGGAAACATACAGTTCCTGCTGGTTCATTGGTAAAAATCGCCATGTCATTTTAAAATATCATAGGCCTGTATTATCTGGCCATTCTTTCAATATGGTAAGGCTATGAGTTGAATAGATAAATTGATTTGATTTGAGACAATTAAGGTTTCTATAGAAATCTTACAAAATCGCTTTAATCCAATTCTTCCTCTCTCATAGTCTTGGGGCTCTTTCCGGCTGGTGGTCCGGGGAGCCATTTCATTTCCTATCTCTGTTTTATTCGTTTGAAATTCATAAATAAATGTAAGTTGTATTAACAGTTGTAGATTTAAAGCGAGGAAGGCATGTAAAAAGAGCAGCAAAGATAATTGTCAAATTGACTAGACTGGAGAGATTCTAATACTAATTGTCTTTTTCTTTGGTAAGAGCCATTGGGGACTGATAGTGTCTACCTGTGTCTGGAACACTAACCATTTGCACCCAAACAATTATCAAAAAACTACCCAAACTAAATACTCACAAAAATAACTAGAAAATCGTAACATTCTAACTTTGACTTGTTCCAATTCAGTTCATTTTGAGTTGATTGCCGGACCTTTATTCCTCTGTTCAACCCCAACTTCACTTGGGCTGCGAAAAGGGTTCCGACTAAAGCCACAAACACTACATGCAAGATAAATTACCGATTCAATGTTCCAATCGTCTAGAATTATCTGATTTCACATTGTGTCAGGTTCCCAATATTCTCGTATCTTTTCCTTCCTTCTATACTTCTACAATTTTCCATTTCCACTTACTGGCCATTACTTTTGTGCAGATTTTGAAAAATGACAAAATATGGTAATTACAATTGGATCACTAATCCACCAACTCTTATTCCCCATAGTTCTTCCTGTCTCTTCTTGTAATCAACTAAAATGCCCAGAAAAAGGGTCTTTGGGTCTCGGGACTTATTACCCTATCTATTGCCTAGGTTACACTCCAATTGGAGCTTTTCTATTTTTAAAAAGAGTTTTAATGGTGCACATAACCAATTGCCATAGTACATATACGGTATTTTAGCCATCATTACTGGTTATTTCTGGACCACGAAATATTACTATATACCCTTTTATCTCCTTCACCAAAATCACCAACTTAAAAACCATATAAATTCTCTTCCTATTCACCTCCCCCCATCACCAGGTCACCACGCTCGTTACCTCGTTACCTCATCTCCCTCGTTGGCTCCTAACTTCTTCTACACATTCTTCCGTACTGGATCCCAATTCACGTCATACTGCGCGCCTCGTAATACAGTCACGATTCGTATACTGCGCCCTTTACTATATATAAATCACCCACCGTCCCATCGTCCCAACACCCTTCCTCCAAAAAGCCCAAAGGCTCCATTTCTTCAACCTTCCTTTCATTTCATCAATACCCAAAACACCCACTATTTGGGGGGCTTTTTTTCCCATATCATTTGCAGCTTTATCCGATCTTTTACTTTGAATTATTTTTTCTTTTTTTTTTGGCCTGGCATACTATTTCTGATCTCCCCCTTACCGTTTTTTTTTGTCGTTTCATCCCTGTTGCTAAGACAAGTTTCCATTCACGTGACGAATCACCACCCATCATCAGTAAAGTATATTTCCATAAACTTTCAACTCTCTTTTATTAAGAAAATTAGTATACATACCAAGCAGTTACTTGTCATTCATTATCATCACTAATGCTAGCGAATGTATGGCGACAGTTATCGACGCCGTTTCGGGATCTAAGTCCCAAGGAACGCGGCCTTATCGGTCTCCGTCTAGCTTCAAGCATCATAACTTTAGCATTAACATTAGCCGTCTTGGTAGGACCTTTAATCACAACCAAAATGTATATGGGAAGAATCAACTGTGCTCATCTCGACGTGTCCTATGGTCTTTACAAATCGTTACGTAACTCCGTGACTTCATCTCCAAACATCTTAAATGATTCAAATGATCCTTCATTCCCTATAGATTCAACCCTCACAAACTCAGAAATCTCCATCCTTACTGATTATGCCCAAGCCCAGGTGGCAGATGCTCCTCAGTATATTTTAACCTCATTATGGAGCTGGTGCTTTGGTAATTATAATGTGACTCAATATACCGATAAACATGGAGTTACTAAACATCATTTGCATAATCAAGTCCTCCTGTGTTCCAGATCGAATAAACGTTTTGTATTTGATTACAGACAAGAGTTGGAATTAGTGGGGTTGAAAAGTATTTTAGCATATGCATATCATTCTGATGAAACTGATGATACTCATTATGAAGATCTAGTTCGTTCAAGAGATAAGAAATATCAGTTGGTTCCTCCTGCCATTATCTTTTGTGGAATCACTCAAGCCATTCTCGTGGTTTGTACCCTTATAGTATATTCCAACCGACGTGGAGCTCCTGATTTATCGAAATTTCCAACTGTGGTCCTTCATGTCATAGGTTTGGTTGGAGTAGCTTCATTCATGGCTATTACTATTGGTGCAGGTATCATCACTAGATTACTCATTGATATAAGATCAGAAATGCATAAAGGGTTAGGATCTTTTGGAGTATCTCTCCATTTAGGTTCGGCTTGGTTCCTGTTAATTTGGGCCGTTCAAGGATTTTCTCTTCTTTCACTTATGTCTTGGGGTGGACCATTATGGTGTGCTAATCCTACTCATGAAGATGAAGAAGAATATGAAGATTTCCATTTCCCTACTAGGAAAAATTACACTCATACACATAGAAGAACTACCAGTGAATTCCCCAAAGACCGTGATTTTACTCCCTTTAGAGACCTTGAATCGGAGATTATTGTTGACCAAGAAAAGTCCACAAGGTTGAATAAAATGAAGCAAAACTTCAATAACAAACGCAAGAGATTAAGTGGTAGAAAATCAGATTTTGTCAAACTTCTGGATGGTGAAGAAGATGATCATAGACACTCTTTTGGTAGAAGAGTATTTCATAGACATCACTCAAGTTATGTTGATAAGACTGAGGAAGAATTAAGACAATTGGGTGAATCACTTTCCAAAAAATCTTCTGTGAGAAGAATGAATACCAAATCTTCGAAGGTCAAGGTAGAACCATTTATCATCGAAGAAAAGGATGCGAAAGAACTCCTTTATAATGATAAAGAAACCATCAATCTTTATCCTCGTGGTGAAAATTTGAACCATTATAGAGAAGAAACCTATGATGGTTATACAAATACTCATGGAGAAGTTGACATGTATGATAAAGAACCAGAAAATCCATTTAGAGAAGCCTCGGCTGTTCATTTCGATGAAGAAAGACACGGAAGAGAAAGAAGTTTATCACATGGAAGAGATAATAGAGACATACATCACAGAGACTTAAGCACTCACAACACAGAAATACCGTCTCAAGGTAGAGAAAGAAGCTTATCTCATGGAAAAGACCATTTTCCAACAAGAGAACCAAGACGTAAAGTCCCCAGTGGATCATATGGTCTTGAGGCTCCTGAAAGGCCTGTTTCATTAGATAGATCATTCTTGGATACAGAAGAGATTGATTTTTTGAATAGTAATAATTTTGTGAATAAGCTTTAATGACCTTTATTATTTAAAGGTGTCTCTCTTTCAGATATTCTGGTCCAATTTTCCTTCACTTCAAGTTCTCATTACCTTTAGAAATTGACAATAATACATTAGCATAGGATTAAATTTATAGATTAAAGAATATATACTATCCATATATTAGACTTAAACTTGATCTGCAAAGCTGTAATGATTGTTCAATATTAATAAAAGCACGTTTGGGTGCAAATACATATAGACTATCACTAGTAAAACATATGAAAGTTAGTTTGGAAAATTTTTCAAAAGAAGTTAAAGGATTACAGACATTAGACATCAAGAACTTCATGATAGCTTACAGTTTATTGAAAGTCGTTCGATAGATGATGCAAAAAAATAAAAGAGAATTGATTCCGCCCAGGATCGAACTGGGGACGTTCTGCGTGTTAAGCAGATGCCATAACCAACTAGACCACGCAACCAATTGTTGAAGATTGTTTTATAGTGTTCCTGTCTGCTGTAAGCAGGCAAGGCAGTAGCGATAACCTGTAGGAACACTTTATACTGTATCCAGCTTAATATATTGATGATGTCTAACTAAGGATATTTACTCCTATTTATACGTCCAGTATCATCGTCTAATATCCCGCAGGGATATCAGACCATTCTGCGGCGTTACCATAGACACCACTCACTATGGTAACCTAGTTACCATAGATATAGCATACACGTGCTATTCACGTGTAGCTGATTACAAAGCGAGAGATCCGAATACAACAAAGATTGTAACGAAGTGGCTGTATCTGAGGCTATATGTGCAGGAATAACAAGGGGTTGAGAGCCACAAGAAAGGCGGCTTATCCTGTCAAGGTGGTATAGGCGGTATGCAAGCTGAAGATATCTATTCTCAAATCTTTGAAATCTTTGGAGGACGTTTCGGAGGTATGGGTGGCGGTGGCCCTCAACGTCCAACCAGAGGTGAAGATATTAAACACACTATTTCATGTACTTTGGAAAAATTATACAAGGGTCGTGTTCTCACGTATGCTGTTAATAAAACCATTATCTGTAAAGGATGTAATGGTTTAGGGGGTAAAGAAGGTAAAGTTAACCAATGTACTGTTTGTAATGGTACTGGTAAGAAATTCGTTACTAGGCAAACGGGTCCATTGATTCATAGCTTCCAAACCGTTTGTGAAACCTGTCAAGGTATTGGTGATATTATTGCTCCAGAAGATCTTTGTCAAGTTTGTAAAGCTAAGAAGCCTCTAACTGAACGTAAGATTTTACGAGTTCATATTGAACCTGGTATGAAAGATGGTCAAAGAATTGTCTTCAGTGGTGAAGGTGATCAAGAACCAGGTATTACCCCAGGTGATGTTGTATTTGTTATTGATGAAACCCCACATGATAACTTCTCTAGAAAGGGTCCTAATTTATTCTGCGAAACTGAAGTTGATTCATTAACTGCTCTTGCTGGTGGTGATATTACTTTAAAACACATTTCTGGTGACTACATCAAGATCAATATCGCTCCTGGTGAAGTTATTGCTTCTGGTTTTACCAAGGTTGTTGAAAATCAAGGTATGCCAGTCTACAGAAAAAGTGGTAAGGGTAACCTTTTTGTTAAATTCAACATAAATTCCCACTCAAATTAAATTTTAATTAATATCATTTTTTTGATAACTTTTTAATTTTGAAACAAAAAGCAGGGTCTTCATATATAAAACAATGGTGAAAGAAACAAAGTTCTACGATGTGATAGGGGTTTCTCCAAGTGCTGGAGTTAATGAATTAAAGAAGGCTTATAGAAAGGCTGCTCTTAAATATCACCCAGATAAGAATCCATCACCAGAAGTTGCTGAAAAATTTAAGGAAGATGATGCGCTACTAGTAAACTATAATCAGAGCTGATAGAGTATAGGTGAACTATAATCTACCAATTACATCAAGAAGAAGACCTAAGAACGTACTCTGTTACAAAGATAAAACATTCTTGCATGTCTATCTCATGAGATAATTACGTAACATATGACAAATTTTGTCCAAGAATTCTACCAAATGAAAATTTTTATTGGAGAAGTTGAGCAAAAAAAGAACAGCCGAAGCTGATAAATACCGACCTCGGTGAGGGTCGAACTCACGATCTTAAGATTAACAGTCTTACGCCTTAGCCAACTTGGCCACGAAGTCGAATTGATGAAAAGGGGTTCGTAATTTCAAGCCCGAAGTCGTGGTTTTGGTGTTGAAAATGTAGATAAAAGACAGATAGAAAGAGGTTTATCGATTGAAAAAAAGATGATCATCTTATATTTTTATTGGTGTTACTAAATGAAAGGTCGTTATATCGTATGAAGGTCCACTTAAGCCTCTAATTTTCAATTTTTGTAAGAGTAGGACAATTTTTAGTTATTGTCTAATGAAACCAACATATGAAAAACTAAGACTGGACATTTCATCTGCTTTTTACCACAATAAATGAAGAATATCTGTAAAACACTCGGGTATATAGTAACCAAGTCTTATTTGTCGATTCTTTTGATATATACTTAACCTTAAAATGACTGCGAAAACCAAGATAATTCGGGTATACAGATCCCGGTTCCCTACGGAGTGTAAGAAGTAATTAAGTCACATAAGCCGGTTATTTGTCAGATCCTGGCTCTTCTAGATTCGATTATTGCCAGGAAAATGTCCTAAAACAACTAAAACGGTTATTTATTACTAACTCTACCCTCTACAAGTGGAGAAAGTTTCGGAAATAAGTACAGATCTGGTAAATTGATGGATCTGTAACGGTGATCGAGATTACCTGATATACATTAATTATAAATGTATAGTCTCTCATTAGAAAGTCAGGAAGATGGTCATCTAGTTCTTTTATACTCCCTAAAATGGATAACTGGAACCAGGGTACATTTTAAGCCATTTATACCCCACCTTGAGTACACTACGCAAACGGATTCAGGTTCTGATTTTTCAGGGTAGTGAGGCTGTGGTGCGAGACAATAGTGAAAGAATAAGGCTTATCACTAAACTACAATTACCAACCCAAAGTCTGTGATGTAAATTTTCAGTGGCTGGTTATTCTTATTCTCCCTATAAAATGGCTGTGTAATTATTGTGCCTTTTTCATATGTCAAATGGATACATATTTCAAGCCACCATAAGCCTCCGAAATCTATTGAATCATTATTGTTCCGATTCTCACTATTTCCATTACAAGCAACTAAATAGCTGCGGCCCATACCAGAGTTGGTTATTCTCATTACCCCATTTTTTCCTTCTTCCAGATATATTTTTTAGGATTTGCAATCACTACTTCACCAGGTTTTTTATCACCATACTGTATACAGTAATTAGGACATGGGTACATCTTTTGCATCTTCCACCACGTTTACCTTCTCTATACCTGAATAACCAGAGCACCAAAAACTAATACTAAAAACCCTATAACCACCTTACCCATAATAGCTTCCATAACTATCATAATTATTAATACCCACAAGCCCCCTAATACCAAAAACTGCCCCTACTACTCCTTTCTTTTCAACTCAACTCAACTGGGCTTATCCGTATTATATGCATTTGTGCTGATCCTCCCCCCACAATCTTGCACGACCTCTCTCCATATTCATTTCTCACACTTCCCACACTTTCGAGGTTTTTAGGTTTTTCGTACACATAAACAGCACCCACCTCGCACTTTTCTTTGTTACTGCGTACTCGCCTAAATCTTTTGTTTGTGCAACGCTCAAACTCCTTTGTTTTCCTCTGCCCTCTACCGAACGGTATTTCTGTGTGATACACTTTCCTTGTGTCTTGTTCTTTTTGGTTATCTATATCAACACACATACACATACACATTCAGTTCACTTGGTTTCCAAGCAACCCGTTTCACTTTAAGAACCAAAGTCATCACATCGTCACCTTCCCATTAATTATCATAATTATGGCTGACCGGTTTCAAAGGTCTACGTTTGACCACGACGAAAATGATCTTGATCTTGATTATAATGATATAAAAAAAGAGGGTCTTACATTTCGATCTGGCTCTTCTCCTACTCCAGATATTACTTCTTCAGCAATGGCCCAAGTGTTGGCCACGGATCCTGGTGAACCAATAGGACCCAACAACAATAGTAACAATATGAAATATAATCCTCAGGTGTTCCGCCTTGTCATCATCTCCTTGGTATTATCATTGGTGATATGTATGCATAATTTCGTGGGTACTTTTTCATGTACTAACGATAGTTTTACCAAATGTCATCCTCAAGCCACCTTACGTTTCAAAGATACCGCCGATGCAAAAGTATACCTTGGTGGTGCTCGTACTGGTCTTCGTATGGCTTCTATTTTTGCTGAAGGTTTTAGTGTGGTACTTAATGATGGAGAAAAATTATCTAAAAAAGTTCTGTTTATTAATGATATCGATACATTTTCCGATAAAAATATTTTCAAATTTAATTTTAATGGTTATTGCAGACAAAGTGTTCTGAAAGGTACTCAATCATGTGTTTATTCCAATGGTATGGATGTATTTTCTTCCCTTGTTAAAGATATTGGTATACAATTGGGTCTTGTTTCCAAAGCAGAAGATCCTATGGAAATCGGTGACAGCTTAACCACAGCCTATTTAAAATCCCTAGATTCATTACACCTGTTTATTGGTTCTCTTGGCGGAGGTAGTGGAACTGGAACCGGATCCAGCTCAAGTGGATCCTCTTCTCATAAGGGAAAAGAACCAAGAGCTGAAAAATTAGGTGACAACACCCAACCTCCAAAGGTCAACTTCACTCAAAGAGCAAAAACATCAGAATATTTTGGTTCTCAAATGTCTAGAATGTCGGCAATTTTGATGTTTTTATCAGTATTAATGGTCATTGTTCAAGGAAATGTCATGTTAAGTCTTATTAGCTATAAAACAGTGAATTCACAAATGAATGTAATGAAAATGATTCTTTTCCCAATCTTCGTTGCATTTGCTCAGTTGGTCGTCAGTTGTACCATATTATTTGGTGACTTAAGATTCTTCAGAATCTTTAATAAATTTGCTGAGACTGCTGATGTTGCATTAGTTCAAAAGGGACTGGGTTATTATATTACTGTGGCTTCGATATTCCTCAATATTGTTATGGAAGGATTCTTGGTAATGACCTTTTACCAGAAATAAAAATGCATTTAAAATTCATGAATAAATGAAAAAAAAAAAAAAAAAATAAAGAGTATAAACTAATGAACTCCGATCAGTTTTTGAAAATGTTCATGTTCAGATTATACCACTATTGCGACCAAACGAACGAGGACTATTTTTTAATATCGAAATCCAACTGGATACCCCTAATCACTGCCCTGAAAGACCTGATGTAACTTGCAATAAATCGCTGAATTCCATGGTACAATAATCTAATCAAGTCAAATCCATCAGAATAAACATTACTATGGATTCCTTTCCACCCACTTTCGAACATGTTTTACGATATATAATTTACTCTACTAGCTTCGTTCGATGGCTGGTTGATACTATGTTGATCATAGTATCTAACGCATATGATTCCTATAGACATTTATAATACATCTATCTAATTGTGATTTGTCCTTGTAAAATCTTTAACGATAATAATATTTTTGAATTAGTTTAAATTAATTTAGTTGAAAACCTTCTTGAAAGCTTGTTCGAAATCTTCAATGATATCGTCAATGAATTCAGTACCAACAGAAACTCTGATAAGATCCTTGCTGACACCAGAGTTGACCTTTTCTTCATCAGTTAATTGTTGATGGGTAGTGTACCATGGAGCAATAACCAAGGTCTTGGAGTCACCAACATTGGCCAAGTTAGTAGCGATCTTCAAGTTGTCAACAACTCTTGGAGAAGATTCTTCGAATTCATTGGCTGGTTTTTGATCTAATGGCTTAACACCAAAAGAAAGAACACCACCGAATTTATCCTTGTGGTTCAAGTACTTTTGACTCTTTTCGTGGTCACGGTGAGATGGTAAACCTAAGTAAGAAACCCAACCAACGTAAGGAGAAGCTTCTAAGTATTGAGCTAATTTCAAAGCGTTGTCAGATTGTCTTTCAACTCTTAAAGATAAGGTTTCTAAACCTTGTAATAATAAGAAAGAACCGAATGGGTTCAAGGCTGGACCCAAATCTCTTAAAAGCTCAATTCTGACGTGACCAATGAAAGCAGCCTTACCTAAAGCTTCGTTCAAGATTAAACCGTGGTAACCTTCAGAAGGCTTAGAGAATTGTGGGAATTTTTCTGGGTAATCAGCCCATGGGAACTTACCAGAATCAACGATAACACCGGCAACAGTAGTACCGTGACCACCAATCCACTTAGTAGCAGAGTGAACAACGATATCAGCACCGTGTTCAATTGGACGGATCAAGTAACCACCAGCACCGAAAGTGTTATCAACGACTAAAGGAATACCGTTATCGTGAGCGATCTTAGCGATCTTTTCGAAATCTGGAACGTTATATTGTGGGTTACCAATGGATTCAACGTAAAGAGCCTTGGTCTTTTCATCAATTAATTTTTCAAAGTCTTCTGGAGTATCACCATTAACGAAACGGGTTTCAATACCTAATCTCTTGAAAGCAACCTTAAATTGGTTGTAAGTACCACCATATAAGAAACTGGTAGAAACAATGTTGTCACCAGCATGAGCTAAACCAGCAACGGCAAGGAATTGAGCAGCTTGACCAGAAGAAGTAGCCAAAGCACCAATACCACCTTCTAAAGCAGTCATACGTTGTTCAAAGACATCATTGGTTGGGTTCATAATACGAGAGTAAATGTAACCTGGAGTTTCTAAACCAAACAATTGAGCACCATGTTTGGAATCATTGAAAGCATAAGAAGAAGTAGCATAGATTGGTGGAGCTCTAGCATTGTGAGGTTTTTCAGTCTCCTGACCAGCATGGAGTTGAATGGTATCGAAATGAGAAGGCATTGTATGGGTTTGTATTTTTTTAGACAATCAACAACAACAAAAAAAGATGAAGATTAAAAATTAAGATATGAACAATTGAAAGAAGTTACGAAAAAGAAAAAGGGGAGAGATCAGGTTATATTTATATTATACGAAATTGCATTTGGCTGCCAATTCTTGGTCTCCACAAAATAATAAGGCCAGGATAATGCAGGATAATGAACAAATCTCACGTGCCGCGATTTAACCAGGGGGGGGAGGAGGAGGAGGCAGAACAAGGTGAAATGTTTCCGATACCGATAATAACATCACAAAATATACTTAGCGACTGTGGCTTGATTGGGTAACTTAAGGCCGATCGATGAGGTCCGACAGGCCCGGTAGGGTAAGCGGTAACGGAGTTTGGTGCATAGGTAATAATAGTGTGTATTGTTGTTGAAAATTAATGTAACTATAGGTGTTTCGATTTAGACTAAAATAGTGAGTGTATGTGGGGGAACCTTTTTGAAAAATTGAAAATTGGGGGTCGCCGGAAACGGCAAAACCCGACCGAAAAAAAAATTGAGGTATCTCTAATTTATGACAACTAAATAATGAATCAGTATGGCTCATTTAAATCCACAACTTACCGGTAAATAATCAATAATATTATTGAGTTAAGCCTGGTATGGTAAGGCTTGAGAAAATGGAATTTACGAGCTCCTATGAATTTATTTAACCTATAAGCCAAACTGATATATTAATGAATTAATTTAATTTCGTTGGGTGTTCCAGAACACCTTTAATTTCACTTTAGATCTTCGCTTAAATTCACACCAATTGACTCGGGTATCGACATGATGAGCATTTCTACCTGGATCAACTATGAACAGGTGACATGTAGTGACTCATCATGAGCCCAGAAAATCAGGTTAGTGAAAAATAATATAACGGATTTTATGGACCAATGGCTAACCGCACCCAACATCCCAATATGGAACTGGTATAATTGTTGGAGTTGAAGGTGCAATTTAAGTATATAATAAGTGGTTTTGATAGATATTGTAGTATAAAAGCCACAGTCTTGAGTCGCCTAGGGAACTCTTGTTGTCGGTTAAGAAATTCTCAAGGCATTTTGAAACATTTATCCGCATTACACCATCTATTGTATAATACATTCGTGTGTCAATAATGTCGACATTGTAGCTGTACCTAATTTCTTAAATTCCATTAAATTAAAATTGTTAATGGAATAGAGTTTTAGTCTATTTTGTATGAGTTTACAAATTATTCACTTCCATTAATTTTCTAATTTTTCACCAATTTCTAAAATTTACAAGGAAAGAATTAGTTTGAATCAAAACGAATAAAATTCATTTAAATAAGAATTCAACCAGACTTTCAGTAGTTCTTCAATGAAACATGATTCACGAACATCTGTCCTAGTTCAATTGGTTTCCCTTCATGTATTTACTTCTTCTCTTTTTATTATAAAGTAATCTCTTAGATCACCAATTGGAATACCTGAAAGTATCAAAAGACCTCAAATTTCAAACAATGTATACCGTTACTTCATCTCTCTCTTGTGTGTCTCCAGACGATCTAATAATGTGTTCACACTGTTGTCTATTAATAGACTGATGTTCCTCATATCAATCTCGCTTCGCCCTTATCATGTCATTCGCACTTTTGCAGCTTTAGCATCACAATGACCTGTACAAGAAAGCTTCGCAGCTATCAAGCCTTAAGCCAGCCACCCTTCACCTGATCAAGTTTCTGAATTACGTAACCTTGCCAACCCTGTTTCTTGTGTCATCACATCACTGCCTTTGCTCGTGATCTCAAATCATCTTGAAACATATCTTTTATCTTGGTTGATAACGCCAACTCGCTTTAGCTGGTTGATCTTCTAGTACAAATATAGTTGCAAAATAATCTGTTTGCAATGCTACCTAATGACCAATGCCGAGGGATCACTCTCAAGGGCCAGAGATGTAAGATCAAAGTAACATCAGGATATTGTCGTTACCATGAACATCAGGGAGACTTATCATCAAAGCCAGCTCCAGTACTTCCCAAGAAGGACCAAGTCAAAGTCAGTTCACTAAACACTCATAAGACACCCAACTCAAATACCCTTCCAAAACCAAAAACTTCACCACTGAAACCGAAGACCACCACCACCACCACCAGTCCCAAATCGAAAGTGATAAGTACATCATCACCATCTAAATTCATCCCTCATAATCCTACCAAACCTGGGTACATCTACATGTATACGTTTACTAGACTCTACGAAGGAGATAAGCTGTGGTTAAAGGTGAAGAACATACCAGGATCAAAGAACGGTAATATCTGGGAAACATTCAATGCTAAGAAATCAGAGTACATTTTGATCAAGATCGGTATGACTACCCAGAAAGTAGAGGAAAGGTTCAAACAATGGCAGGTCAAGTGTCGTCATGATATTGTAGATATATCACCAGCTTCAGTGCCACTTCCAGCACACTCCACCATGACCAAGTTAGTACATCGATTTTCCAAATTATCCATTAAGAAAGAGTACCAATATAAGTCTTTTAGACCAGAGGAAAAAGGATTTTACTGTGAAACAAACTTAGCAAAGGTAGAATCAGAAATACATCGACAATTAAGAAGTATTTATGGATACGGTGACGTATTGTGTCAAGGCTGTAACCCAAAGGATACAGGCTACAAAATGCATATTGAATGGTTTTTAATACCCAAAGAGCATATTAAATCGGTCTACAGAACGATAGACAAGGTTGTTACAGAATTAAGTGTGAAGTAGGAAATACTTTATATCTTACATTACATATATTACTTGCATATTTAGACATTATTTACGAACTTATGACACATATATTTAACAATAGCATATTATCAATTTCAATAGATGTTTATAGTTTTAAATAACACTATATTGATACTACATTAATACATTAGTGGACTACATCAATTAACTTATTCGTTGAAACTTTTTATTAATACAATCACTCTACGTCGATGACGCTTGAAATATACACACTTCAACCCGTTCAAGTGTTCATATAAGTGGAAGGATCAATACCTTCTTCTGGGAATTCACTGATCTTAACATCGAATCTGGATTGAATCTTTTCCAAGACTTCTTCATCTTCCTTGCTGGAAACAAGAGAGATAGCTAAACCCTTGGTACCGAATCTACCAGCTCTACCGACTCTGTGTAAGTATTGATCAGCTTCGTTTGGCATATCGTAGTTAATAGCCAAGTTAATTCTTTCAATATCAATACCTCTACCGAAAACATCAGTGGCAACAAGAATACGCTTGTTGAATTCCTTGAAAGACTTATATCTTTCAATTCTTTCTTCTTGTGGTAAACCGGAGTGAACAGCAATAGATGGGAAGTTAGAAGCAGTCAATAACTTGTTTAATTCGTTAGCTCTTTGAGTGGACTTAACGAAAATAATAACTTGGTTGAATTCTAAAGAATCTAATAAGTCAGATAACTTTCTGTTCTTTTCCTTTTCTTCCAACTTGATGTAGTGTTGTTGTAAACCGTGTAAAGTTAACTTGGCTTCATCATCAACGTAGATTTCCAATGGGTTTTGCATGAACTTCTTACAAACTGGACGGATTTCTAAGGATAAAGTAGCAGAGAACATCATAACTTGCTTTTGGTGAGGAGTACTACGGAAGATATCTTGAACATCTCTTCTCATGTCAATAGATTCTAAGACTCTGTCACATTCATCAATAACGAAGGACTTAAGGTTGTTCAAACGGATGGCCTTTTCCTTGACTAAAGCGTGTAATCTACCTGGGGTAGCAACAACAATGTGAGGAGAGGTTTCCTTGTTCTTCAATTTTTCAATATCCTTCTTGATTGGAGTACCACCGTAGAAGACTTCGGTCTTAACGTCTGGCATATACTTGGAGAATCTGGCGTATTCGTTTCTAATTTGGTAAGCCAATTCTCTGGTGTGACAGATAACTAAAGTGGCAATTTCACCTGGAACTGGGTCTAATTGTTGTAAAGTAGACAAGACGAAGACGGCGGTCTTACCTAAACCAGACTTGGCTTGACATAAAACGTCAGTACCCAAGATAGATTGTGGGATACAAACTTGTTGAACTAAATGTTAGTGGGTGTTGAAAATAATAATAATAATAATAATAATAATAATAATTTTGGGTGGACTTGGATACAAATAGATAGTGGAACATTGAAACAGTAAGGCTTGAAGCCAATTGATGAACTTGATACTACAATTCATACGCATGAATGCTTGATTAATTTTCACAAACTCACTTCAATCAATTGAGAAGGTTTAATTGAGTTTTGATGTGATGGAGGTGATACACACTCTCTTATTATCAATAGAAAAGCTTTTTGATAAATGCTTTCTAGAATGAGAGCGGTTCCCTGATTCGGACTAAAACCCAATTGTGTATCTGATGTAGAAGAATACATCAGATTGATTAAACGTCTTCTTCCCTTCGGCGCTCTTATAAGAAAGGCACACGCCAGGAATTAAACGAGTACACCTTTTCTTTCGTCTTCCACAGGTAGGCGAACCAGCGCCTACGCTTTAATTGAATAAATCTATTAGATTATTTTTAATTGTTATTTTTTTTTGTTTCGGGGAGGTGATGAAAAAGGTGGTTGGATTGTCTCGCTTCAATGTGTTTCATAGTGTTTCATTAGATGTTGTCACTAACGTGTCCTGATATGCAAATGATATCAGAATACACGCGTCTATTTGTTGCCAGTACCCTCAATCATACTGGATACGAACCTTCAGAAGGATGTTCGAAACCGTGGTCACCGATGGCTCTTAATAATTCTGGTTTCAATAAGAAATCTCTGAAACCAGTGGCATGAATACCAACATAAGAACCCTTTTTATCGGCTTCCTTGTCGTTTTCGCCTTCACCAGCCTCGGTGGTTGGGGCGGTGGTTGGAACGGCGATTTCTTCGGAATCGGAGTAGTCCAATAATTCTTCTTGACCTTCGTGTGACATTATGGGAGATGTATTTGGTTGTTGTCAATGATTGCCGTTTTTGAAATTGAAAAGTCGCTGGTGGGAAACTGGACGTCGGTGCGCGCACGATACTGAGAGAAACATGGGTATCTGGCAAGAACTTGCGGTTGGTGCACGACATGCTCTGAAACCTCACCATTCTTACGACATTTCTAAGGTTACAGGAATTAGCAGTTAAACCGCAAAGAAGAAAAGGCAGCCAAAAAAATATCGCCATGTTTAGATTAAGTTTAAGTGTTCGTTGTGGTAGAGTTGCCGTTACACGTGTTCCTGTCAGAACCTTTGCATCCACCAGAGTCACCAGATTTTTAGGTGGTAAACCATCGGGCGATATCTCCGAAGAGCAAGCCCAAACTCTTAACAAGTTTGGTGAGACTTTAAAGAGTAACCCTGAACTTTCCAACCTTTTGGAAGGATTTCAAACTCTTTTGGCTGATAAGGGTATTACCACTGGTGGCCAACCACCATCTCTTACTCAAATGATGAAGATCCTTGCTGATAAAGATATTAGAGCTCATTTAAGCAAGTTGAAGGAAGTGTTGGATAATGCGAACATCAAGATTAATCAACAAGATTTGTCTGCTTTGACTGACATGTACCTTTCTCAAAAGAAGTGAAAAATAACAAAGGAGATATAACCAGAGTTTATCCAACTATCATTTTATTATTTTTTCATCAACCTTATTTTTTGTTGTTCATTCATCATTTCCCTGTCTTATACATATCATACCATATACCATAGACTTGTCATAGAGTATCGGTGCAATTTAGAGCATTGATAATTAGTACAAACCACGTAAATAGTTCATTCATATACATAGTACCAAATAAAATTAGAAAACTATAGATAAAAGTCTGTAGATACAAGACTAATTAGGTTATTTTCACTATAACTCTACATTTAATTAGTATACTTGATATTTGATCTGATGGTAATTATGAGTATTTCTAGCATTATCGTAACTAATATATAGAGTTATCATTGTTTTCTTGTTGTCCAATTGGTTTACTTCTTCTTAGCGAAAGAAGCAGAGATATTGGCAGCTTCTTCCACACCTCTGGCAATACCACCACGGACACCAGCATCTTCCATCTTCAACAAACCACCGATGGTAGTACCACCTGGAGTAGTGACCTTACTCTTAAGCACAGCAGGATGATCACCGGTTTCAAGAGCCATTTTAGCAGTACCTTCCATGACCTTAGCAGCAGCCATTCTGGCGACTTCAACTGGAAGACCCATTCTGACACCACCGTCCATAAGAGATTCCATCATTAATAAACAGAAAGCTGGACCAGAACCAACAAGAGCAGTGGCAGCGTCCATATTCTTTTCTGGGATCTTAAGAGCAACACCAACGGTTTCAACAAGTTTCATCACCAAGTCCAGGTACTTTTCTTCAGCTTCTGGAGAGAATGAGACAGCAGCAGTACCAGCACCAAACTTAGCAGGAGTATTGGTCATAACCTTGGCAACATAAGGTGAAAAGATAGATAATTCATCAATGGTGGTACCAGCCAACAAAGAGATCACCAATTGAGATCCAGTCAATGAATCTTTCACTTGTTCATAGGTTGATTGGTACATGTATGGTTTAACACCCAAGATAATGATATCAGCAGCAGCAACGGCCTTGATGTTATCTTTACCATAGGAGATTTCGACTCTTGGATCGGTGAATGTAGATTTCAAGTTTTGAGCCGATTTTTCAGAGTTAACACATGCAATCACTTTGGCAGGTGCTGGTTCGACTTTAGACTTAAGAATAGCAGTAGCCACGGCAGTTCCCATAACTCCAGCTCCCAAGACGGTGATAGTGTAGTCCTTCATTGTGCTAGTGGTTTCTTGATGATTATGATAAAATGTAAAGCTATTCAATTAGCAGGTTTTAAAAATGCAATGTGGTGAAAAAACCTGGAGAAATTGTTGATCTGGTTTAAAGCTTGGAGTCGCTCGTTGATGGTTTCCGTTAGCGATCTTCGCACCCAGTTTCCAACGATTGTACGCAATGCACTCGCTGCCTAAACGGGCAGTCTATATGAGCGGAGATCAGGGCTTCATAACCTAAAAATACTCATTTCCTCACCTAAAAAAGAATAGACACTCACTGACTAACTAAGTAAGAGGGGGCTTCTTTACATCAATTTGCACATTATTAAAACGTTTCATTTAGCAGTTACGTTTTCAAATACACCCCATTTTTTTTATATATATTAATACTGAAGTGGAATTATACTCAGATCGCTAGTGACGTCACCTCCATACCTCGATCGACCATCCATCAGCACAACAGCAGCAGCATCGGGGATCGTATTTCAGGTTTATAAAATTTTACATCCTCCTAAACTGAGAATCTTTTTACCCCAAGCTGTATCAGGTGATTGTGAAATTTTTTGCCGATTAGTTTAACTAAAAAATTGAGGAACCAAAGGCATTTCATAAGGCAACTTAGCAAAAAGGTGCCAAAAAATTTATTATCATAAAACTGGCTGGTATTGAGTGATCTTGATACTTGTTAAGACCAGGAATTTGAAATCGGTTGAATCAGGTGATTTGATCAACTGAACTGGGTTTTATTGCTTAATTACGCCGGATATCGGAACTTTATAGGTTCCATAATTTCATCTTCTTGAACAAAAAAAAACTTCAAAAAAAAAACCAAATTACAAAGAAAATTAAAAAGAAAATGTATGACAAACAACTTCTAACTCCATGTCCGGAGTTACATCCCACAGCGGAACAGTTTGTTGATCCTATTGGATACTTATCACTGGAAGAAGTGTCTCGGTTAGGGGCCGAATACGGAATAGTCAAGATCGTCCCACCACCTAGTTGGAAACCTCCATTTCTGATTGCTTCATCGTTTAAATTCCATACAAGATTACAATGGTTAAGTGATTTGGGTTTAACCACAAGATCTAGAAAGTTCTTTAGAGATAACGTTAATCGGTTCTTAAAAATGCGCAGAAAGAGACAACTTAAATTGAGTTTCCCGGTTAAATCTGGAAAGGATAAAATCAAGGTTTATTATTATGATCTTTATGTTGAAGTGGAAAAAATGGGTGGTGCCACCACCATGGATGACTCCAAATGGGAATCTATCAATACCAAGTTCGGAATCGTGGATATAAAGTCTCATACTATAAGAGAAGAATACGAAGTCAGTATTAAGGGATATGCCCTTTTCTTATCACATAATAATGAAAATTTTGATTTCCCTGAATCGGAATCTGATGACGAATACGATAATTGCTTGATCTGTGGTAAACATGATCATCCATCGAAGACTTTACTTTGTGATAACTGTGATAATCCATTCCATATGTCATGTCTTCCAAACCCTCTTACCTCCGTTCCTTCAGGAACTTGGTACTGTGACAAGTGTTTAATCGGTACCGGAGAGTACGGATTCGAAGAAAGAGTCGATATCAAGTATACTTTACCACAATTCTTCCAAATGTGTGAAGAATTCGAAAGAGATTTTATCAAGGAATATAACGACAACCAACCATTAACTGTGGACACAATCGAAAAGAAGTTCTGGGAGTTTGTGGATATACAGAAATCTGATTTGGAAGTAAAGTACGGAGCCGATATTCATAATTTAAGACCTGGAGAAATCAGTGGGTTCCCTATGCCAAATACTCCAGGAATCCGTTTGGATGATCCAATGATCCAAGAATATATTAACCATCCTTTTAACTTGACAAAATTACCTTTTGCCAAGGGTTCCTTACTTAACTATATCAATACTTCTATTTCTGGTATGACTGTTCCATGGATTTATATTGGTACTTTACTTTCTACCTTCTGCTGGCACGTCGAGGATCACTACACTCTTTCTGCCAACTATTGTCATTTTGGAGCCACCAAAAAATGGTACGGTATTCCATCTTCCCAAGCCGACCAATTCGAAAAGCTTATGAAGGATAGTGCCCCTGATTTATTCAAGAAACAACCAGATTTATTACACCAGTTGGTGACATTATTATCTCCAATGAAACTTGTTGAAAATGGTATTAAATGTGTTTATGCAGACCAAAACCCTAATGAATTTGTGGTGACGTTCCCGAGAGTTTACCACTCAGGATTCAACTGTGGTTTTAATTTTAATGAAGCAGTCAATTTCACCATGGATGAATGGCTTGAATACGGTGCTCAATCTATTCATGACTATAAGTTAATCAAGAAGGAAAATGTATTTAATCACTACCAATTGATAGAGAATATTATAAGAGAATTTAACTCTAAGGTGAATTCTAGAGTGAATATTCCATTATCAGAGATTAATCTTGCCAAAAGATGTTTAACTAGTTTTGAATCATTTATTCAACTGCAAAACGATAAGTTAAACAAGTTGGATAAGACTCTCTACAGAATTGAGCACCAACCAAAGAAGTTCAAGCCAAGAGTATTTGCAGATGAACAAAAGGGTCATTTTGCAGAACCTAATGAGGAAGAGGAAGAAGATTTATGTGAGCTTTGTAAGACTCATATTTCATACCAATATTGTATTATTAATAATAAGGCCCATAATTTTGGCCAAAGACAATTCCAAGCACCATTATCACCAAAGATGGAAGAAACTGATTCAAATTCTGTTGTGGGTGGAAGTATTCCTCCTGCTCCAGTTCAAGCACCAGCTTCAATCGTTTCAGCTAGTGTTTTGACTCGTATTCCAATCCATCAACTTCTTACACCAGAATCCTCACCATATGATAATCCAAAACCACAGCCTAATGCAGATCTTGAAAAGATCACCAAGTCAGAAGCTTCGAAACAACTTTCCCAATTGAACGAACAAAAATTATCTAAAGAAGCTGAATTTGACCAACTTATCAAGAATGCCAAGAGACAAGCTTCTGAAAATGATAGTAATACCAAACGTAGAAAGTCAAGAAGAATTCAGGAATTGGAAGAAAAGCCATTCCAAGAAATGACCAAGAGAAATGGAAAGATGTCTGTGGTTCAAGCCAAGTCCAGTATGCGTCAATTAAATCAAAAGGATAAGATTAAGATGTGTTTGGAGTGTTTGACCAAGAACTGTGGTCCAAATGGAGAAAGAGCTCCAAGGGAATCTGTTTTATTATATGAGGCACTTCCAGCACAATTGGCTGAATTCATAGCGGAAACAAAGAGAAATATCACTCAAGTTGGTGCTTGAAAAATTGGGTTTTTTAATTTAATATAATTCAAAAGGTATTTGGTTTAGGTATGCAGTATATAGAGAATTGAATTTAATGAATGATGATCATAATGATAAATCGGTTTAACTGTAAAGGACAAAAATAGAGAAGAAATTGTAGAAGAAGCGGTAATGGTGGATTTGGCTTTATTGGTATTGAATGATAGAGAATTTAATTATAAGTTTGCAGGGTTTCTGAAGGTTTTGGTAGTGAATTATTTATAAAATCTGGAAAAAATACCAAAAATCAAAAAATTATTGAAACTATCAAAATGTTCAGGAAAACGATAAAATACAAACAAGACTGTTAGATGAGGATCAGATGACTAGTTTTTGGTTATCTGCTGGTTTTTAATGCTATGTTATAATAATATTGCAATATTGGCTATTTCGTTTGTGGTTAGAATAACCCAATCATGTTGCGAAAAAAGCCCAAAAGTTGTGGAGATCGGGCAAGTGAAAAATCGGTCATAATCTACAAATAGAGGTGAAGAATTAAAAGCTGATAAAAGAGGAGCTTAACAATGGATTAGAATGAATAAAGAGACTGTGATCAGCTTATTTGGCATTCTTTATGGTCTTTTATGGCTAACTAACCAAAGGCCGATTTAGAATATTCATTATTGAAATCACCTCTAAAATTCACTATATTTAACCAACAACCTGGACCAACAATTCCCATGATATTCCTACAATTCCACCCCATCCCACCAGCAATCTCTCCAGACTATCTCTAGGTCAACAGATTTTGACTTGTCTCGTAAACCCTCGCTCAATCGCTACACTTTTTACTGGATGATCCACAGGATTGTCCCAATTGTCCCAATTGTCTCTTTTGCGCACAATCTAAATTAATTGACACCAATTGCGACAATCGAAACTGGCGCCATTTGGTACCTTTTTCACCAATATGATCCACATTGAAAAATTCACTTTTCACTTTTCACCTTTTTACCTCTTCACTTTTGACTTTCACCTTTTAATATTTGGTACCTTTTGCAGCCAGTCCCCACACCTTATTTAGTATATTCACCTTCAGCCAATAAGAGCTCAGTTAAGGGGAAACCCGGAACTTTGCCAGACTTGAACCCTTCAATTTTTGTTGTACCACAAACACCAAAACTAAAATCAGGCAAATTCCTGTATTAGTAGTCAAATTGACAAATAGGCAAATAGGCAAATAGGCAAAATTGCTGGGTTTTGCCTGCTTTTCCGTACTCACGTCGTCTCTCCCCGGATGTCTCCCCAGAAACAAGAATAAGGTCGCGGTGCATAGTTCGGTGCTACGATCCCACGGGCACACAAAAACCTGGAATCCATAATACCGAGCCAATCCCACACAATTAGAGAAAGGCTAATAATGTAGAATTACCAGTGTAAAAGTTGTGAAAAATACAGTGATTTGTAGATCTTAATTACCACGCCAGAATTGACCTTTCATACCTTTCTTTAACCACCCCAATACCTCACCAATTGACCTTTCTATAACCCCTTTCCACTTCCAACCCCAGGCCCAAGTAATAAAACCTACCGGATTACGGAGTACACGTGACCACGGCAGGGTAACCCCCTCCCAACCAATAAAATACCACTGTTCGCACAACTACCGGAGTGCGACCCAAAACCAACCTCGCAATTTCATTGGCTGAACGTTCTCAGTACTACACTTAGTGGTCAACGAAAATATAATTAACTAGCGTTTCCTCCACCGATTTTTTTCAAACCTTTTCTTTCTTCAAAGAGTGTTTAACCAAAGTTGTTAACGATGGTTCTCCCTAGATTGTTTAACAATGCTTCACGCAGTGCCTTTACTGCTGCCAAGCGTAACTTCATGTTCAACAGGGGTTTAGCTTCTGCTGCTCCTGTCGCCGGTAAGGTTAGGTATGTATATTAACAGAAAAATCTTGAATATTGAACAAATCATCAGAATTGGCCAGTGAAAAACAATTGGAATTCATTACGAGGATCATTGGATATGGGGCCTAGCCAATGCAATTGTTAATACCATTGACAATTGAGGGCTTTACATGGTTTGTCGTTGACGGATCAGTTTTTGGCAAAAAAAATTTACTATGGAAAATTTGGCCTCAATACGAAAAGTCAAAACCCACCACCCATTCTCCCCCAATCATTTTATTTCCAATCTATAGACATTCATCCATCCATAATCATGTTCAATCTATCTACAATCAATTACCAATCAGTCGAACGCCTCCCTTTATTTGATTGATTGCTTGTTGGTGGTAGATATGATCCGAACTTTTTTCTTTTTTGGTTGTCGACCCTCGTGTCAAAAATTTTCATTTTTCGCCGACCAACTCTAATGGTATTGCCCAACATTAAAAATGAAAACATAAATACTAACATATAACAGAGCCGTCATTGGTGCCGTTGTCGATGTCCAATTCGAAGAAGGTAACGTCCCATCTATTTTGAACGCTTTAACTTTAAAGAACGGTGAAACCGACTTAGTTTTGGAAGTTGCCCAACATTTGGGTGAAAACACCGTCAGAGCCATTGCTATGGATGGTACTGAAGGTTTAGTCAGAGGTACCGCTGTCACTGACACTGGTGCTCCAATTTCCGTTCCTGTTGGTCGTGGTACCTTAGGTCGTATTATCAACGTTGTTGGTGAACCAATCGATGAAAGAGGTCCAATTGAAGCCAAGCAAAGAAACCCAATTCACGCTGACCCACCAAGTTTCGTTGAACAATCCACTTCTGCTGAAGTTTTGGAAACCGGTATTAAGGTTGTCGATTTGTTAGCCCCATACGCCAGAGGTGGTAAGATTGGTTTATTCGGTGGTGCCGGTGTCGGTAAGACCGTCTTTATCCAAGAATTGATTAACAACATTGCCAAGGCCCATGGTGGTTTCTCCGTTTTCACCGGTGTCGGTGAAAGAACCAGAGAAGGTAACGATTTGTACCGTGAAATGAAGGAAACTGGTGTCATTAACTTAGAAGGTGACTCCAAGGTCGCTTTAGTTTTCGGTCAAATGAACGAACCACCTGGTGCTAGAGCTAGAGTTGCTTTAACCGGTTTGACCATTGCTGAATACTTCAGAGATGAAGAAGGTCAAGATGTCTTGTTGTTCGTTGACAACATTTTCAGATTCACCCAAGCTGGTTCCGAAGTGTCTGCTTTGTTAGGTAGAATTCCATCTGCCGTCGGTTATCAACCAACCTTGGCCACTGATATGGGTCTTTTGCAAGAACGTATTACCACCACCAAGAAGGGTTCCGTTACCTCTGTCCAAGCTGTTTATGTCCCAGCTGATGATTTAACTGATCCTGCTCCAGCTACCACTTTCGCTCACTTGGATGCTACCACTGTGTTGTCTAGAGGTATCTCTGAATTGGGTATTTACCCAGCTGTCGATCCATTGGATTCCAAGTCTAGATTGTTAGATGTTGCTGTCGTCGGTAGAGAACATTACGATGTTGCTACTGGTGTCCAAGAAACTTTACAAGCTTACAAGTCCTTACAAGATATCATTGCTATTTTAGGTATGGATGAATTGTCTGAAGCTGATAAGTTGACCGTCGAAAGAGCTAGAAAGATCCAAAGATTCTTGTCTCAACCATTCGCTGTCGCTGAAGTTTTCACTGGTATCTCCGGTAAGTTGGTTAGATTAGAAGAAACCATCAAGTCTTTCAAGGACGTCCTTGCTGGTAAGTACGATCACCTCCCAGAAAACGCATTCTACATGGTTGGTGGTATCGAAGATGTTATCGCCAAGGCTGAAAAGTTAGCCGCTGAAGCCAAATAGACTGATAAGTAAGTAGTTTAGTCTCATAAAAACGTATTAGAACTTTTAAAAGTAGATAATATAACGCGATATTAAAATAAAAATTTCGTGATGTAAAGAATTAAAGTGCACTTATTAATCTAAACTTTATTTGATCCTTGATAAACCTTATATCATAGACGGGTTTGGTACAATAGTAAGGACTAAGTTATAGATCTAGAGGTATGGTGATACTTCATCTAGCTAGATGGATGTATTGATTGAATGGTGTGGTAGAAGAAAGTAGTAAGAATTGGTATCATTCGGTTCACTTCTTCAATTTCACTTCCTTAACCCAATATCGTCATCACGTCCATTCGTTAACTACCCTTGCTCTTTCCACCGTTTGGTGATATTGGCGCAGCCTCGCGCCACTGACGAACTGGCGCTATTTTGTTCGTTGATGATTCCTAAGTTCGTGTGCGCATTTTAACGTGTCCTCAAAAACACTTGAACACCAACTACAATGTTCTCCTTACAAGAAGTATGTAATTGGCGCCATGGCAATTGTTGGTCCATTTGGTGATCCATTTGGTGATCCAGTGGTGATTCCATTGAGATCTATTTGGTGGCTGTTTCGAACTTTCTACTGAAAAATGGTCCCTTCTAAGACTTGCTGAAACCCTTTACACGTTACTAACACCAACCAGACTTTATCGTTTCTTGATAACCCAAGTATCAATTGGAAGAGCGTCATTTTAGGCGTGACCATTGGTCAATTCGTTTTTGAAAACTATCTTCTGTACCGTCAATACCAAGTGTTGAAGAGAAAGGCTCCACCAGCTTCTTTAAAGGCTGAAGTGACCCAAGAAACTTTTGATAAGTCTCAAGATTACTCTCGTGCTAAAGCCAGATTTGGTTTCTTCTCTGATGTGTTCAGTTTGATTCAAAATATCGTTACTATCAAGTATGACTTATATCCAAAGATTTGGTACTTAGCAGGTAATGTCATGAAGAGTGCTGCTCCATTGTTACCAAAGTTCATGGGTGGTGTTATCACTCAAACCTTGTTTTTCATGGGTATTCAAGAACTTATTTCTACTGTTTTATCTATGCCATTATCTTATTATTCTAACTTTGTTTTGGAAGAAAAGTATGGTTTCAATAAATTGACTGTGAAATTATGGTTAACTGATAAATTAAAGAGTACTGCTTTAGGTATTGTTCTTGGTTACCCAGTTATGGCTGCTGTCTTAAGAATCTTCGATTACACTGATTCCTTTATTGGTTATATCATGGGTCTTGTTCTTGTTGTTCAATTGGTTTTCATGACTATTTATCCACTTTTCATCCAACCTTTGTTCAATAAGTTCACTCCATTGGAAGATGGTGAATTAAAGACTGCCATTGAAGCTTTAGCTTCTGCTGAAAAATTCCCATTGACTAAATTATACGTTATTGATGGTTCCAAGAGATCTTCTCACTCTAATGCCTACTTCACTGGTTTACCTTGGAGTAAGCAAATCGTCTTATACGATACCTTGATCGATCACTCCACTGTTGAAGAAACCGTGGCTGTTATTGCTCATGAAATTGGTCACTGGAAATTGTCCCATTTGGCTAAGATGTTGGTTTTCAGTCAAATGCAAATCTTCTCTTACTTCACTTTGTTCTCTGCTTTCATCCATAACAAGTCCCTTTACTCTTCTTATGGTTTCCACACTGTTCACCCTGCTTACATTGGTTTCATATTATTCAGTGATATCTCCACTCCTATTTCTCTTGCTTTGCAATTCCTTTTCAACCTTTTGTCTAGAAAGCACGAATACGAAGCTGATGCTTATGCCAAGGACCGTGGTTTCTCTGAACCTTTGGCTAAGGGTTTGATCAAGTTGTTGAGTGAAAACTTGTCCACTATGGATGCTGACAGTATTTACTCTGCTTACCACCATTCCCACCCAATCTTACCAGAAAGATTGGCTGCTCTTGGTTACATTTCCAAGGAAAAGATTGCTGATATCAAGCCATTCAAGAATGATTAAGCAATTTTCTACAAATGGAAAAATAACAAAAAAAAATCAATAGTTGATTAAAATTGGTAATTACTAATTAAATTAACTTATATATACATAGTTGGTTCTACACTTACTTATACAGATTACTATATTACTATTATGATAATATACATCTACCAATGATTGAATCGTAGAAAAACAATTCATCTTTATAATTCTCAATTCCCATTGATAGTTTAAATTGGATATTTAACATTCTATTATGGCTAAGCGTTAGATCTAGGAATCTTTGCTTAATTGTATCACTTTTAAAAGAGCGATTTCTTATGTTTTAAACTCATTTCATCATATGCTTGTCTCATTTGAACGTAACCCAAATGGATCTTACCAATTAAATGATCGGCCAATCTCCGGTCACTATCTAATCTGGAAAGATATGCTCCACAAGCTTCACAAACTTGTAATTTTTGTTGAGAGACCTGTCCCACATTTTCAGCAATATTTCTGGCAGTTTCTGCTAAAGTTTCTCTTTGTTCACATAATTCTTTCAATCGCACAGTTTCATAAGTGGCTTTCATATTTTGATTTTCGTCTATAAGGTAATTTATTTCTTGAGTCATAAGACCGATTTTGGTATCTAAATCATCCAATTCTTTAGTAACAGCAGCGATTTTTTCTTTTTCTTCTGGTGTTCTTTCAAGTCTCTTTTGGGCAAATTCAATGGTACGATCCAATTCATTGATATACTTTTTCAAATTAAGATAATATGAATATTCTATATCTGGAAACTTCTCGCCTCTCTTTGTTCTGTATTCATATTCCATCTTGTGCTTTTCCAAGTGTAATAATGGACATTTACCCATATCTTGTTTAGTACCTGCTAAAAGATCATGCGGACAAGTTCCTACCAAGAAAGACCGACAAACACGATGGTTGGTCATTTCTACTTCTCGGCGCCGTTGTGCTGGTGATATGAGGGCTTCTTTACCCATGAGCTGCTCCAAGAGCTTACGTTGTTCTTCGGCCATGATTATGTAAAATGCTGTAGATGAGTGGAAATTGTGACGGATATGCGTATGATGCAGGGACTGCAATTGTGGTTAATACCAATAGATAAGTGCTGGGATCGAAGGAGATTTAGCTGAAGTTGATTACTAAATGATTGATGGTTTTCGTAAGTGTAAAGATTCGATATCCATGTTGATCACGTGACATAAGACAAATGGCGATGGATGGCTGCAATAGTTGCAAGGACGAAGTGTTGTGGAAGTTTAGGTTGGGGAGGGTGGAATTGGAGGTAGCTCCCTTGGCAGTCAAGGTTATGGGTAGAAGAGGAGATTTTGGGAGCTTATGCGGAGTCGGTAAACGAGCTTATTGGCCAATCAGAACAGGCAGTCACCGTTCCTCTGTGGTGAAGCCGCCAGTGCTACTCCTCACTGAGCTTGATCCAGGGTTGTTGACACCAAAAGTACGAGGGTATTAAAATACTAGTACGGTAATACGAGAATCTGAAACGAAACAAGATCACTAGAGTCATTGTCGTATTGTCGTATAGTACAATAATCACATAGGATCATGGATCCATAGTATCATAATATTGGTTGGTTGTGATTAGGCTTTTAGGTTTCAGGTTCCAACTGGTGATTACCTAATACAGATGATAAACTGACAACGTTGATGACCTGGCGGGCCTGATACAGTTAGACCTACGTTTACCAACAATGTCGCTAGTTAGCGATCTACACTATACCCAGCCAAATCTGGCAATATGGTGATCTTCGTTATTACTATGGGGGACTGGGCAACTTGGATCTCCACTCACCTGCGAATTTTGGCTGCCAGCCATTATTTTTGTGAGGCCCCAAAAAACCCCAAAATCCGCACTTTTCACCTCGCACCCAAGCCAGCTCAACTGGTTACCCCAATTCAGTAAAGTCCGCCTGAGCGGGAATTTTTGGTTCCACATTCCACCAAGCCCCCCCTTCCAATTTTACTCCACTGTTTGTTCTGGGCCACAGTGAGACACACCCCAAATTTTACACCAAAATCAACACCATACAAAAATCTCATAAACAACATAAACATATAAACATCCCAACTACCTATGCAAACATCTCTACCACCATAGTTAAGGACGAACTTGAACCTTATACTCCTCTCCCAAGTTTAAAATCCCCTCTTGGCTTTAGTTTTACCCCCACTCCCGGAGGCTACCGACCCTAACACCAAAATAGTGAGAAAAAACCCCCCATTTGTCTCCAATTTGGTTCACCTCACATGCCCCACTATCTCATCTCTTTTCCGCCGCACACTTATTATCTCTTAATTAATCGACCCATTGACCAGAAAAACCTTATCATTGAAAATAAGTAGTAGTTTCACTATTTACTACTCACTATTTAAAATTTCACCACACTATTTTTTTTTTATTACTTTTCAGAAAATCTTCCATTTTACATAAAGACATCATAATTCCATAGATACTACTACTAGCAAAGAAGACCCTTCAATTCTACTACTACTACTACTACTACTACTACCATTATCATATCCTACTCATATTAAAAACCCTCAGTTATATGTTCTTCTACTATGGCTCGGTACCAGCTTATTAGTCGCAAAAAGGTCCCCAAACCCCGGCAACCACCAGCTCAATATCCACTCAATCACTTATGTGGACTTCCCTTTGAAGTGACTGTCCAGATCTTGGACCTTCTTGATGATACAGATTTGTTCAGTTTAGCCATGACTTGTGGTAGATTCCGTAGTATCATCTATGAATCATATGTTTATAGAAACATTGCTTTTTCAGAAGAGTCCTTAGCCAAATTCGCCAGTTATCATTTGAATAAGAAGAAGATCAAACAAGATGGTCCACTGTCCACCGTCAACCATATCGAACAAATGAGCCTTATAAGTCCTCCAACCCGGGATTCCGTTAACAGATCCATAAAGATCGCTGGTACTTACAGTGTCCACGGTGATTCAAAACGTGGTAGTCATTCCAGTTATCAAGACTTTGTAAGTGCTTTAAAACTCATGCTTGAAAATGCCCATGGTCTTAAATCGATCTACATGTTGGAAATCTCCCCATATTTCGAATTTTTTAAAGATGTGGTTCCTGCTCCATCCCAGAACCATTTCTGGAAGAAACTGACCCCTTCAAGAACTTTAAAAGCTTTGCATTTAAGCCCAGAATCCGGTTGGTCAATCACCTTCAAATGGTCTCATTTATCAATGTTTTTCTCCTATTATGATCTTGTGGAAGAATTATACTTATACAACTTCCTTATAGACGATCTTAAATTGACCAAAACTCCTATGCCAAATATCTCCATCCGTACATTAACCTTGAATGACTGTTCTTATTCAGATTCTCTCAGAAAGGTGAACCAACCAAAGAAATCGTCTCCTATGTTTTCTGATGTTCATACACTTAAGTTATTGAATATTTCTCACGGTACTGATCTTTCTATGATCGATTTCATCAAACAAAATGGAAACTTAAAGACTCTTGTTTTGGATATAAGCTCTCCTATTTTCTACCAACAAGTGGATGGAAAGCAACAATTCCAGTTTGGTAAATATAATCCATTCTTTCAATTATTGTGCTCCAGAACAGGGGGTTACAGTATGATTAAGCATTTAAAATTGGTCAACTTTGATCTTTTGGAGTACATGTCACAAACAGATATAAGTGATGTTGACTCCTGGGTTGAGCCTCCAACAGATACTTTCGAGTGCTTTTTATCATACTTGAGCAGTATTGAGACTTTGACAATAGCTCTCAAGCAAGCCCCTCGTATGCCAACTCAATCAGAGTACAACCCTGGTATTGTTGAATGGAATAAGGTTTTTGAAAGAATGTTCAGTACTAATGATTCTTGTGAAATAACCGTCAAGGATTACAATGGAAATACATTATTCAGCAGGGAATAATGAAGGAATCAAGGAAAAAGTGGTTTCATTAATCAAGGAAAGGAATATTAAGGAAAAGAAGGAATAATCATAGATAGAATATCGCTTAAACAGCGACTTGTAGAGGTACCAACTGGGTTGGGCCAATAATACTACTTATTTATTATAATATACAAGATAAATTAAACTATAGCAAATAAACCAGAAAATGTATGAATGAATTGGTGCTTTTATTTGTATTAATACCAATTAAATAGGGTTCATATTGTTCCCATTATATAAGCAATTAAGAACCCAGTAGCAAGGTATATATTAAGGGACCAAGATATAGCAGCTATTGTTAGTATAGATCTTAATATTAGTTGTGTTTTGTTCCAGCTCAACTTACCTTTTAATTATGAAACAATTTCAGAGAAACTGATTTATATAAATTTTGGAAATATCTCGATAATTTGTTGAACAAGTTGAACTTTGGCGTATCCTCATCATAATCCAGATAATCAGTATCTGAATAATCAGAGTAATCAGATTCGGAATCATACGTACCATTATTATATCCCGGAATATGACTTGGCCTACTTAATGGTGATCCTGACATTATATTAATTACAGGAACAACTCTATCCAGAATTTGGTAGATAGAATCATCTGGTGATAAAACTTTAAATGGAGAAACATACTGGTCTTCAGAGAGGTCAATATACTTTCCTCGTTCAACAGTAGAGACTCCATATTTGATCAAATCGTCTCCAACACATACAGGAAGATCTGATGATACTTCAAGGTGATCATAAGATTCTTCACATTCCTCCAACATATAACCATTAGATTTCAAGCGCAGTTGTATTTCTTTAGAATTCTTACGCATGGAAAGTGCCACTTGATCGTAGTCTATTGGAGGTAATATGTCAAACTGGGCTTTTAATTGAATATAGTCTTCAAATAATTTAATATCGCCATTTTCTAATATGTCCACTAATCCATAATTGTTAGGTTCTTGTGAAAATTCATAGACTAATCCTCCCGCAAAAACATCAGTCATATCACAAGAGTAAATTGAGCGAACTTCTTCAAATATTCTTGGTGTGACTTCATTGCACCCATACCTAAACTGTTAGTAGAATGTTGTATAGGAGTAGCAAAAATTCTGGGTTTCAGTTTGCTACTAATTGCTTCTATTATACGTACTCAGAGAAAAAGATAGGTCTTGGATAATCGGTATAATCATCAACAAGAATATTATAACCACTTGTGTAGAAAGTTTGTTCACCACACCATTGATAGGAATTGACACCATAGAAATCTACTGCATCGTTGGGTGATTCAGAAACACATGCAAGATAGTTGGCTAAAGGCATTCTGTACCGTAAATCATCAGCTGCTGAGTATCCAACTGGAATCACTCTAGGTGAGTTGTTCTGAAGATACATTTTAATATCACGAACAATAGCTTTAATGTAAACAGGAGCACTTTTTGCAGAGTTAGCATCATTGATGATTTCGTTACCAGCAAAGAATCCAAGTGTATTGTTGTAATAAGAGAACTGTTCCACCACTTTAAACACATGCTCTAAGTACTCTTCGTTATAGGATGTCCAAGGATCATATCTGTTAAGGTGCTGACCAGGTAATGGAGAGTTGACGTCTAGAACAAGGTAAATTCCAGCAGAAGCAAGAAGTGACATACAGATGTCATGATTCAAGTCTGGATTAATTGAATAGATACGAATGGTCTGGTGTTAGTATTCAAATATGAACAAGGTGATTGGCTGCAACATGCTGTTTAGCCGCTTTATACTTACGTTTATTCCCAATTCCTGGAACAATATAATATCTCTAGCACAAGTTTCTGGATTTGATAAAGGATCGAAGTCTGGTGATACCCCAGATGAACCACCTGGTTGGTAGTCTACTCCCTTGATGTAGAACTGGCGGTTAGTAACAAAGAATGAAGACAAAAATAAGTCCAATGAAAAAGTTAATCGAGATTAACTTACCGGCTCTTTGGTGATTTCGTCTACGAAGTAGTGGCCTCTGACGGTAATAGGATGAACAAAGGCATTGACGGAGTGGATAAGCCCCGCCAAAAGAAAGATCCAGTTCATGATGAAGAGTAGCGGTTGCAAAAACAATTAAATTTGTGCAACAGAAATACCCAAATGAGAGTGCGAAAGTAGATGGACTTTGGGAACAGAAAAGGGGCAGAAAAGAGCCCAGAAAAGCCACAGAAAATAAGCTTTTAACCGTTACGAATTGTCACTAATTAAAGGGGGTCCACCTACCAAGTGGGATAATATTGGTAGGGCTGAAATTTACCATTTAACAGGTGTTGTAGCAACCACAATTGGGGTTCACCCTGTAAAAGCACAAGGTGCAATTTCTTGGGGTTTACGTAATGTATGGAGAACCAAAAACAGGCACTTTCGAAACATTTCAAAAAACTATCAACTATAAAAAAGGTGATTCCCACAAACGCTCGTAATTGGCTAAAGGTTTATCGTTTCACGAGTTTGGGTATTTCATATAGAATGCAAAAAATTCTTGTCAGGAGCAATTCAGGGCTCGGAGTGCATACACTTCCGTATATACCGATAAGTAGAGGTGGGGACCAACTTTATAAGAAACGTCAATTGTTCACCAACTATAAGTTCAAACGCCTTTATCATTCTCCGATGTATGTGAAACCAGATCCTGATATTATTGCTGATCTTCAAAATATTCTTGATGACCAGACTCAGGTGGATCCAGACCTGAAGACTCCAAATGTTCATGCTATTTTTGGAGGGGTAACTGGTCAAGACAATACTCTATTCTTAGGAAGAGGTGAAGGTAGTGTCAAAAACTTTGAAACCAAAGAACCAGCCCATTTGGATAGTCAATTACATGTATTTTCTTGTACCAAGGCATATACTGCTTTTGCAGCCTTGAAGTTGTTTGAAGAAGGTAAACTTAACCTTGATGTTGCTGCAAGTACTTATCTTCCTTGGATAGATGATATTAAGATTATTGATGAAGGAACAATTAACAAAAAGGGTGAACTTACCGTGGAACCAAGGTCTCCAAAAGGTGGAGTTACAGCTCGTCACTTATTGATGCATACTTCTGGATTTGGGTACTCTTTCATATCAGACAATTATTTGAACTTGGCCCGTAAAGAAAAGAGAACCAATTTCTTTGTGGTTGAAGATCCAACTGAAGAATATTTCACCAATTCAAAGACTCCTTTACTTTTTGAGCCAGGTTCTCAATGGCAGTATGGACACGGAATTGATATTTTGGGAATAATTATTCAAAAGATTACTGGTAAGAGATTGGGGGAATATTTAGAAGAAATATTATTTGGACCTGTTGGAATGAAGAACACTTCATTTAGATTAAAAGATCCTTCCAATTTGGTTAGATTACACGAAAGAAAAGAAAATGGTGATTTAGTTCCTATAACTAAAGAAGTTATTAAATTCAATCCTAAACTTGATATGGGAGGTCAAGGTGCTTTCACTACAGTTGAAGATTACTTGAAATTTATGAGAGTATGGCTTAATTATGGTTTTTCTCCAGATGCAAATAAAAGGCTATTAAAAACTGAAGTCGCCAAATATGCGGTTCAAAATCATTTACCTACCAGTATTCATCCTCAATTCCAGACCAAAGATCTGGAGGTACTGGAGGATGGATTTTCTTTGGCTGGATGTGCTTTCAATTTAGTTCCTAAAGAAACTGGAAGACCAGCAGGATGTGTGTATTGGGGAGGATTACCTAATATTCTGTACTGGATAGATTTTGAGAATAAGATTGGGGCTATTTTTGCTCCACAGGCATTACCACCAGCGCAAGATATACTTACACAAGCAAACGATGAGTTTGAAAAGAAGGTTTATCAGGCTATAAACCAAAAGATGGCCGAAAAAAAGTAACTAAATAAAATGACGTGAAATAAAATCAAATATAAGAAAATTCAATATTAATTATTCACAAGAACCAAAGAATGTACCATAATAGCAAGTATTTTATTAGTACAGGTAGGTTTAGGAGCCTAATTAGTGGATAAATAATACTTTGAAAATAAATTACTAAACAGTACAGAAGTCGTTCAGATATTTTTGAATAAAATTTAAGTAAAAGATAATTATGGAAATACCTAAAATAAATCTCTAATTTTGTATACAAGATGTGAAATAATTTAGTATCTATTTATGTACTGTTATACGATATCACATGGCTCCACTTGCTGAACAAGACAAACGTTAGAATACTCTTCACATTTAAGTATATTCTCTGCCAACTATAAATTCACTCTATTAGTGTAGACGACTAATTTGTGTATACATTATTACCTAATTATTCACGTACACATTCTTCGCAGTGATCTCGTTTCGTGAACTAGTCTATTGTGTAGACGCAATGATTTGCACCCGCACCCTCACTAAGCCATAAACAGGGCACGGTTAACACGGATTAGTAATTGGTATACACAGTAAAGTTATAGTAAAATCGCTAACAGAAACTACAATCCACACATACTAGCCACAAGTAAAGCATTACCATACAAATTTGCCATTTCCAGCACACCTAAACAATTTTCCACCAATGCCAAGCTCTTCCCTTGTTACCAAGAAGTAGTGGGTTTACTCCATATACAGACAGTTGTCACATGACCCTACGCGAACCCGCGCCTCTTATCTTTCCTAACCTCCTATTAGTTTTACACTTAGCATTACGTTACGTTTACCTATTACAACAGCCAACGGCAAGCTATCACCATGCCGAACCAACCATACCAGCTGTTGGATACCAACGAGTCGATTCCATCACATCCTCCCAACTATGAGGAATTGGAATCGAACTCTTCGTCACATCGGAGTCCCCTTTTACAACAAGAACGGGATCGTCATTTTGGTGACGGTAGAAATGGAAATAATGGAGATGATGATGAAGATGATGAAGATGATACATTTGATATCAACCATAATCCTAATAGAGTGCACTTTGAACAGTTTGAAATCGATGACGAAGATGAACAACATCCCCATGATGGGTTTCTTAAGAGAGCTTCATTATTAACCAAGAAGTTTGCCACGAAGTTTAATAACAATATCATATATCCAATCAACCAAATGGTTGATCCCATGTATGAAGCATATAAGCATTTCCAAGCCATTTATGAACAAAGTATATTGAAATTAGGTAATCCATTAGTGGTGAAAAGATTATTTTATGTGTTTTTCATTACAATTATTGTGTTTTTCATCGCTAAATATGATACCAATGAAGTGATTAATGGATCAAGTGGAGGTGCGTTTGGTTCTGGGAACTTTTATGACCTTGATAAATTATCAGTTTCTTTAAGAGACTACATAGATCCAAAATTAATGCAAGAAAATTTGGAATATTTTTCTGTCATGCCTCATATTACAGGATCAAAAGGTGATTTGACTTTAGCAAAATTTATTGACAAGTACATGTACAATAATGGTCTTAAAATTATAGATTTCAATGAATTACAAAGTAATATCAATTATCCTATTTATAATGAAAAGGAAACATATGTCAAATTATCTGATGATTCCTTCAAAGCAGAATTGTTTGAAGCTCATAATAAAAATATGGAATTTTTGGCAATTAATCCAAATGCTTTAACCACCAATTATGAAGTGGAAACAAATTATGTATATGCAAATTATGGATCTCCTGAAGATTTCAAAAAATTAAAGGATAATAAGGTCAAACTTTCTGGTAGTATTTTATTAATCAAATATGGTGGTGAAACTATTCCTGAAGCAAACAAAGTTCATTTAGCACAATCTTATGATGCTAAAGCCATCGTCTTTATTACCTCAGAATATGAAATTAATTCAGTTAAACGAGATGATGTTATTGAAAAAACCAATGTTGGCTTAACTAGAATAAGTCCAGGTGATATTTTAACTCCTGGATGGTCTTCAGAAGATGGATTTGTTGCCAGACTTCCTTGGTTTAAATCTGAATGTACTCCTAAATTACCTACTATTCCTGTTTCTTGGAAAGATGGTAAAACTTTAGTTTCTAAACTTAAAGGTGGTATAAAATTCGAAGATGGATTCTATTCTGGTAATGGAGAATCTCCTTCCAAGTTAAAGTTAAAGGTTACAAATGAAGAAAGACATACCCATCATTTATGGAACGTAGTTGGTTCCGTCAAAGGTAGAGAACAAGCAGAAAAAGGTATTATAATTGGTGCTGCTCGTGATTCTGGATGTTATGGTACCATGGGATCAAATACTGGTACAGTTATTTTATTAGAATTAATTAAAATATTTACCTCCCTTCAACGTCAATATCAATGGTCCCCATCCAGATCTATTTATTTTGTTTCCTTTGATGCTACTGAATATAACTTAGCAGGACTGACTGAATGGATTGAAAATAGAAAGTCACTGTTGAAGAAAGAAGGTTTCACATACATTGATTTAAGTGATGCTGTTTCTGGAGATGATCTTTCCATCAAATCACATCCATTATTAAATGAAATCATCAAGGATTGTTTAAAACGTGTTCCTACTGATGGTTCTAATTTATATGAATTATACAAAAAATCAAATAAGGGAAGTGATGATATTTCAAATGATATGATAGAGCTGAAAAATTATCTTCCATTCATTAATTTAGTCAATATGCCATCTATGGAAGTAAAATTTAAAGGTAAAAAGTTCCCAAGAAATTCATGTCATGACAACTTCCAAAACTTTGAACATTCCAATATTGATAGTTCCATGAAGAAACATTCTCAATTAGTTGAATTCTTATCGGTATTAACATTACATTTATCAGATTCTCCTATTATTCCATACAATTTCAATGATTTCATAAATAAATTAGTTTCATTTGAAGGTGATTTAGAACGTCATGCAGCTGATCTTGGTAAAAATAATCTTAACTTTGAATCATTAAGAAGATCAATAGAACTGTTAAGAAATAGAATGAATGAATTTGAAGATTGGGTTGCAGGATGGAAAAATTTCATTTCAGAATCAGCAGATATTGAACCTACAATGTTTGCTATGAACAGATGGAGATGGCATGATAATATGTTGAGATTCAACGAAGCATTTATTTTGAGTGAGGGCCAACCAAAGAGACCAGGATATGTTAATACTTTACTTGGATGTCCATTTGCTGCTCCTGCCGCTGCAGATGGTAAATATGCTTGGAACTCTTTTCCTTTAATCAGAGACAGCTTAATTAATGGGGACTTTGAAACTGCCCAAACACAAATTAATCAATTGGCTGAGACATTAATTCATGCAGCAGATAGGTTTGTTGAATTTTAACGGATCACAATCAAGATATAGCAATAGTAAGCTCAATAATTATGGGCTATAATAATGGGACATTAATTACGGTATATAGTTGAACAATAGACGGTATCAATGAAATAATATGAAATATTTAAAAATAGGCAAACAAGTAATCTAGTTTAATTTTGGTTCAATTATTCTACTTTTATTTTGATATAAAAGTAGGTTTCTTTGTGAGCGATTAATAGTATGATTGTACTGCAACTTGACTAGGAATTAAATAATTTCACTTCAAAATTTACTTCAATTTTTCTATGCTAGAATCTACACTTCCCTATATATTCATTACAAGTAAGAAGGAGTCCAAATGGCCCACTTCGTTAGTTTATTTTATCTTTTAGTGAGCCCTGTTTGTCTTTAAGTTAATTAGCATAAAAAAAAAAATCTGGGTGTTAAAAATCAATTCTGTAGCAAAAATCAGATTAAAATTGTTTCTGTATATAGAGTAAATATGTGATACTGAACTGGCAGATTTAATGCTTGATTATGATGCTCAAAGAAAGTCTGTTTGACAGGTTATAACATTATAACTGTACAGAGTCACTAGGTCTCATTTTTTTGTTTGTCAAGAAATTCCTCTTGGTGGCCAAGCTGGCTAAGGCGCGAGACTGTAATGTTTACTCAGAGTAATCTTGAGATCGGGTGTTCGACTCACCCCCAGGAGATTTCTTTTTTATATTTTTTATCTATCCTCTTAACGTATAAGATCATTTATCATACTTGTATCTTAAATGTTTATTTTTTATGGTAATTTAATTCTATTTATTTTTTAATGTAGTCTATATTATACTATAGCTTGAGTTACCAAAACTGGTTGGTAAAGTGTCACTTTTGCAGGTGAACTAAGAGACCTGGTAATCAGTGAAAAGGTGTTTGTTTAATATTCTTATGTCTTAGTATAATGTACTTGACAAGTAGAGTTAAAAAAAAAATGCAGATATCCCGAATAAGGTCCTATTTTCAGGAGAGTTGATCTGATGTTTAGTGAATTTTTACGATTCTTAAAATCACTGTCATTCTCAATCTCTATCATCTCTCGGGCTTTGAATAGATTCATTTGGCCTTTGGTTTAACTAAACCCACTAAATCTTCTAAATAATAATCTCTAGAATATTTATCCAATTCTTGAACTGCCTTATGTAACGCAAACAAGTAATCTTCATTCTGTCCACTTGGACCTTCTGAATTTCTGATCACTGATGCTGTTTTATCGATATCCTCGGGACCCACAAAAGATACATTATCAATGGTTCCAATATAGATCATTGATTCAATATAGTAATCTCCAGTTTTAGGGTCTTGTGGAATTTTATCCAATTCAGCATGTTGTACCAGATCGTAGTTAGTAATATGGAAAGGAACCTTGTGAAGAGTGTAACCGTCTTGTTCTCTTTCATCAAGATACTCTCTTACTGATTCCACATTTTCCGGTTCTATATAGTAAGCCACACCCCACACTTTTAAGTCATCGATGGTCAATTCGTTAATTTTCATATCAATATCTTCAATGGTACCCTTATCCTTCGAGATATCAGTTTCAGGATGGTTACCATTCAACTCGTACATATGTAAGGAATTGTGGAAAATAGAATTAGACTTCAAATCATCAAGTGAAATAAGAGTAACCACTCTTCCTGGAGCTTCCGGAGTTCCTCTATGGTCTGAAGAACTTTGCCAAAATCTCCGGATGAATCCTTTCAAGAACCCATTGACTTGAAAAGAGTAGTTTGGAGGTGGTTTGAAGATAAGAGACCCATATCCGATGACCCACATTCCTTCAGATGTCATGATTAGTTAATGAATAAGTATAGTAAAGTATGGGAAAATATGAATTTTAGAATGAAGTGCTAGTTAACACAGTAGTGCAAAATGAATTGATATCAAATCCAACGAGAATTGTGGCCTTTAAGTACTTTTTGGTTGGTAATACTAGATATATCTTTCGTTTGTCAGATACAGTTCTGGATCTAACTGTGGAGCGGTCATAACACGACCGGGTGCAAATCGTGTGGAAGATCATGAGATCTTGTTAGATAAGTGGTGGGCTTTGACAGCTTATGCATGACAGTCAATCATATATGTCATCATCTTTAACTATTTCTGATTTAGTCGCATCTCTTTGCTCTATTTTTAGATAATTGAAGTTTATACTCGTTGATCAGCATTTTGATCAGTACGATTGACCAAACAGAAAAATGACCTCCATTACAACAAACGGCATACTATAGAAAGCGGTAAGTGGACATTATAGATCTAGACTCTTGATGACAAATTAGTTTCCAATGTAAAGCTCCTTAGTCTTTATCGTATGGTTTATAGTATGGCTGCAAATATCTCTAAAATGAGAATCCGCTCGCTTTTATACAATTTTGTGAATTAACATATATGTATATTTTTGCAGCACTTGTTGAACTTAAGTATACAGAAGAACTATATAGAATATTCCATAACCCAACAAAGACGTACATAATACCCCAACATGATGTAGTAAATGCCCTTACCACCCAAGTAGGTTAACTGAAGTTTATAAAAGGGCCATTGTCATGTATTTTTATAGACTGTTTTTGGCTGCCAAATTCTGAGTAATTTTATTCAGAAGAACCTAGATCAAGAAGTACCAATAGATAGTGGTTGAGATTAAGTAATATATATTAAGTTAGGTAAGTTGATACTTATTAGAATATGACTACTAGTTGTTTGTTTTTGTTTAATATTGTGTTGATTTGAAGTTCTACTATTTATAAGTTATCAACTATTAGTGTCCTATGGACCATTCAAACTGGAGATGAGCTGTTCCAATTGATATAAGATCCACCAAGGGAGTTGTCGCATTGTTCAACGATGTGTGGATACTCTTGTATACCACAAAACATGTTGCAAAAAAAGACTTCCTCGACCTATGTGATTAATTTGAGAGGTTTAAGGCTCCTTGTTGTTGCTGTTGTTGTCTTAGCAACTTACAAGTAACTGATTTGGAAAGCCATCTTGATAGTCTCTCTTATTTTTTCTTTAAGATTGATCTTTCTGAAATTGACAAACTTAGCACTTGCTAATACTGCCACAACGGCTAATGCAACCATGAACCCATTCTCCTTGAGATAATCCTTACAAAGACCATAGATATAGAATACTTTCTTCTTGGTTTGTTCCAATTGACTGTCAGTTCCGGCTGATAGTCTAGGAGCAGCACTTGATTCATTAGAGTATTGCTTCTGTATTTCTTTGATGGACTTATAGTTCAAGTTTTGTTTCTTTTCTAACTCTTTTTGTCTTTGCAATTCCTTTTGTTTCATTTCTTGTTCTAATTTCTTCTTTTCCTTCAACTTCTTTTGTTCTTCGGCTTCTTTATCCTTCTTGGACTTTTGTATTTCTTTCAATTGGGCAAGTTTTTCTTCAATTTCACTGGAATAAATTGGATTTTCCTTTACAATAAGTTCAGATTCATCAAATTTATCAAAGGTTGGTAAAATTTCAAAGGTGTATAAGTCTATCAATTTCTTGGAATACTTATCAGTACCAGTAATTGAAGAGTATAATCTACCAATCTTCTTAATGAACCATTCTCTATCACCAATTAAAATCCATTCACGATTGCTTATAACCAGCAAATAGTAATTATAGAGAATTTCATGGGGAATGGCATATTCAAATTGATAGACTTTCAATAAACGGTCAATGACTTCACCATCACGAATTGATCTGGCCACAACAGTCTTTTTGTTTTCAGGACCTGGTTGGTTCAAGAATACTCCAGATTCAGTGATGTATAAACTGACAATCTTGACAAAGAGTTTTTCAGTGATAAAACCATTGTTGAAGTCAGTAAAACTTTGATGATAAAGTTGACTGGTCAATGCATATGACTTTTCAAAGTTTCTATTCACAAAGAGCTTGAGTGCAAGGTTATAGTTGTTTTCGATGGCCTTGTTGGACTTAAGGATGGACGATGACGTTAATGAATCTTCCATTGTGAGTATAAGATGTGATTAGTATTAGCTATTGAACAACTATTAGCTTTTCTGAGTATTGCAGTATGGGTTTGAGGTAATAAGTCTGTAGATGAATTAGGGTGTATTATTCAGACTACTGCTTCGACAAAGGATTGGGGGTGTCTACTATATATTGAATTGTTGAGTTGACTTTGGTTGGTGTGATCACTATTTAATTGTGGGGGAGAACCGAGGCCCCAATATGCCCCGCGATCAATAAAGTCACGAGATAGACCGAGACTCGAGTAGTGTTCACAGAGCCCAAAAGTTGCAACTTCCTCATAGTGGCATCCATACACAGAAACAACAAGTGGCTCTACAAACAAATAATTTAGTAGTGAATAACTTATGATTCACACAAGTATTGATTACAACCTTAGTTTTTTTCGTGGCTTTAAAACCCACAATTTAAGAATGTGTCTGGTGGATTGAAATGAAAATTAGTCGCAGCCATACGACACCATTGGCTTTAGCTGCAAAAGACAACATGAAAGGAACTAAACTTTGGCCATATTTGGGGATGCTGAACAGCTGAGGAAGAGTCCTTATTAATCTTGAAAGCTTCATTCCTTATATCTTTTAAAAACTTTGAAGTAAATTACAATTATCATATATTCCTTCTGTGACATGTGATTCTTCACCCAAATCTTATATATTGGAACAAAGAGGTTAAGTTATTTCAATGCAGTAGTTCAAATCTGAACTGATGTGATGTTCGACTAGTAATATACCACTTATATGTTTTTCATGGTTATTTACTTGACTGATATAACTACACATTTTGACGAACCCTTGACGGGCTGAAAATAATAATATGTTGATAATTTTATTCTACTTTTATTCTATTTATGAGATTTTACATTATGGTAAATGTTTGTTACAACTCACTTGTCGTTGTTGGTAATTAACTCTACAAAATTCACAAGTGGAATTAGATGATAAGCACATCTAGGGTATTATGTGTACGAGCATGTACAAAGACATGGTAATATGCAAACGTTTGGTTGATAAGTTCCACTTAGAAACAACGAAAAAAAAAAACAAATTAATATAATAATAACGGAAAATAGAGGGACACTAGAAGACCCTCATTAAAAATTAATAAATACGAGGGCTTCTTATTCTTCTTCATCACTATCGTGACGTTTAGAAAGTCCTAATGCAGCTAATCTTCTCTTCTTTTCGACTTCTGTTTCATGCATCAGTTCATCATCATCTTCGTCTTCTTCTTCAGAATCTTCAGATAAATCTTCATCCTCTTCTTCATCATATTCATCTTCATCCAAATGTTGTACAGGAGGAGGAGGAGAACCAGATTTCTTTTTCTTCATCTTTTGGTTCAAGATTTCAGTAAGTTTGGTTTCTACCTTATTTGTAACCTTTGGATCATTGAGAGGGGAAGTTGGATTCTTGGAGTCATGTTCCATGACCAATAATTTATTCTCTGGTTTATTGGATTCATCAGTGACATTAATGGTTGGAATGTTAGGTAATCCAGTATTGGTATTAGTCTCTGGATTTTCCGCAGTAGTAGAAGCTTCAGCATCAGTACCGGTGGCAGTACCCTTTTGTTTAATACCCACAAGAGATAAAGCACGGCCCATAAGAGTGTTTGATCTTCCTCTTGAACCAGCCTTTTGTGGATTAACATGCGGATTGACCCTATATCTTCTGATGATTTCACCATCTTCATTTTCAATCACAATCAAGTTATCAACTTGATGGGCATAAACACGACGATGATTTGGATCACTCTTTCTATAAAATGCCTTTCTCTTACGACTGGAAGGCTTGGTCAATTTTTCAACTTGGTCTTCACCACCAGATACGTTAGATGAACCATTGGAGTAGGATGAATATTGGGACATCTTTCTTCTCAAAGAACCCATAGAGTGAATACTGTTTTCATCATTATCAGCTTCTGAATGCCATGGACTTGGAGTTTCATCTCTCTTCAATGACTTTTCGGTCTTCTTCCTCTTCATAGGTAAGGTTTCAACAATTTCACCATGTTGATCTTCAATAATGATTTCTCCACCTTCTTGGAATGCGGTGGTAGGAATAGATTCTTTACGTCTTCTTCTTTCTTCCAGAATAGATACAGATTCTTGGCTTGCCAATTCCTTTTCTTCTTCCTTTTCTTTTTCAGCTTGATCAATTTCAGCTTGATCACCGGTTGGAATTACAATTTCCAATTTACCATCATGAGAAGAAGATTCATCATCTTCATCAAAGCTTTCTTTGGTAGAAGATGGAGGAATTGCAGAATGAGTTCTACCCAATTGAAGAAATTCAGCTTGAGGTCTATGTCTCTCAACAGCAGGTTCTTCTTGATCATTGGAAAGAGCTCTTGATAAAGTATGTTTGAGCACAGCAGCACCACCATTTCTTCTCTTTCTCTTCTTGTGCTTTCTTCTCTTTGCACCACCAGCAGGTCTAACCTTGATACCACTAGTTTCAATAGTATTAGACTGTTGTAACTTTTGAGATTCATCAATTGAAGGAGCGTGAGTGTCAACTCTTTGTAAGGAGAAAGAAGTAGAAACTTTGTCCAATTTTTGTAATCTGGACATCCAACTTGGACCTTGATCTTGAGTGTTTGTGGCAGTGAAAGACATGGTAATGGCCATTCTGTTAAGTCTCTTACCTAAGGTAAGAACAGCAACTGAAGAACCATGGACCACAATAGATGTGATAACGATAAAACAAACAATAGGCCAAAGAGTGGCTAAAAGAAGGAAATGGGGATGATCAGGTTCCGGTAAAGAATTAAGAGGAGAAGAAGCTTCACTGTAATGTTCTTCCAAGTTTCTACGTGCCAAGATAACTGCAAAAATTGCACCGACACCGATTGGACCGAAGTGACCACAGAAGAAAGCTTCTCTCCAAGTTTTAACATCAGGCGTAAACGGTTTTAGCGCCACGACTGCAGGAACTCTTCTTAAGAAAACGATAACGATGGCCAAGACAATAAGTCTCCAGACGTTAAGACCGATTTCAGGATTGTTAAATTGAGGCCATGGAACAATAGCACCAAAATAAACGAAAAATGCCAAGTTAAGAAGTAAATCGATAACGGTAGAAACATGAGATTCTTCTGTCTTTTTAGCAAAGTCACCATTCCAACCGAAAGCAGTACCAGCAGCGAAGGAGACTAATAAATCATCAGTTCCTAACATTGAACCAATACCGGCGGAGTTAAAGGCAATAAACACGAAAATTGCCAAGAATGATTCTCTATCAATAAGTTGTTTCTTTTCTGCAAAAGCCACAGCTTTACGAAGAACCAAACCAATGACAGTTCCTAAAATACATCCGAAAAGACATTCCCATAAAATGGTTAATAAGAACCACTCTTTGAAAACTTCACGAACATTACCTGGATGAATGACCATATTATAAGATAAAAAGATGAAAGGAAATGCCATACCATCATTACAACCAGATTCGGCAGATAATAAGTTTCTTAAATGACCAGGCACTCTTTCAGCGAATTTACCTTTACCGACAACGGCGGCTGCTAAAACAGGATCAGTAGCGGTAACACAAGCACTAACCAAAAGTGCTTCGGCAAAATTGAAATGAGGTATAAGACACCAAATAAATAAACCCACAATAAGCCAACCAAAGGTCATGACAGGAAGTAAAAAGATGGCGACGGAGATCCAATGTTTCTTCATATATTTACGAGGCAATTCGACTGCCACGGCCACAATTTGGATACATAAGACAATCCGACAAATTTCTAAAGTGATATATTCGGCGTCACCCCATGATACAGGGTTAAACCAGTCAAGACAATGAGGACCTAAGATAAGCCCAGCTATGGTGGCCACGGTGGCTTCACCTATATATAATCGTTCTTTGACGAAAAGGGATAGAAGGGAAAAAATGGTACTGAAGATACCCACACAAGCGTAGGCTATGTGGGCCTTTTCCAACTATAATAATGTTAGTACAATAGGAACAAAAAAACAAAAGGGAACAAAAGACGGTGAAACAAAGGGGAAAAAACGAGATGAAAGGTGGAACATATGGAAACCCTGTGGATGCAGTTCCAATAATGACTATTTCAAGCTCTTTGGTCCATGGATAAGCTGTTAAAAGTGTAGATTTAGGGTCATTGACAATAGTGTAGATCCTGATTTGGTGAGTGGGTAAAAGGATATATTAGGAGGATTTGGAAGCCATTTTGGAGGTTATTTGAAACGCTGAAAAGAGCCATGGGGTTGTCCATATGTAACTCGTATAATTAACCCTGTTTTTTGGTGGAAAAACATACCTCTAGTTGATGCCAGGCCATTACCCGCTTGTTTTGTAGATATCAATATTTACACTAAAATGGATTAAAGTCGCTAAAATGATTGCGAGGAGTGCACACAAGCTATCTACAGCTGAGATGGAGGTTATGGAGTGGTCACGGGATAAACCAAGTAGATATCGAAAGATGGGAACGGAAATAGATAAGAAAAAGAAAAGAAGAGAAGAGAAGAAGAGAAGAAAAAGGTCAAGCAATTTCATCTACTTGCTCTTGGGTTAAGAAATGAGAAAATCGTGGCATAGTCGATCGTCGTTTGTGTTGTTTCTTGGCAATATGGAGATGTCGCGAAAGCACGGTGACGTTTTTCCGACATCATCATTTCTTGCGACACGCGACACTGCTCCAAACCACCACACGCGACACAGTACGCGACATCGCAGCCAAATCATACTTGAGATATGGAACCTTATTTTAACCTTTACCTTTAAACCATGTCACAACTCTTTGTTAGTTCACAAGATTCACAGGCATCGCAGGAGTATGGCGAGGTAGATGGAGACCGGCAACTTTTCCAGTTTGCCGATGCTCCTCCACCGGTAACCGCCACGTTCTCCGCGTGTACCACTCAGATATCCCACCTTTCAGATGTATTTACAGCCATTACCACCTTGAACCCCCACGCATTGATGATCATCAGACCTTCAGGAATCATCATCTATTCCGAGTATAACCACGTGAGCAATGTCCAGCTCAACATCGACCCTTCATTATTCTCCCAATTCAGTTTCGTCGTACGAGACGATAAGGACGCGGTTCTACTGGCATCACAATCAGAGACTTCAGAGCTTAGATTAGGTATAGACATATCGTTGGTCAGCGACGCGTTTGCCTCGGTAGCATCGAGCATGGTGACCCCTAAACTGAAACAAGGACTGGGTGTTTCAGGATCCGATCAAGTTTCATGTTACTTCACCTACAATGGGGACGGAAGCCCACTAGTGATAGAATTCGAAGATAATTTAATGAGTGAGAAAATCGAGTTTCTTACTTTTTACACTGATTTTGCATACCCTTACGATTCTCCTGAAGATGAGCATCTTATCATTAGCCACAACGAAGTACAGTCGGAATTAATCCTCAAAAGTGATGTCTTTTCCAACTTACTCGCAGATCTACAACAGATCAATACTGTGGACTTGTATATATACCTTTCTAACGAGATACGAACACTAGGAAACAAAAAGGGCAATGCCAATTCCAAAATTAAATTCACTGACACCAAACTCAACTTCATTTCCAAGGGTCCTATAGGACACCTGAAATTAATCTACCCCAGCGAACGAACCATTCTTGAAAAATTGGTATTATATGGTAAAGATCCTTCTAAAAAGTATAATATGATTCCCATCAACACATCACTTATTTCATGTTATAATTTTGCCAATTTTATCAAAATATGGAAAGCAGTCAAGCTCTCATCTAAATGCAAAATTCTTAAAGATTTAAATGGGGTATTATCAATTCAACTCTTGTGCAAGAATAATCATTTACCTAATTATGCAGGTACCTTAATTACTTTCCACCATCTTGAAGTACTGAGTGAACTTGATGAAGATTTCCAGAACGATCATGTGGCCACAGCCAGAAACTTCAATAATATTTTTGATGATGAAAGTTACCAGTACGTGAATGATTATAACAAAACTAGTGAGTATCAAGATTTAGATAAAGAACCTCATAAGGTCTTATCATACGCTTCTTTCAAGAACGATGGAGACCAAACACAACTGAGAAAGAGAACTCATGAAGAAGTAGAAGAAGAAAGAGTAGGTGCTGTTGGAGCTGTGGAAGTACCACTATTCTTATAGAAACATCGGAACATTCAACATTATATCCCGTCATCATTACAATTGCATAGCATAGCATAGCATACATCTTTAATATTATAGATCATTTTGATAGTATTCATTTACTGATTACATAGATAAAAAGGAACCAAACGTAATTGGATGGTTAACTTTTACCGCAACGATTAATTAATGCTTAATTGAAACTAATATAGTAGAAATAAATGAGCTCTCGTGAGAGCCTGATTATACACTTGAATGGTCATTCAAGTAATTGAACAAAAACTGTGATTTTTTAATTGGTTAGACTGATAAAACACCGAGGTTCAGGGTCATTTGTGGAATGGTCTTGATGAATGATATATTGATGTTGTTTTATTAGACACAAATGTATGCATCGATTCTATTCTTTTGACCTTGAGCAATACATTCGGCAATCCAAGTAATGTTTCTAATTTCTTGTTCTTTGGATCTTAACCAAGCCCAGACAGTAGCCAAGGTGAATTGTTGAGTGAAAGCATCCTTACAGTACTTCATTTCTAACAAGTAGAACCAGTCTTCTAAGTTCTTACCATCTTCACCTTCTTCACTGAAGATATCGGTATAATCACCAACAGTAGTGACAATAGCTTTCAATTGTTCAACATCTTCAATTGAAGCCAATTGATCATGGTAAGCAGGATATAATTGACCATAACTTGGGAACAAACTCAATTTGTCTTCAGTAGTTAAGTCAGGGTTACCTAAAGAATTAAGAGTAATATTTATAACTCTTTTATCAGCTTCAAAGTTTAATAATCTTAACATAATTTCTCTATCTGGTTCACCAAATTCATTTTGAACAAATTCAACAAAAGCTTCCAAATAATTTTTATATAATCTGTTTCTAATGATTTCAATATTTAAATCATCTAAATCATCAGCAGTTAAACAACCTTTAAAAAATGGAGCTAAAGGAGTATCAATTAAAACAGTATTATATAAACTTTCAATATCAGTAGCAATTGAAAGGGTTGGTAAAGTATCAAACATACCTAAAGGATGACTTTTAGCCAAGATTTCATTTCTATCTCTTTCATGTAAAGTACCAGTAATCATCAATGACACGTTATCAATCATATAACCATAACTAATAAAGTCAATGAATTTGGTAAGAGTACCAGCAGATTGAGTCTTGACATATTGAAACTGTTGATAAAGCTTCTTAGATAAGTTCTTTTGAATAACACTAGTTGAAAGTGGTCCTGAATGAGATGCAAGAAAGTTACCATAATCAGTTGACGATAATTGAAGCTTCAAGTCTTCTAAGTTATCACATTGAGTCAAATTGGTGTATTGAGGAGAACGTAAAAGACCGCTCTTGTACCCTCTCACGACACCTTCAAGGTATCCATTGTCGATGTTGAAGAAGAGGCCTTCCATTGTGATTGATTATACAAAACGGAGTCCTTTTTTAAACTACTTGTGAGATTGAGATTTAATCTATTAGTGTTGGTTTATAGGGGTCGTGCGCGGGTCGACCATGCCATGCTGTGGCCTTTGTATCTCAATTTAGTGAGAGTGAGATTGGGAAGTGATACTGATGGAAGAGAGGGAAAGGAAAAGGTGAAGAGGACGAGGATTTTTGGTTTTGGTTCGGGGATTGGAACATTGGGCAAACGGATGTTTTGGTGATGAAGTGATGTAGTTTCTTACACGATTTTTACTAGTATTAACTGTATTGGTGATGGCAGTTGTAGTGGTTTTGGTGGTGGTGAATTAAAGTTGATTATGTAATACAGTAAACATCAAAAAAACTCACCAGCACTGTTTTGTGATGTGCATCAGCATTCATGAAGTGGTTTTGTGGTCTAGTTGGTTATGGCATCTGCTTAACACGCAGAACGTCCCCAGTTCGATCCTGGGCAAAATCATTTTTTTGTCTCTTGAATGTACCAAGTGTCTTGAAACCTTTACTTGATGAGTCTCTTGGTTATTTGTGGCTATATCTATTTTTTGCATCCAATAATAGTGAAAAAAAAAAAAACTGAAGAAAAGAATAAAGAAAAAATTAAGAAAAAATTAATATAATTAGCCATAATGAATTGTGCTGGGTGAAAATATTCATGGACATTTCTTCAGTAATTATATTTGGTAAAGACATATTTGTAGACATGGAAATTGACTAAAATACTGTAAATAAAAACCAATTTTATCATCACTATAAATTAGTCCAAGAATAATGAAATTAACTTAATATACAAAAGGATAGTTGATTTGAGTGGAAGCTGAAGTAAAAAATTAGTATCTATGATAAAAGTTATATTTTCGCTCTTAGTAAGTGACATTAAAAGGTTACATACTTATGGAGTTTTAAATATAAAGATTATCTATTTTGTCTTGGTGTATTGTGTATATTAATATGGCTATACACTATTCTTCATACAATATTAGATCTACACTTGTCTGGCAATTTGCCTGTTCATCATATCAAGTGGTCTCATTTGACTCTAAACAATTGCCTGATCTCTTTGGTATTATATTTTCTCGATAATCTTCGCTCTCCGCTATGTTTCCCCAGTCCAATACTCCATTCCCTCCATTCCCTATATTCTCTCGTTAGAATTACTGCGCTCTCGCTAAATTTCATTCTGGTACTATCGCTCGTAGCGCGACCAGATCAAATCACCAACACACCATTTACCATTTAACGGTTCACTTCCTCTTCCACCACCACACTCCTCACAAGCTTCAATGTCGGAGATCCTTCTAGACACATTAGTGTCCACCTTGGACCCAGAAACCAAAAAGTACTTGACCAATGATCCGCTGCTCAAAGACCAAAGTGAACAGTTCCTTCAAGAACTCTTGATCAACGACGACCTTCTTTCTACTGAAAACTATACCACCACAACTACAGATGATTCCAAACACAAGCCAACGTTGGTAGAGGTCATTGCCGAGCTTGAACTGAGACAGCGCCAGATAAATGTCGAATTGGCATCCATAACCAACGAGAATAAGGACTTGATTATTGATATTAGTGGAGACTTGGCCAGTGTTGATACCACCATTAAAAACGATTATAACGAAGCATTAGAACAAATGATTGGAGCCTTGGATAACCAAAAGTTCGAAGTTTCCGTCAATGAAAAGCTTACCACTTCTATCAATTCCTCCAATACTATATTGAGTAATATCGACTCAGTTCTTGACTTCTTAGAGTTACCTGCTTTATGTAAGTTATGTATTTTACAAGGAAATTACCAAGAATCGATTGAAATCTCCATTTTAGTACAAGCATTGATGATACGATTCCCTAAACTTGTGATTTTCCAGAAAATTCATCAACAAGTGGTGACAGAATTACGTCTCATGGTTAAAGGTTTGATCAAGTTATTGAATACCAATTTACGTCAAAATAGCATATTAAAAATCTTCCAAATCTTGAATAAACTTCAAGGTGACCCTTCAATTGGTTTATATGCCGTTGGAGAAGATCATCACCAAAAATCTACAACTACAACCACTCATTCCAATTCTAATAAAGATAACTTCTTAAAGATTATCTATTTGCATTCTAGATTCAAGTTTATTATTAATGAATTATCAAACTTGGCTCCTCTTCTTAAGTTCAATAAATTGACTTATTTAAAGAGATACATTGAAATCTATAGAGAATTTATTTTCAACTCATTATCGATATATTTTGCCATTTTCAGTCCAACTGGTTCCCAGGAGGAATCTCCAGAAGACAAGCTTTTGGTAAATCAATTTATTAGAAATTTGGCTGGTTTATTAGCAAAGGAATTAAAACAATATTTACCCGAGATACTAAAGAAAGAAACTGAACAAGAAGATGAATTCGATCTTCAATCTAGAAAAGATGGATTGATTCTACAAATTACTTACCTTTGTAAATCACTTTCTAAGTATAATGTTGATTTTGAAGCTATAATGGTATCAGAAGTAGGAGATTTAATTAGTGAGGATGACTGGTTGAGGAACTTGGCAAAGGTTAAGAAGTTTAGACAATAATACAAAAAGGATACCACCAGAAAATGAATTTATTAAACATAAAATCAAGGTATCTGTAGAAATGAAAGTATCAACAAGTGAAAAAGATAATAATGAATCACGAATTCTCCCAACCAGCTCCTTATAAAACTTCAAATGTGCAACGATATAAAAATAATAGTATTTAATACACTAGTAAAATGAACGACTTTGTAAGAACAATTAATTGAACAATCAAGGGTTCAAACTGTTCAAACCAAACAAGAAACCTAATTCTTGTTGGCCCAATCTCGATACGCTCTTCATTCCCTTTTCATCAAGAGCAGCATCTACCAACTCTTTCTTTCTTTCTTGTAAATCCATAATTCTGCTTTCCACGGTTCCTGAAATCAAGATTCTGTGGACAAACACTTCTCTTTCTTGACCAATTCTATGTGCTCTGTCCATGGCTTGTTCTTCAACAAACGGGTTCCAGAATGGATCCATGATAATCACATGAGAAGCACAGGTCAATGTTAAACCAGTGTTACCTGCTCTTAATGACAAGAGCAACACTTTGGTGTCTTCTTGGTAGAACTTCTTGATAGTGGTGTTCTTGGCATCAAGACTCATAGAACCATCGTACCTCAAGAAATCAATTCCTCTTTCTCTTAATGCAAACTTCATCACATCAAAAAGAACAGTGAATTGGGAGAAAATAATGATCTTTTCACCAGGATGCTTATTGGCAATTTCATCCATAAGTTCCAAAGCCTTACCGATCTTTGCAGAGGCTTTGAACCCACCTTCTTCCTTGATAAGTTCTTCAATCAAAGCATTGTTCTTCGGAAGACCAGAAGAACCATAGTACTTTCTGCAGAACTCGCTGATAGCAGAGTATCCGTAACCTTCATTATGGACCTTTCTAAAGATTTCATAATCTATCAAGTCGTTTTGATTAACTTTGGTACCACATTCCACACATTGAGCTACTTTCCCGTTATCATCATCGACAGAGTTGTTCTCAAAGAAGATATCAATACAAGAATGACAGATCATGTGGCCACACTTTGGAAGAATGGTGATAGATTCGGAAGGTGTTAAAATGTTGTAACAAACAGGACAGGTTAACATCTCTTCGTCCTTTTGAAGATCAGCATCAACATCTTGTACCTGGTCAACAGAAGATACAATATTATCAAGAACATTATGAGTTTGGACAATAGATCTTTCTTCTTTCAAGTTTCCATTTACTTCGACTTCTTCTTCATCTAAATCAATGACATCAACTTGATCAATTAAAGTGGTTTCACTCTCAACAATCTCATTCTTAGGAACTATTTGTTCTTCTTGTTGAATAACCTGTTCAGTTTCACCATTTTCTTTAATTTGAAGAGCTTGTTGTTGTTCTTCTGGTACTTCAGCATCATCTTTGAGCTCTTCAATCTTTGGTTCTCCTTCTTTCTTAGACTCCTGTCCGTCAAGTACCTTGATTCTCTCCACTATGCCTCTGTCTAACGATACTACCTGAGCATACATTTTTCTCCAGTCCTTTGGCTTGTGGAGATCATCTTCTGCTTCCTTTGTTTGACCAGCCTTAATTTCTCCAAGTTCAACTAAAAACCAGTGACAACATGCTTGTCTTAATCTCAACAATAATGTCAAAATACCAGTAGCAGAATGTCTGGTCTTGGAATTCAACAACTTTCTGGCCTTCTTTTGAATACCACTTTCAAGTGAAGTATAGTATTCCTTTTCTGTGTCATTCATATTGACATAATCAGAAATAATATGCTTTTCAGGAAGAGACAAAATAGGTTTACCATCAATTAAGGAGTCCTTTCTTCTTCTGAGAAGAATGGCCTTGAGCAAAGCTCTTAACTTGTTGATACTTCTATCTTTATCAAAGTTGTCGTATTGTTCTGAGTTGGATCTGAGAGGTACTGAGATATCCAGTCTAAACTTGAACTCGTTATCATAAGGTCTGATCTTTAAGAATCTGAGCACTGGATATAATTCATCCACATTATTCTGGATAGGAGTACCTGAAAGACAAAGTCTATAGTCACCCTTCAAATAAGTGACAGATTTGGAAGTAAGGGAAGTCTTGTTCTTGATATTTTGGGCTTCATCCAAGATAACTCTAAAGAAGTTGGAGTCTCTGGTGAAGAATGGAGATTTGTAACTCTTTCCTCCGTCTTCAAAACGAGGCATGATCGTAGCAGTGGACTCCTTTGTATCCCTCTTTAACATCTGAATTGCTTCCTTGAAATGTCTTTTCCATTCTGAAGATAAGGTACCATAAGATGTAAGTATAATGTGGTACTCTGCCATATCTTTAAATGTACTTAATGACTTCTTTTCACCCCCGTGGTAAATACCTATCTTAAGGGCATGTGCTGACTTGAGCTTTGATTCTATCTCTCCGGCCCATTGTCTTAATAACGAAACAGGAGCAATGATTAATGTGGTCTTGTTGTCATCTTCCTTTGGTTTGTTCAGTACAATTAAAGCAATGGCCTGAATGGTCTTACCCAATCCCATATCATCAGCCAAAATACCACCCTTGGACTTGGACTCTTCCATTCTTTTAAGCCATGCCAAACCCATTCTTTGATGCTTCATCAAGTTGATAGATAACTCTGGTGGAGTCAACTCCAACCCTTCTTCAAGTTCTTCATCAGGGCGGATATTATCAAGCAAATCTTGAAGATCATTTTGGTCTGGGTTGGCTTGATTATAAATGTTGGTGGCATAACCTTGTGGTGGTTGTACCATTGGTTGACGGTAGAATGGTTGAACTTGAAGATTATGTTCATTAGCAGCAATTTGAGATCTTACTGCTGCCAATTCCATATCTAAACGTTGGGCTTTAATACGGTTTCCACTTAAAATACTCTTTCTATGATCAAATTCTCTTCTAAGCTTCTGGTACTCGAGTTCCTTTGAGAAAAGGGATTTTTGGAACTGTTCTGCCAATTGTTGGGGTAAGTCATGAGCCAATCTCAGTTTTATATGATAAATTGTATTGGTGACTTTCTCTATTAATGAACCAAAGTTGGACATCTCCTGTTCTATAGCCTGGTTTCCTGAAACAACAGACATTAATGTGTTTTTGTACAGTTGATATCTTTGAAGAAGATGGGTTTTGTTGATCATGGCAGCAGAGTATCCTTGATCCAATGCATGAGGCACTGGAGCTGGTTGATTGAACGATTGTTGTTCAAAAGAAGTGGCTTTGAAATGGACATTGGAATCCACTTCTTTTTCATCTATAATCATGAGATCGTCGTCCGACTCGGAGTCTGGAGGTGGAGCATTTGTCACTGGTGATTTTTCACCTGCTGAGAAGAAACGCTCATCGTCTTCTTCGTCATCTTCCACTGGATCATCATCTTCATCAGAAAGGTCTATCACCTCTATATCGGCTGGTATGGTATCTTTGTATTTCTTTGGTTGTTCTGTTTGGAACTGTTCATCTTGAAGTTTAACTTTCTTGGCCAATTCAGCAATACTATCGGATGATTGCGGTCTGGACTCCAATAAACTCTCTGGGTACCCGTCCTGGGCCAGGTTGAATTTTCTAAAATCTATTCTGTTTAATATGTTTTCTGGTTGTTCTGGTGATTCACTCTCATTTAATGGTTCTTGTTCGATTTCTGGTTCTGGTTCTGGTTCATTGACACCGGTCATTGGTCTATTTCTATCTATTCCTAATCCACTGATGGACCTTCCATCCAATCTGGACTTTGCCTTGGCTTCTGGTGTGGCCTGTTTCTTTCTATCATACAATAAAGAGTCTAATCTTCTCTTTTCTGGTCTCTCTGGTTGTCGGTTCAATACACCATCTCCAGGAATTTGCCCTGGTGAACTCTGAGGAAACTGTTCGTACGATCGTATCTTTGTAGGCTCTTTATATTGGTAACTGTTGTCATGATCTATATTTTCATTATCGGGGTTATTTGGGGTTTGGGTTCTTTCCTTTTGTATGGTTGAACGAGGTCCGTTTTTTACCGGGTTTTTGTCGTAAAATTCATCGTCATCATCCGACGATAACAAGTACACTACGCCTGAGTTTAGCGCTGAGGACGCCATGGCTGGGGAGGGTTGTTTTATGATAAGAAATTGATGATTAGTGATTCAAGTTTTGTTGCCTTTGTGATCAGGTGACCGTGACATACATGGTCCTGCAGATAGTTGTAGCCAATACTAAAAGATAAAGTATGGAAGAAAAATCTTCAAGAAATAAGCAGAAAATAAGTGAAAAATTATCACTAAATCATTATCAAATTGTTGTTAGAATTATTAAAATTACAGGTAAAAAAATTAGGATTATTTCATCAATTTTTTTGGTCTAAAAATGCATATTTTTTCATTTCTCTTCTATGTAAAAGTTACAATTATTACTATAAAAACCAAAGGTGGGTAGACACTTGAGGCCTTTTGACCAGCCTAATAAATAAGAATGGCTCTAAAATGGCCATCTTGCCGAGCTTGTATAGCAAATAATTTGTTGTTTGGTGTGTGAGTTTCCTTTTAACGGGAAACTATAGGCAGTGATGTTTAGTTAATGACAAAAAGACTAAAATTTTGACATTTACCTATGGTATTAATTGTGAAAATAAATGATCCAGACTATCGGGAGCCTTTTCTGAGGTTTGGAAGTCCCATCGAATCTTTTTATTATTCATTTAGTTATCCTCGTCTATTTTGGAGTGAGTATTTCAGTATTTAACAAGTCTTCAAGACCTGATAATTCAACAAGGTTTTTTGATTGTTTTGCTCTTTAATACCTATTAATTTAAAGGTAGTCTCCGTTTTCTTCCAAGATCTTATCCAAACAGATTTCTAATTCGGTTTGTAATCTTTCATTGTCTTCATCGAATGCTAAACCTCTTTGGTAATCAGCTCTGGCATCTTCATAGTTACCTAAGAAGAAATTGGCAACACCTCTTCTTAAAAAGTTATCTGGAGTAACCATCATCATACCAATCAACATATCAGCATCATCAAATGCCTTTAAGTATTCTTGGGTCTTCAAATAAGAATCAGCACGACTCATAAGGAATAAACTCATTTCTTGTAAAGTACCTTGGAAAGATTCGAACTTGTGTCTTCTAGAAATCATTTCAAGTCCAACAGTCAACTTTTTCACGGCTTCATCGTATTTACATGCTTGGAATGCTTGAACACCACCTTCGTATAATTTCTTGATCATTTTAGAAACGTCCTTGTTGAAATTTTCAACAGTAGCTGGTTGTGGCACTTCGGCTCCGCTGGCAATGAGGTCAGAAGTCAAGGTGTTTAATTGTTCGATTTCCAACTTGAGTTGAGGGACCATACTGGCGGCTTGGTCAGGTATTTGGAGCTTTTTGGTGTTTTTGTCGTAACTAATGGCGATATTCATGGTGGATGTGGAGGTATTTAGTGGGGGCTAGAACGTGTGGGGGATTCTGGTAGGAATGGGGGTTTGGGGGATCGTTATAAACGGTTCTGGGTGGGGGATAATCGCCTTTATTAATGGGGCTCTAATGATCTATAGTCTATGGATAAGGCGCGTAGTTAAAGGTGTTTGGCACCAATTGTATGTGCTGTCGAAAAGGGCGCACGTGACTAAATGGAAATTTTGAGATTTTCAAGTGTGCTTACGTAATCGTCTATTTGTGGCTATAAGCTGCAAAATTGCAACCACTACTAGCACATACTGTGTGATGACACAAGCACTGATTGAGATGGCTACGCCATCATGGACCGACTCCAGCGACCAAGTATCGTTTGTGAGTGCAGACAGTCCTAAAGTCCCCCAATTGGTCAACTACTTTGAGTCTTTAAACAGAACTTGGAATGAAGTGATAGACGAATCAGAGATATACCAGCCACGAGAAAGGCACATGGGAACACTAATATTAAGAGATGATAGTGAAGACGAGGAATTTTATGACGATGAATATGGAGACGCCATTGGTGAAGAAGAAGAAGAAAAAGTGTTTTATAACTCTTGTTTGCGTGACCGAATGCTAGGGCAGCTTGATCGAGAGCTCAAAGAACACCTCGAAGACTTTGATGGAGAGGTTGAAGAGTATGCCGATAAATGTGCTGATGATGAAAGAAGTATGTATCTGCTAAAATCAGATCCTACGCAACATCTGAAAGCTGGAGATAGTGTGGAGACTCGACACTCGTTTGTGCACTGGGTATGGGGACGAATATTTAAGCCCAAGAACGAGGAGCCTATGGAGGAAGAGTACCTTGATCTCTACTCGCCAGGACATACAGCTCCATTGAAGCTTCCCACACTTAAAGAGATAGGAAACCGGATCATGGTTAAAGACCTTTTCAAACAAGGAAGTACCGAAAGTGAAGTGCTTGAAAAATCGGTATTTTCACCTAAAACACACAGGCCCACGATCCACGATGTTCCTTCCATCATGTACGTAGAAGAAAACACCGTTGATCCTTCTGAGCCCGTGAACAATAGCTTGAGACGGTTCTTTGGACCAAAGCAGATGAAGTCCAGTTTCTTCAGTGGTATTAGAAGGTTCCCGTCGCCCCATGTCACCTTTGAGCCTATTGACGGGGAAGTTGAGCAGGGTGATGACATGAACAGAGATATATATGAATGCAGCTGAGAGAACGAAACAAAAAGAAGCAGATTCTTTCTAATAATTTACAGTTGGTTTAAAGTCAGTTTTATGGCTACAACTATGCTAATTAGCCAAGAGAAAGATACTCTATTAGGGGTATCTCGGTGAAATATAGCCCAATTCTCGCAAAAATCAACAAACAGGTCCATTTCATCGCTATAATTGTTATTATATCATCTAAACATCTCTAATAGGGCTTTTGCACCTGGTTTTACTACTTGTACCCAAACTTCACTAGTCGCGGCTATGGCCATTTTGGGCTGCGAAAAGGGTCCCAGAACCACTACACCACCAGCACCATTCCACCCCAAAGAAGGTTCTGGAACACGGGAGTCACTCCATTGAAGTCCTATCCATTCTATCAATTCGCCCTCTCTCTTCTTTTCCTCTTATCTCACCATTTCACCTGTTGTTTGGAGCCAGTTCCCTCCACCTCTCATGACTCTTATCGTGACTCCGATAAATTGCAGCCGTCGTGCGCATGAGTCACACTGAAAAATACCTTATCGCTTACTATATAAACTTAATCAGTTCCCCATACTTTGGACCAATCATCGACATTGCCTCCAATTTGACCGCCATGTTCGACTTGACTGCCGTAGTAAGACCCAACATCCTCGGCTTAAAGCCCTATAGATGTGCCAGAGACGACTTCAAAACCGGAATTCTTCTTGATGCCAATGAGAACACTCATGGCCCTGCTCTTGAGTCAGTGGGTGCTCAAGAAGATGATCTTGAATTGAACAGATACCCAGATCCTCACCAGATGGAATTGAAACAGAAGATCGCCGACTTCAGAAACTCCCAGCCAAACCCTTTGACCAAAGGTCTGCCATTGAAGCCAGAAAACTTGTGCCTTGGTGTGGGTTCTGATGAAAGTATCGATATGTTACTTAGATGTGTATGTGTTCCTGGTAAGGATAAGCTCTTGGTTTGTCCACCAACTTATGGAATGTATGCTATCTGTGCTACTATCAACGATGTGGAGCTTGTGGAGGTACCATTGCTTGCACCATCTTTTGATATTGATGTTCCTGCTATCACTAAGACAGTATTGGCTGACCCAACCATTAAACTCATCTACCTTACTTCTCCTGGTAACCCTACCGGTAAGCTCTTGAATGTGGATGACTTGGTGAAGTTACTTGATGTGGACTGGAACGGTTTGGTGGTAGTTGACGAAGCATACATTGATTTCACCTTGCTGAGCACTGATAAAACCGGTCAATCGGTATCCACCTTGGTCAACCAGTACCCTAACTTGGTGGTATTACAAACCCTCTCCAAATCATTCGGTTTGGCCGGTATCAGATTGGGTATCACTTTCTCCAGTCCTGAATTATCCTACTACTTAAACTCCATGAAGTATCCATACAATATCTCTTCTTTAACTGCCAGTGTTGCCATGAGAGCCACTGATCCAAAAGACGGTTTGAAAGTGATGTTTTCCAACGTGGCCAAAATCATTGACCAAAGACAATTTTTATTGGACTCTTTACAAGAACTTGAACATGTGGGTAAGAATTTAGGAGGTTTAGACTCCAACTTTTTATTGCTTGAGATTTTAGATAAATCCGGTAGCCCATCTAATGAAGTGGCCAAAAAGGTTTATGAAACTTTGGCTGTGTCTAACGAAGTGGTGGTGAGATTTAGAGGTACTGAATTGAATTGCACTGGTGCATTAAGAATTTCAGTAGGAACTGCCGAAGAGAATAAGGAATTAGTTTCCAGATTCGATAAGGTATTGAAGGAAATCAATAACTAGATAACCAAAGAAATTGCTAGAAATGTAGTTTATATCTAGAAGATATCCTTTTTTGCAGCTTCCAATTTATATACATGGTAATTTATATCTCTAGAGTTGATAGATAAAAAGTAGCCAATTAGAATAAATATTAAATATTAGATAGAAGTAAGATTTTAGTAATGACTAAGAATTAATAGGAAATTGATATTTGTAAAGAAAGTTGAATAATTAGTGGGTACAGAACAGAGTGTGAAATAATTACAATTATAATGGATAGAAAGAAACAAATAGAGAAATTTCGGCTCCAAATTATTAGTTATTCTGGTTAATATCATATGTAATTGTGAGGATTATTGTCGATATTAATATCTCTTCATTTGTGGATACTTAATATTTTTGAAAAATTGCAATTTTTCACCAAACCACAAATTGAAGATTTAGACATACTACGTAACTATAAGAGAAGAATATACAAACATTCACAATAGAAAATCAAATTGATAGAACTGAATTAAGGAACTCCAAGCTTTTACTGACTGCAACTCTCATCTGGTTCTAACTAATCCATTTCTTTCACTACTATACTATTCAATAGTGAGTATATTAAAGACTGTTAGAGCCAAAGAAGAAAGACTTGGTTTCGGACATCACCTGGTTTTATTGGTGGAAAATTCTGTAACTACACTCACCTCAAACCATCTATCTCGTGATGTCTTCATCCAAACTGTTCTTTCTATTATCTATACTATTTGTAACTTCGCAGCCATTTAGTTCACTATGTACGTCATACTACGTATTGTACTGTTGCGTAAATGGCGGTAAGGACTACACGGTACACCCCATATTGTAATGTACGTACCCCTCCTTACAACTTGACACCCCACTTGTTGGTTATCCACTCTCCATGCACATTCTTCACCGGTTCGCTTTTCCTTTCTTTCCCCAGTCTCATTCTCCATTTACAGCCATAAATGTTCGCACTTTAACTTTAACTCAAATCAAAGATTTTGTTCGTTGGTGGGTTTGTGCAGCACACACTCACCAATAAGCAAAAAATTTCATTTTTCAAAATTTCCACATACAAAGTCAAAAAAGACTGAAACCTCCAGTTCAACCATGGCTAAACTCAACTTAGTGGGACTTGTTGTTTCCCAAGGAAAGATGGCCAAGACCGTCAAGGTCCGTGTGCAAGGAAAAGTGTACGACAAAAGAATCCACAAAGAAGTCATCAAAAGAAAGGATTATTTGGTTCATGATGAAGGAAACCTTTGTAAAGAAGGTGATATAGTTAGAATTGAAGCTATACCCAGAATTTCTGCCCGTAAGACCTTTGCCATTGCTGAAATCAAGGTCAATAAGGGTCAACAGTTTGCATTGTATGAAACCGTGGCTCAAGAAAAGTTACAGAAACAAGAACAAGAAAAGAGTCAAGATTTGATAAAGACCAAGACTGATGTTGAAAGTACCATAACCAAGATTGAAGATTTGAAGTTATTAGACAAACTTGTGGGTAGATTCCAAAAGGAATCCGATGCTCAAGAACAAGATAAGTTAGTTTCTGAAGTCAACCGTATTAAGGAAAAGTATGGTATTAGTTCATGGCCAACCACTGAACCAGTGGTGGATTTGAAGTTGAACCATGCTGATACTGAAATCAGTGAAATCGAAAGAAGAAGAGCCAATTTCCCTGCCATTTATGAGAAGTTTATGACCAAAGAGTACGAACAAGAAAGAAACAGAATATTGTCCAAGATGACCAAGACTCCAGTGGACCAACTTGCCAAGAACACCGCCAAGAACATCTTGAGAAAGTACGTGTTGGACGTTAGAAACGAATGTCCAGTATAAGTCAGTCAGTTATTCTGTCAGTCTAGACCTTTTAGACAACCAAACAGGGCAACCAAAGTAACCCAAATGAAGACCTAGTTCAGGTCAAGTCACCAGTTTGTTTGAAGATACCATTTGGACAAATAGAACCGTCTGTAAAGGAGAATTCTCCTGATCAGACAATGAACATAGAAACCAACAGTAGCGATACCGTTGGACTGTAAATAATCTATAAATACAAAGAACATAGTAAAAGAGCTGTAGAAGCTAAAGAGTAGAAGATAGAGAATACATAGTAGTTAGAAAATTAAGAATATCCCTACAACAGAAGAAGAACAATTTAGAGATAATTACTTATAGTGAAATACTAAACCAAATGCTTTACCTTTAGTTCTACTCGAGTCTATTCGTATCATTATATTAACAGGCAATATATAAACCTAGGTACAGAGCATAGCTTGATAAGGCGGCACAGTATTATGAGGGCCCATGGTGTTACCAACTCGGATCAGCAACCTTTGGATAATACCTCGTCTTTTTTTGGCACGCTTATGGGGTACATCTACCAGCGAATCTTGGATACAAAGAACAGTCTCTAACGGTGAATCTGTCACATAACCAAGCCAAGATTCTTTCAGTACCTAAACCGTAACCACCGTGTGGACAAGTACCATACTTTCTTTGGTCAGTGAACCAGTAGTAAGAATCCATACTTAAACCTTCTCTCTTTAAGGCAGCAACCAATTCATCGTAATCGTAAGTTCTCATAGAACCACCGGTGATTTCACCGACGTTTGGCATCAAGACATCAACAGATTCAGTGACTCTTGGATCATCCTTACACTTTTGCATGTAGAAAGACTTGATTTCAACTGGGAATCTGATCAATAAGATTGGTTGACCAATGGTATCGGTCATCTTACGTTCAGCAGCTTCAGCGATATCATCACCGAACTTGAACTTTTCGCCTTCTTCGTTTAAGATACCGTGTTCGTTTAACCAGTCTAAAGCGTGAATGTATTCCATTCTCATGAAAGGTAAGTTTGGAGCAACGAAGTTAGGGTTCAATTGCTTGACCAATGGACCAGCAACTGGGTCTTCAAGAACATATTTGACAGTGTTGGTGATAACTCTTTCGATGTGAGACAATAAGTCATCGAATTCTATGAAAGCCAATTCACTTTCAATATGGGTATATTCAGACAAATGTCTTCTGGTGTGAGATTTTTCAGCTCTGAAAGATTCTTGAACACAGTAAACATCACCTAAAGATGGTAAACAAGTTTCCAAGTATAATTGGGAAGATTGGGTTAAGTAAGCTTCTTCACCGTAGTAGTCCATCTTGAATAAAGTAGAACCACCTTCGACTTGAGTTTGGACCATACATGGAGGAGTGACTTCAGTTTGACCTTCTTCAGCGTAGACCTTTCTGATGGCTTGTAATAAAGCAGCTCTAACCTTCATGACAGCAGCTAAAGTTTCACCTCTTAAAGCCAAGTGACGTTGGTCTAATAATAAGGAAGGATCAGCGTTTTCTTGAACCTTGTTGGTGAAAGCTTCTTCACCACCTGGAGCCAAACCGACAACTTCGTGGAAGTCAGCCTTTAATTCGACACCACCTGGAGCAGTCTTACCTTCTGGAAGTTTGTTAATAACACCCTTGATGGTAATAGTAGATTCTAAAGTTAATTCTTGAGTAATACGAGCCTTGGCTAAATCACCAGTTAAAACGGCTTGGATGTAACCAGTACCATCTCTTAAGGTAATGAAAGCAAAACCCTTTTGGATTCTCAAACGATGAACCCAACCTTGAATGGAAACTCTGGTGTCTATGTTCTTTTGAACATCTCTTAACTTGATCTTCTTGGCAGCTGGTAAAGATTCATCTTCGACAATCTTGATCAAATCCAATTCGGCAAGTTTCTTTGAGTTTTCTTGTTCCTTTTGCTTCAATTGTTCATCTAATTTGGCTTGTTTTTCAGCCTTCTTCTTCAAACCTTCAGCACCCTTCTTGGCTTTCTTTAATGCACTGGCAGAGATTTCAACGTAACCGAATTCTTCGCTTTCTTCGAGTTGTTTGTGGATGAAAACTTTGGCTTCTGGTTGTGTAAAAACGGCAAATGCAGCGGTTTGGAATGGTTGTTGTTCGGAACCGGCGACAGTGGCGGCGTCGGAACCGGTCTTCTCGTTAACGTAAACAGACATGATGTTGATTGGAGTTCTAGTATGAGTCAATTGGAAATTTTTGATATAGAGATATTGCGCGGCGCACGACTTTTGTCTGGGTGGTGACTGAATATGGAGGCGTTGCTGGGGTGGTGGCGGGATATGTGACGGAAGGGGCAAGCTGGGCTTACTGTAGGAGTTGACTACGTGTACGGGTGGAGGACCAGGAGAATGCAGGGTGGTTGTGGTTGGAAGGTATTGGAGGTGGAGGTGAAATAAGTGAAAAATTAACCTGCACACAGCGCGGTGCCATAAGGTCATAACCAGAAGCCAATACCAGGCGATAGTCCGAGTGTGGTGAGAGTAGAGAGCAGAGGAGACGATTACGAGGCGGCTGGAACGCGTAGTCAGTAATTCTGATGTGGTTTAGTCTAATGCCCATATAAAATGGGGAGAGCTTGGTAGGGTTCTTTTGGTGACTCATCATATCTCTAGGTCTAGCTCTAGTGACACACGGCTTCACTGGCGACACCCAGATCACCGAGCCCTCGACTGAAAAATTACGAAGTTCTCCGTCCACTCGCCCTAGAATTAGCGGAACCTGACACTTCTGTCTACCGAAAGAACAGTCACCAGGACCATGTAAATACGCCCATAATGGCCACTTTCCTCTCTCTATAACCTCTTTAAACCCCCAAATACTTTCACTTATCATTACCCTGTAACCATTGCATCTTTTTTTGCCATTTTTGCCAATTTTTTCTTTGTATTTCTTTGTATTTTCCTTCTTCCTCGTTTCTCGTTTCTCGTTCTTAGTCTCTCGCTTATCAGCGGAGTCTCGCCAGGCCACTGGACCGATCGTTCGTTGATATTCGTGCGAATTTTTTTAACCGACTTCATCATTCAACCCACTATCAACCATGGCCTTAGAACAATCATTAGCCGCCTTATCGTTGGCCACTGTGACCTCTGAGTCTGCATTGCCAACCAAGACTTTGGTCTTCAAGCCAAAGACCGCCAAAACCGCTGTTCCAGTTCCTGTGGTCGTTTTTGCATTACAATCTACTCAAACTCCATCATCTCATATTGCCAATGCTGCTGGTGTTAAGGAGCCAAGATTGGCTAAGGATGACTTGGTTCAAGAATTCTTTGCTACTTCTACTAAGGAAGTTTCTATTGCTAACTTGAACCAAGATTTGGCTGGTAAAGTTAAGATTGTTATTGATCAAAACATCATTGACTCTACTGAAACCTTGGAATTATCTACTGAATCTGCCAAGGCTGCTCTTCCAGCTCAAACCATTGTTGAATACTTGAAATCTACTGGAATTGAACTTCTTCCAACCGATTTCAGTGCTGAACTTGCTCCAGCTCCTGCTGCTGCTGCTGCCGGTGGTAAGCAACAAGCTTCTAAGAAAGATGCTTTAAAGAAGGAAAAGGAAGCCGCTAAGCTTGATGATGCTAAACTTATTGGTATTACTGTTGACAAGGCTAAGGATTTCTCTTCTTGGTACTCTCAAGTTGTTGTTAAGGGTGAAATGTTGGACTACTATGATGTTTCTGGTTGTTACATCTTAAGACCAAACTCTTACGCTGTTTGGGAAGAAATTCAAAACTGGTTCAACCAACGTATAAAGAAGATGGGTGTTCAAAACTCTTACTTCCCTATGTTCGTTTCTTCCAGAGTTTTGGAAAAGGAAAAGGACCATATTGAAGGTTTTGCTCCAGAAGTCGCTTGGGTTACTCGTGCTGGTAACTCTGAATTAGATGAACATATTGCCATTAGACCAACTTCTGAAACCGTCATGTACCCATACTACGCCAAGTGGATCAGATCTCACAGAGACTTACCATTGAAATTGAACCAATGGAACTCTGTTGTTAGATGGGAATTCAAGCACCCACAACCATTCTTAAGAACTCGTGAATTTTTATGGCAAGAAGGTCACACTGCTCATTTAACTCGTGAATCTGCTACTGAAGAAGTTGACCAAATCTTGGACTTATACGCTGGTGTTTACGAAGAATTATTAGCTGTTCCAGTTGTTAAGGGTAAGAAGACTGAAAATGAAAAGTTCGCTGGTGGTGATTACACCACTACCGTTGAAGGTTTCATTGCTGCTACTGGTAGAGGTATCCAAGGTGCTACTTCTCACCACTTAGGTACTAACTTCTCTAAAATGTTCAACATCTCTGTGGAAAACCCAGATGGTGCTGACAAGCCAAGAGTCTTTGCATACCAAAACTCTTGGGGTTTGTCTACTCGTGTTATTGGTGTTATGGTCATGACTCACTCTGATAACAGAGGTTTGGTCTTACCACCAAGAGTTGCTCAAACTCAAGCTGTTGTTATCCCAGTTGGTATTACCAGCAAGACTTCTGATGAAGAAAAGAACGGTATTAACGATGGTGCTGCTGATATTGAAAAGAGATTGAATAATGCTGGTGTCAGAGCTACTGGTGATTACAGAGATATTTACACTGCTGGTTGGAAGTTTGCCGATGCTGAATTGAAGGGTATTCCAATTCGTTTAGAATTCGGTCCAAAGGACTTCAAGCAAGGTCAAGTTACCGCCGTTAGACGTGACAACAACGCTAAGTACGTTGTCAAGTTGGACGAATTAGAAAAGCGTATTCCAGAAATCTTGGAAGAAATGCAAAAGGGCTTATTAGAAAAGGCCAGAAAGGACTTTGATGAACACAGAGTTGTTGTTGAAGAATGGAAGGATTTCGTTCCAGCCTTGAACGCCAAGAACGTCATTATTTCTCCATGGTGTGGTGACGCTAAGTGTGAAGATGACATCAAGGACTCTTCTGCTAAGAAGGATAACGGTGAAGAAGAAGAAGTTGATGACAAGTCTCCATCTATGGGTGCTAAGTCCTTATGTATTCCAAACGAACAATTGCCATTGAAGGAAGGACAAAAGTGTGTCAAGTGTGACATGAAGGCTGTTACCTGGTGTATGTTCGGTAGATCTTATTAGGCGGCATTACCAACTAATGATATAAGATTGTGAGCTTTACTTTCTTGTAACTGATTAGGCTCTATGTTAATAACGAAATAGGATAAGAGTCATAACTTATTAAATGATAATTAGTAAAGAATATTTGTAACTGTAGCAAGTAAGTTTATGGGGGTATCTAAGAATTTATGACAAATGGTTGCAACATTTTTTGCAACTTCGATTGCAAAAAACAGTTTAAGTGTGAAAAAACATATTTGTATATTAAATTGTACAAAAATAACTAGTGGTATCCAAAAATCCTTTTAAGCTTGTCAATTTCACTTTCTTTGGTTAATTCAGCGTCGTCCACTTCAGAGAACCAAGATAACCCAAAATCTATTATGTACATCTTCCCACTCTCAGAACAACGAATGTTGGACCGTCTAATATCCCCATGTATAATACCATTACGGTGAACAATGTCAAGCTGGGTTTTCGCTTTCTCATAATTTTCCTGAGTAAATTCTACTTCTCCAATCTCCTCAAATAGGTTGTAATATCCGGATACCTCGTCTTTGTGCCCTTTATTTATAACCACTTTTTGATACTTTTCAGTTGGGATAAAGCAACTATTGTACTCGGGATCGGTTATCAATTTTTCATAGCAGTGTGTTTCCCTTTCATATGATTTAGTAGTGGACTTTTGTGCTTGCTTTAGTTTGACATCATATGTAGTAGCTTTTGTTCTATGTCCTGCTTTCTTCCTCGCATCATATATCTTTATGACAAAGAAGTCACTATTACTTGATATGTTGAGTAGCTTACCAAACAAGTGAGTGGAAAGTCTGTAAACTTG